>CM039733.1:60960472-61407902 GCA_022539455.1 Dendrobium nobile
TAAGGGAGGGCATCACCCAACCTTAGGCCTATTGAATGCTGATAGAAGACTTACTCCAAATAGGTAGATTAACTGGAAAACCAAGGTAGGGAATACCTAGCCTTGGGTCTAAGGAAGGACATCACCCAACCTTAGGTCTATAGGATGCTTATAGAAGACTTACTCCAAATAGGCAGATTAACTGAGAAACTAAGGTAGGGAATACCTAGCCTTGGGTCTAAGGAAGGGCATCACCCAACCTTAGGTCCATAGGATGCTGATAGAAGACTTACTCCGAATGGACAATTCAACTGGCAAACCAAGGTAGGGAATACGGCATCACCCAACCTTATGCCTATAGGATGCGGATAGAAGACTTATTCTTAATAGGTAGATTAACTGAGAAACCAAGGTAAGGAATACCTAACATTGGGTCTAAGGAAGGGCATCACCCAACCTTAGGTCTACAGGAAGCTGATAGAAGACTTACTCCTAGTAGATAGATTAACTGGGAAACCAAGGTAGGGAATACCTAACCTTGGGTCTAAGGAAGGGCATCACCCAACCTTAGGCCTATAGGATGCTGATAGAAGACTTACTCCAAATAGCCAGATTAACTGGGAAACCAAGGTAGGGAATACCTAGCCTTGGGTCTAAGGAAGGGCTTCACCCAACCTTAAGTCCATAGGATGCTGATAGAAGACTTACTCCAAATGGACAATTTTACTGGGAAACCAAGGTAGGGAATACCTAACCTTGGGTCTAAGGAAGGGCATCACCCAACCTTAGGCCTATAGGATGCTGATAGAAGACTTACTCTTAATAGGCAGAACAACTGGAAAACTAAGGTAGGGAATACCAAGCCTTGGGTCTAAGGAAGGGCATCACCCAACCTTAGGTCCATAGGATGCTGATAGAAGACTTACTCCAAATGGACAATTCAACTGGGAACTAAGGTAGGGAATACCTAACCTTGGGTCTAAGGAAGGGCATAACCCAACCTTAAGCCTATAGGATGCTGATAGAAGACTTACTCCTAATAGGCAAATTAATTGGGATGGTCGTATGGGGAGGAAGCTTGCTCCACACAGCAGACCGAAACTGGCAAACTAGGATGGTGCCACAAAAGGCGTACTCCACCACTAGTGAGTGTGAATTAGGATGGTGCCACGAAGGGCGTACTCCACCACTAATCCCCAAGTCAAATGCCAGGGTGGTGCCACAAAGGGCGTACTCCACCACTAGTGGGTCTAATCCTAAGGGAAGGAAGGACCTAACCTTAAGGAAAAGAGAATTGAAAATAATGATTGATGGTTTTGAATTTGATTTGATTTCTTTGAATTTGAAGGGGTGAATTTGATGTTTAATTTTATATTCATTCGGCATGGTATTTCTTAAAGAACCGCCCAAATGAGAGGAAGTGTCTGGTGGTATCTTCAAAATTAATCAATTGCCATGAACCTCCCTTACAGATTATCTCTAAGTTGGTCTATCCAGTCAATGTTGATTCAAAGCTTCCATTAATCTTATGGTGGACTAAAATTGGTCTCCAAAGGACTATGGCCAAGTCTCCTACTTGGAAAGTCCTCGGGTAACACAATTTTATCACGAGCTTGAATCATACATGACTTATGTAATTTCAAATTTTGTTGAGTTCAAAACAACTTTTTTCAAGGCCTTCAAGCTCTTCTAATCAAAGTTGGGCACTCTACTCAGTTGTGAATCAATTTTGAAAAGTAATTTAGAGCGATGTAAAACACACCTCTATTTGAGAACAACCTTGGACCCAGCATAGAGTGTTATTTTACAGAGTGGATCTTAAAAGAAACGATGCCTATGTTTAAGGATTCACATGTATCTTTAAAGAATGGGATTTGAATTATTATCATGAGTAGAAGATTCATTCTTTTTATTGAAAATTTCTTCTAAATCATTTGGACCGTGTCAGAACGACAAGTGGGAACAAATTCAAGAGTATAGTGAGAAGTAGAGTGACCCCAATCGACCCAAAAAGAGCCAAGGGTTTGGATTTTGTTGACTTTAATCAAGTTTCATAGAAACTGAACCAGGTTCTCCCTTGTAGAAATTTTGAATTAAAATTAATTTAAAAAAAAAAAATTAAGTTGGATAGAGAAATTTAATCTTTTTAATTCTCTTGCATAGAATTTTCTATCTAATAGACTGTCTATGCATGACAATAAATCTAGATTCAAAATTTGTCTAAGTCAAGCTATTAAATATGATCGTGCTATTTGAGATTTAAGGATATAAAAAGAAGGAAGCTTCTTTCACTTTTTTTTGTGATGTGCTTTGCACACCTTTTTATTTCTTTGGCGCACTTTGCGCTTCTTCTTTGTTTTTTTGAATTTTTTAATGCACTTTATGCATCCTTTGAATTTTCTTCTCTATTTTTTTTAATAAGAGGCTTCACTTTCTTTAAAACCTTAACATGATTGCTCTTTTTGTTTTAATCCAGGATTATATCGCAAGTATAAGAGAAGAAAACTCATTCTCTTATCCAAGGAAGAATAATCCTCAAATCGGACCCAATCTTTTGATAAGAAAATATCAGTTTGACTTAAAAAATTATTGAATTGATTTAGAACACGCAGAAGAAGCCTATAAGATGGAAAACTGTGAGAAGACTGAGAAGATTTTCATTTCTAAAACCAACTTAAGTTTGATACAAATTTTAATTCAAAAATCAAATCAACCCGCAGAAGCGGTGGGAGGGAGGGGCCTTTAAAGATCCAGTGGGGTCAACCACAACTCTCTCCTATTTTTGATTTAAAGTGGATGTCAATTTTCATTAAAAAGATGGATCAACTATCCTGAATATTCTAACTCATTACACTTGAGAAATAATATGATTTCCTTCAAAATAGCAAGTCTAGGTGGCAAGACACAATCAATGTAAATTATATTTCCATAATCTCTTAAGAGGAAGAGATTGTTGTGGGGTCTGCACTATCCCAAACTAGTGATGCATCATTTCAATCTAAGGATCTATCACGATAGGACCCATCTAGAAGTTAAATTCAAATGGTGTCACTATCTGATAAGATCTCAAATCCATCATTATTCCCCTCCCTAATTACTAGTGACCTAGCAATTATGAGAGTGGCACCCTGAGCGATTTCTGCACCTCCTCTTCTATAGATGATATAGTAGGGCACATATAGTAATGTGACCTAACATCATCTAGTAGAGTGGATGGGTCATAACAGTCAATTGGGGCCTATGGTCTATTGCTGGTGATTGCTTGTTTTTCTTGATTGATTCTCTCTGTGTAGTAGTCAAGAAGGTGTATTAGAGATCGTGCTCTCATTTTCACAACCTCCCTTCTTTGAGTAATAGGAGTAGGGTGGAAAAAATTTCCACTATGGAGGGGGTAGGTGTAAAGAGCAATGAATTCTCGACTGGCCTCAAATTTAACTTGTTTCAAGGCTCCTACATTAGTAGTCTTTTTGGCCTTAGCAACCTTCTTTTTGACCCTTTTAAGGTATTTCTTCCACTTATTTTTGCTGGCAACAGGGGTGCTAGAACTTGAACCAATCTCAATTGAGATGGTAATTCTTCAATTGTTAATTGTTCTTGGTTCTTATCCTCCTGAGTAGAGGGCACAGTGGTTGAAGGGGCGACAACGACCTCCATCCTAGAGATGGGGGAGTCAACTCCTGACCCTAAAGTAATCTCAACTAAGGGGACATCCCTTTGTATTCCAGCAGAGAGATCATTCATTTCTTCTCCATTGACTGACTGATAACTTGAAGTTTTGAAAATTTTATTCCAAATTGTATTGAGTTGCCAGAGGTAATTCCTTCAACTATCAAGTTTCTATCCATGAAGAAGATGAGTTTTCTAGCCATTTGAGTGTTTAAGTTCTTAGAATTAAGGAAAAGCGGTTTAAATTTGTATTAGAATTTAAATTTTGAGCATGATTAATTTTCTCAATATCTTGAACCTCAACATGTCGAGTTTTCACCCAATAAGAGAGTTTACAAAATTGATTGAGAATATTCAAGGAACCTGGCTTGACTCCTTTGCTCTACCAATTAACTTGGAGGCAAAATGTCAAAGCCCAGCATAGATAGAGGTTTCCTCACTCAACTCTCTATTTGATAGGTCTTATCTTTTAGATGTTGGCCACACTCACCCAATAAAGAAATAGGTAGAGGGACCAACGGAAGAAAGGTAGTTAAGACTACTGATGAGATAAAATTTTACCAATATTAAAGATGGAGAGAGAGATTTGGTCCTACCGGGCGTGCCATTTTTTTGTTGGTGGAATTTTGAAAACATGTTTTGAAAATATTGGTTTTCTTTGGGAGTTAAAGTTAAATTCTAATTCTAAAATTGAATCATCCTGTTAGAAAGAATATATCACCTCGAAAGATGAAAATAAAATTTCATAACAGCGTTCAGATTTAGAATTATGAAATTCATCTTGAATATTATGACCGGATGCTAAAGAGAACTTCATATGGCCACGAAGGTTCAAAATGAGGTTCAACTAAATATCCAGCTACAATATTCAAGAAGTGTGAGATATTTAAGAAGTGTGATCGTTAGGTTCACATCCAAAGCCTTATCAAAGAAAGATGTATCTCCCCAAAGGGAGATAATGCCATTCAATGATAATCCTTTGAATGTGATAATAACAATCATCTTTTGATCTTTCCCAAAGGAATCCAATATGAATTTTAAAAAATCAATTTTTGAAATCAGGTGAGTGTGTGGTTCTAAATCTCCTACGAGCGCAAGCCCTCGTAGTTAATTACATCGTGGGGAGATAAAGTTCCCTACGAAAACTCTCGATTAAAATAGTGGAAAAATTTTGTTAGATTTTCTAGGTGTAATATCAAAAAGAGAGATGAATTTTGGAAACTCAAAAGGGAATATCTCAAGATTGAGCAGTTATTAATAGAGTTAGAGGAAGAGAAGTAGGGGACACTTTGAGATTCCAGAATCATCCGGAAGTGTCCCACTTAATCTAAGTGTCGGGCTTTATGTTTTAGGATTGAAAGAAGATTTAATTTGAGTTGAGCATTTTATTAAAAATTTGGGATTATATTTCTAAAATTTGGGGTCTTATAATCAAAAATATGCCCCGGATCTTAAATCTAATTTGGACACTAGATCATAGTCGTCCAAACCTAACTAATGCAGTGCAAGGTCTGGACTTATCTTGGCCTGGATTGGGGAGCCAGCTAACCACCTAATCGATTTAAAATATATGAATCCGGTCTTTTATGAAAGAGTGGTTGGGACGTTTTATTTAAAGTTTTGGAGAGTTGGGGCCGACATCTAGAGATTTTCCTAATTGGCCACTTTGACTTATGCTGGGTGCAAAAATGCTAAAGACTAATGCAGTTAAAGTTTTAACTCTTTTAATTTGTATCTAATGCAATACATGCTTATTAACAACTTCAAATCAAGTATGCTTGAAATTTTAAAAACAGGCTTAGAAAATAAATTTTTTAGAAGACTGGACTTCCCTAGGTCCAGCACCTCGTCCTCAAAGGTTAGACTATTCGGACTTTACCCGCAAGTGGGGAAGGGTCTAAAACAAGTAAAGAGTAATGCAAAAATATGCATGCGACCCAGGGTCGATCCCCGGCTAATTCCCTAGATTCATTATCTTTATATATTATTTAGACTCACTAAAATTTTAAACTTTAAAGTTATGAATATAAGAATTTTCACACCCTTACAAGCCTCACGTATCTAGGCGAAAACAGAAGCGGCACGCAATCGCCAAAATACTAAGAAAAGTAAGCAATCCTAAAGGCAATCAACTCATCACATCGAATATAAATTAATTAATCAATAAATGTCCATAGGCAAATTTGCCTTGCTTATTACAAATCAGAATTTTGTAGAAAGTAAAGTGGCCAGGCACCACTGACAATAACCCGGGTTCTAAACCTAATAATGATGCAAGTCATTTTGAGTGGGATACTTTATGTCTTTAATTCTTCAATCATATTCTCCTTCGGACTCCTTTCCTTCAGGCTTCTTGGATTCTTTATAGTAGGATACCCAAATGGATAAGAGGGCACTTCCTTTGAGGGGAAGGCCACTCTTTCCTCTTTGGGTAGGAAAGAAATGATCAAAATTTGGATCTCCAAATATAAAAGGGCCACTCCTCTAAAAGGGTGTCCTTTTATCTTCAGAGTCCAAGCTTGGGACCTATGTATCCCAACTCAAAATCTAACTTTCACAATACTTAACACTTATACAAATTACATTTATATCAAAACAAAATTTAGACTCTCCTGCAAGGTTATCCTAAGCAGTTAATGATTCAAAGAAAATATATTCACAAGCAGTTATATATGTGCAGAAAAGTAAGTAAACACATTGGCCAAGCTCTTTTTAGTTGGGGGCTTTAGCAGCTGAAGCACATATACAAGCATTTATAAAAATTGATTTTTTCTTTATTAATTTAGCCCCTTTTTCGTTACCCTACATGAGCATGGCCAGCTGCAGAAAACTATGTGAAAATTCAGATCGTACCTAACCTAAGGGTAATCTAGTTGCCAAACACATCAACCATCCACAGAGTGCAGTAAAAAGTAAGCAGACATATCAAAGCAATTTCATCCACAACATGCAGTAAAAACTACGAAAAATCCTGCACACAGCAGTAAAGTAAACACCGGCCTAACCTAGATCTAGAGTTGGTTGTCCTAGCACATCATCTAGAGTGTGTGTAGAAGGTCATGTGGCAGGGGTAGATCCTAAGGTGGGTGATTGGTTAAAGTTGTTTAAAATTCTGAGTTTGTTAAGGCTTAAGGAGAATTTGTGTTAGAATTTAAATATTAATATATTAAGAATTTTATTTAAATAGATTTTAAGGGTTAATTGATTACTACCTTTGTTTCACACCGAGGCCGTGAAGTTTATTTCACCTTCCTTGGGGCTAAGTTAATAGCCTCGTAGGCATGGGTTACCAGTAGCAATCGGGGTTGATTAAGTTATTTTAAGTTAGTTGGAATTAAAGGAGTGGATTAATATTAAGGGGAGTTTTTTACTAATTTTAAAGGGTTGGTTAAGAATTTTATTAACCTATTAGGAAAATTTTGGAGTTTGGGGGAATTAATAGATTTTGAAGGTTATCCGGATATGTCGACTAAGGGGTCAAAACTTGACTTTTAAAATTAGGGGGAAAATTAAAGATTTTAGATTTTTAATAAATAGTAGACCTTATTATGAGTTGTTAGACAGGTGGTACATTCAATTTGGAGTTTTATATGAAAAGTTATGATTTTTAGAAGTTTTAACCCGATTTTGACCTAACGTTGACAAAAATGTTGACTTTTTGAGTTTGACCAGATTTTGGGGGTTTGAAATTTTTGGAAAATACTATATTTTAATTAGAGTCATTATCCACTGAGTTTGATTGATTTGGAGTTTTCTATAATTAGTTATGAATTTTAGAAGTTTGGGTATTTATTGGAATTATTAAATTATTTCAATTAAGGGCTCTTTTAATGATTTGAACCCAAATGACTCCCAAGCTTCCTGAAATCAACTCCAAAGATAAAAAATGATCTAAGGAGAGATCAGAAAGTGTTTAAAGATTTTTTGGGATTTTTAATAATTTTTAATTAATTAAAAATTGATTAAACATTGATTTTGATTAAAATTAAATTAAAGCGGATTTTAATGTCAAATTAAAGGAATTTTAATTTTAAATGATTAAGAGTTGAAATATGGTTGATTATATTATGAATATTTTTTGGAATTAATCTAAATTTATGATGATTTATTGAGTTTTCTAAGTCCTTAAAGGGGCCGAAATTTGACATACTCAATTTTCTAACCTAATGACCTCCAAATTGAGTAAAATTTAAACCTAAGGTACCTGATGTCACTAAGTTTACTATGTTCAAGTTTCACCCCTATTGGGTATCTGTACAATCCCCTATGAATTTTCTAAGTTTTCTAGATATTTTGTTAATTATTTTTCCTAAGTGTCTTTACTATTCAAATAGGCTTGAAACTTGGTGTGTCTAACTTTGACATACACTCAATCATACCACAGAAATATCACAGTAAAATACTAAAACCCTAAGGAGTTATGAATTTTCAAATTTTATGGTCTAAAATAGACCCTTTACCTTAAAAATTCATATCACAGAAATCTATTGAGCATCTGAACCTAAAAAATTTATAAAACATGCCTAAGATACTCAATAATCATCCACCAAAATTTGGGCTTCATTTTATCACTGGATTGTGAGAAAATTGTAATAAATTAAATTCAACTAAACTCAAATATCTCACAATACAAAAATTAAATCAATATAATTTTAATTTTAATAAATACTACATTACATTATATTTCTAACGAGCCCAAGAACGCCCCATTTTGTGAAGAACTGCATTTAAAGCATTTTTTATTCAGATTTGGGTCAAATCAGCTGACGGTGACGTGGAGCCACGACATGGCGGCGTGGCGTGACGCCACATCACCCTCCTAGGTCGTGGGATGATCCGCGTTCAAACCCTGGAGGAAGCCAGGCAATATACCCAGATCTGAGCCGTCTGATCTTTGATTGGACGGTCCGGATCTTCTCCAGTTCATTTTGAATAGAAATCTTTAAATGCTCATATCTTTCAAAATACTCAACGAAATTACATGAAATTTGAGCTGTAGCTAGAAGGCAATATGATCTTACAATGCCTGGAGTTTGGAGGCTCCATTCATTGTAAAATCACTACAGTTTCAAATTAAAATTTAAACTTAAAATGAGCATAACTTACGATCCAACCGTCGGAGTTTTGCAATTTTTGTTTTGTTGGAAAGCTGCAGTAATCTTCTACAACTTTGCTGAAGATTTCAAAATCCGGATCTTTCTGGATCAAAAGTTATATTGGAAAGTCCTCTTTCTCTCTCTAGAATGCTCTCTCCTCACTAAAATAGTGATTTGAGGCTTGGAAATGGTTGAGAAAAGCTTAAGAAGGACTTGAAGTGTGCTTGAGTGTGTAGGAGAAGCTCTTAAAAGGTTGGGGGCTGCTGGAGTTTGGAGCTTTTGATCATATGAGAGGGAATGATGAAGAAGTCCCCTTTAAGTCTAATTTTTCCCCACTTTACCTTTGGCTTTTGGATTGGATGGTTGAGATTTGATTTGGAGTGGTTTTGGATGAGTGCCAAGTGTCCCCTATGCTGCCCAAAGCTAGGGAATAAAGTTGGTGGGGAGTGTGACTTCTCTTTATTCATGGGAAGAGGGGACCACACCTTTTTTCCCATTTGGATGAACCAATGCCAAGCCTTGTTTAAGGGGCTAATTTAAGCTCTATTAGGGGAGGAAATGGGTCACATCACATCATGTTTGAGCAGGTTCTAGACTAAGCCATGGATTGCCAAGGTGGCTTGATGATGTGGCCAAGAGTTTGAGGTCAAGGATTTAAAGTTTTGAGCAAATACATGAATTTGGAGAGGATTTTGACCTATCCAAATGGGTTGACCTAGTCAACCCAATAGAAGAATTGACTTGAAAGTCTCTGGACATGTCATGGGTGTCCAATTGAATGATTTTGAAGGGTTGATTTGATTCAAATGGGTTGGATGATTGAATTTGACAAGTGTGTAGGTTAAGGGTTGATTTGGTCAACCATGGTTGACTTGGTCAACCTGATCAAACCATGAGTCAAATTTGGTTCAAACAAGTTCAATGAGTATTTTGAGATCAATGAAAATGATCCCATGCTTTGGGTAGGTCATTTGGGTTGAAAATGGATGTTTAAATCCATTAAGGGCATTTTGGTCAACCATGGTTGACTTGGTCAACCAGGTCAAACCAAAAAGTATGTTTGGGTTCAATGTGTTCCTAAAGTTATTTAGAATCCATTGGAATGACATTTGGAGAAGATTTTAAAGGTTGATAAGTCAAATCATGTTGAGTTTAGGCCAAAAGTCCAAAAATCCCCATTTAAGGGCATTTTGGTCTCAAGTCAATTCTGGGTCAAATTGAATCTAAAAAAATGCAGATCATTGCTTAACAAGTCAATATCAAGGTATTAGGAGGGATCAAAAAATTTGGAGGGGGCTCCAAAGTCAAATTCCAAAAAGTGAAAGACCTAGTGGCATGGATTGTAAATATTCGAAGGTTTTACAACCTTTGGAGTTGAATTAAGTTTATGGAATAGAGTCCTCCGAATGCACTCAAATTGGGAGGGTTGCCTCTAGTGACATGTCATATCAACATGAAATTCATATACTCTGAATTAGAGAACATTTGACTGGGTTTTGAAGTATTTGAAAAATCCTTGGAAAAGGCTCTTAGAACAAGGCCTTTGGACTTTGAATTTTGGTATTAATTTCTGGGTTTGAATTGAGTTTTGAGCTTGAATGAGTGGATTTGAATTATCCATATCATCTATAACCACTTGAGAGGATTTTTAATGATAGGATAGGATTAAAGTTTAATAGAAGCATAATCAAGTTTTGAACTGGATTTAGGAACATGATGGGCTTAAAGTCTTGATAGATTTGAAGTCTAGATTTGATTTGAAAATTAAATTGATTGAAGTCTAGATTGGTTTATGATTTGAATTGATTTGAGATCTGGATTGATTTAAATCTAGATTATTCCTAGAGTCCGGAGGGATTCTAAGATCTAGAATCTAGAAGTGTTCTAGGATCTGGATAGATCTTAAAGTTTGGAATCTAGAAGGATCTTAGGGTCTAAGAAAATTCTAAGGTCTAGGGTTTGGAAGAATCTTAGGGTCTATAATAGATCCTAAGGTCTGGATCTAGGAGAATCCTAGAGTTTAGGTTAATCTGGAAGAATCCTAGGGTTTAGAGTAAATCCTAGGGTCTGTATCTTGGAGAATCCTAGAGTTTAGATTGATTTGGAAGAATCCTAGGGTCTAGAGTAGATCTTAGGGTTTGGAGTCAAGATGGATCCTAAGACCTAGATTATATCTTAAGGTTTGAATCTAGGAGAATCCTAGAGTTTAGATTAATATGGAAGAATCCTAGGGTCTAGAGTAGATTCTAGGGTCTAGATTGATTTCGAGTTTGGAAGGGTCTTAATGACCTCATACAAAAATTAGGTCAACACAGTGGTAGATAATTTTAAAGAGAGTCGCCTTAGATGGTTTGGTCATATAAAACATTAGTCTTCAGATGACTCGATGAGATGTGTTAGATTTGGCTTATGTTAGGAAAGGTATAAGTAGACCTAAAAAGACTTGGTTAGAAAGTATAAAAATGAAATGAGATGAGGTGCTTTGGTGGATGAGTGGCTTCACCCTTTGAGATAGGATACAAATTGATCATAATTTTCTACAAGCACCCTATCTTCTTACATCTCTATATAATCACTTTTAGATCTACTTAAGCACGATGTTCCATTACTTATTTGCTCTTATATGTAGGTTATGTATATTAGAAATCAAAGAAGTTGGATGTATAACCAATTATCTCAAGGTCGAAAGATATTAACAGATGAATTCATTAATGGGGTGAATATTTTCATTCATCAAGCGAAATTACTATCCAGCTTTATATCAGAAGGAAAGTTTCAATGTCCATGTTCTAAACACGAAAATCTAGTGCACCTAACACCAGATGATGTAACTGTTGATCTGTATTGGACTTCTCATGGTGAGTACGAGCCACAATTTGATTATTAATGCGATCCTTCTATAAGTAGTAATATAGCTGAGGCTGAAAATATCCGACCAAATCTTAAGGAATTATTTCATGATGCAACTGGAATACAAATTGAACAAAATATAGAAGAGTTACTGAATACGAAGACACAAAATTTTTATGATTTATTGCATGCTGCCCAGCAACCAATCTGGAAAGGGTGCACCACTCACTCAGAATTATCTGTTGCTGTGAAGATGTTAAGCATCAAGGCAGAATATAATGTTGCTCATGAATGTTTTAATCAATTCATTGGGCTGCTTAAGAAAATCAATCCGACAGATAATTTAATTCCTACAGATCTATATCGGACAAAGAAGTTAGTTTCCAAACTTGGTTTAACATACACAAAGATAGATTGTTGTGTCAATGGATGCATGTTATACTTTAAAGAAGATATCTCAGAGATTACATGCCGTCATTGCAATGCACTAAGATTTAAACCAAAATCTAGAAATAGAAGGAAGCAGAAGGATGTGCATGTCAGTAGGATGTTCTACTTTCCAATAATTTTGAGACTACAATGTCTATATGCATCCATGAGATCTGCTGCACATATGAGATGGTATAATGATCACATTCCACAAGAAAGTGTTATCACACATCCATCAGAAGCAGAGGCTTGGAGACACTTTGATCATACAGATCCCACATTCATGGTAGAACCAAGAAATGTTAGATTAGATTTATGCGTAGATGGTTTTACTCCATTCAATCAGTCGGCTACACCATACTCATGTTGGCCCGTGATACTCACTCATTACAATCTTCCTTCAGAGTTGTGTATGTCTACTCCTTATATATTTTTGACACTTATCATTCTAGGGCACATAATCTAAAAGTGAAGATTGACTTATTCTTACAACCGTTGATTGATGATTTATGTTTATTATGGGAAGAGGGAGTAAGTACATATGATATCTCCACCAAACAGATCTTTACACTAAAAGCAGCATTACTTTGGACAATTGGTGACTTTCTTGCATATGATATTCTCTCAGGTTGGAACACTTCAGGCAAGTTAGCTTGTCCATATTGTATGGAACATATAAAATCATTCACTTTAAAGTATGGTAGGAAAAACATTTGATTCGATTGTCATCGAATGTTTTTTGCCTCCAAGTCATCCTTTCAGGCGAAATAAAGAAGCGTTTACTAAAAATAAAATGGTGATGTTTTAACCTCCTCCAAAATTAAGTAGTGAAGAAATTTTTGAAAGAGTAAGGTTCATGCCCACCATATTGGATTCTCCAACATTAACTGAGTTCAGATTGCCAGGATATGGTGTCAACCATAATTGGACCAAGAAAAGTATTTTTTGGTCGTTGCCATATTGGAGAAGAAACCTGATTAGACATAATTTGGATGTTATGCATATAGAGAAAAATATTTTTGATAATATTTTCTATACAGTTATGGATATCAAAGAGAAATCGAAAGATAATATAAAAGCAATGATGGACTTAAAAGAGATTTGTAGAAGGAAAGTTTTGGAATTGAAGGATGGTGGAGCGGGAAAATTTATCAAACCAAAAGCTCCATTCACATTAACTTTAGAGCAAAAACGAGCAATTTGTGAATGGGTGAAGACCCTACGAGTACCTGATGGATATTCTTCCAATCTAAGCAGGTGTGTTGACATAGGATCAGGAAGATTATTTGGAATGAAAAGTTATGATTGTCACATCTTCATGTAATGTCTATTATCAACTGCTTTTAATTTTCTGCCATATCAAATTTTATAGCCCTTGATCGAGCTAAGTGTTTTCTTCAAAGATTTATGCTCTTCTAAATTAAATGTAGAAAACTTGATTCTTATGGAGCAGCAAATTCCTTTTATTTTGTGTCAACTTAAGAAAATATTTTCTTCAGGATTTTTTGACTCTATGGAGCATCTACCTGTTCATTTACCATATGAGGCTATGGTTGGTGGACATGTTCAGTATAAGTGAATGTATCATTTTGAGAGATATTTAAATAAACTTAAGAAGACCGCTAAGAATAAAGCACGACCAGGAGGCTCTATTTGTGAAGCATATTTAACATACGAGACAACTCAGTTTTGCTTGTATTATTTTGAAACAATTCTCAATCAGGTGAAAGTTTAGCACCTCATTGGTAAATCCTCTAATATATTTGTATTCGGTGGAAGTGGTGAACCTGTAGGCGCTAGCACCGTGCACTATTTGATCGATAAGGAGATGATAGTTATCATATTGTATATCTTGCTTAACTGTGATGAAGTTGAGCCATATCTCGAGTAAGTATGAGTTAAGTTGTTCATATTTTTAGTATTCTTCTAAACTTTGTTCTAAACTCAAGATGGTTATTTGTAGGAGGTTTATTGATGGTCTAAGTATATTAGAAGAAAGAGAAGTCTAGATGATACTGGAAAAAGAATTCTCTGCTTGGTTTAAAAATATGGTATATTTTGAATAATTAGTCTTAATTAATGAATTCTACCTGCAATTAATATTAGTAATAATAACATCTTGTTTATTTAAAGGTACACACTGAAGATAGTGATTCGTAGTATTCAGGGTTATGTGAGTTAGCTTGGGGACCAAATAGATTAGTTAAATGTTATCAAATATTTGTAGTCAATGGTTATATATTCCAAACCAAAAATTGGTGTGAAGGTAGGAAGACAGAAAATTCTGGCATATGTGTAAGAGGGAACACCCATACAGGGGATGATTCTGAGTACTACGGGGTATTACAAGAAATATTAGAAGTGGAATATCCCGGTCACAGGAATACTGTGTATCTCTTCAATTGTGAATGATTTGATCCAGTAAAAAATTGAGGCACAAGAGTACATCCAATTTACGGTATAATAGAAGTAAAGCGGGATAGGAGATATGCAAAGTTTGATCCATTCATCATTGCTAGTCAGGCAACTCAAGTCTATTGTGCTAACTATCCAAGTAGAATATGAGGCAAACAGGATTGGCTGGTAGTTATGAAAACAAAACTAAGGGGAGTAATTGAGAAAACCAGTACAATACCATCAGCACATCAAGAACAGTATATGTCAAATCTAAAAAATCTCTCAATTAATATGGATGACCAAATCAGAATTAATGAGAGCGAGTTGCAGTTAGAGGAGGTAGATTTAACCATAGTGGAAAGTAATGATGAATCTGATAGTGCTGGAAATGTATCGTCATATGAAAGTGAATCAACAAATGATGAGTTAACATAAGGTAAATTAAATATTTTTTTACTGCATTTTACTTCACTACAATTACTTCATTGCTTTTTTACTTACTTCACTGCATTTTACTTCACTACTTTTTTACTTACTTTACTGCATTTTGTTATAACTCATGATTCTAATATTTCTTATTTATTTTTATGCAGATGGCTTCAGGTGAAGAGGCTGGTAGAGGATTGATAAAAAATATTTTTAATAGGAGCACCAAGAAGATCACTATAGCAGGACCAGCTAGGCCAGTACGTATTGAGGAAACCACCTCGTCTCTGCCTGCTACACAGACTCAGCCTGTTACACAGTCTCAGCCTGCTACACAGACCTGCTTACCACTCAGCCTTTACCCACTCTTGAGCTAGTAGCCTGCAGTTTTACTCAGCAGACCCTCGATTTCCTTCACCAGATCCCTCGTAGAGTACTCCTTTCTACCCATACTACGCACCCCCACCTTATGTTGGTGCCCCTCTTACTTATCCATTTCCATCTTATGCTCCACCATACTATTCCCCACCACCCCATCAGCTTTCTTTAGCTGGACCTTCGACACTAGCTGCACCAGAGCAGGTAACAGATGGTAGAATGTTGATAGCACCTCAGGGTGACACGTAAGTACATTTTCTTTTATTTAAGCTTACAAACTTTTTTATTTTATATTATATATTTGTTTGACAAAACTTTATTTTTTGTAGGTTTTACCCATCAAAACAAGCAACACATAAAATACGGGACATCATACAGAGCAGGTTTGACGCTCCTTACGTTTCTTGAAAGAAAGTCTCGAAAGAAGTTCGGGATATGTGGTTTAGAGAGTTTGAGGTATTTATGGGTTTTAGTTTTTATGTTAAATGATTTATTCTATTTTACTTAAGCTAAAAGTCTTATATATTATATATTATATGTATTTGAATGCAGAAAGAATTCTGTTAGCTACCCCAGCACAATGACAGCATTAGAAAGAATTTTGAGAAGCGTGAGTCTACTTAGATATGCGACATGTTCACAGACATTAGAAAGTCTGGGAAGCGACCATTATGGATTGGAGAGGTTATATGGGATGAGTTGAACACTACTTGGAGCAGTGCAGAGTAGACTAGGAGGAGGCATCAAAATTGACAGAGCAGAGCTTCTAATGTTGGGGGCTTGGGTAGTTCCCTTCATACTAGTAGCTCTGCTCCACATACTAAGCACAGACGACGTTTGGTAATGAATTTTAAATGTTTTTTAAAATTTTTCTTTAATACAAATATTAATAGAATTTTCTTAATTCTAATAGAAAGAGATGCTGGGTAGAGAACCGACTCCTATGGAATTGCATAGTCACACTCATAAGCGATAGGAGGATCAACAATGGATTGATGAGAGAGCAAGAAAAGCCCATGTAAGTATATATTATATATATATATATATATATATATATATATATATATATATATATATATATATATATATAATATATATATATATATTATATATATATATATATATATATTTATTTATTTATTTATTTTTAGTTCAATTATATATATTTATATTCTACTTCAACAGAAGGAGTATACACGGCTTTGAGAGAGTCATGCCGCATCAGGTGAGGGCTCTTATGACGGCTCTGTGGAGTTTTTTGAGTATCGCATCTAGTCGCAGGTCGTCAAAGGAATGCAGCATGACAGAATTTATGGTTTAGGTTCGCAAGCTCAGGCATATGAGGGGATGACCTCCTCTACTGCATCCAGCTTCACATCTAGTTCACATAAGTCCTTACATGCTCAACAAATAAGTACCCTTCAAGCTGAGCTAGAACAAGTAAGGAAACCACAAGCTATTGGCAAGCTGAGCTGCAAGCACAGGTTTAAATGTAGATGCAGGAGCAACAAAATCAGTTGATGCATGAAATGCGCAAAATGAGGGAGCAGCTGAGTGGAAAAGAGGTAGCTCCAGCTGAGGAGGAGTCCACGGAGTCAGAGTAGTTTTGGTTTAGTCATATGAACTTGTTTATTTCTGTGAACATGTGTTATTAAACAATATGTGATGTTTTCGATTATTTGATGTTATTGAACAATGTCTTTACATGGATATTTATGTTTTTGAGTATATATTAAAGTTATTTATATCTGTTATGTGCATAGCTTTCTTATAGAAGTGTTTTTATTTATGTTTGCAGGTGTGGAAATGCAATTGTTGGCTGGGAAGGAATTTTTTTTGTCAATGCTACAGGTTTCCGGTCAATTTTGCATCATAAATTTGACAGAAATGATGATATAACAAATCATTGCAATCATGTCTTCGTTTATTTGGACGCTGGAAATTTCCGGCGCAGTTTACGGCGTCCAATCCTCCGGACGTTTTCGGCGTCCAATATGCATCGTAAACTAGCCGTAACTTATTTACGACGCATATACAACATTTTATCCACCAGTAATTTCCCGTGGATCAATACGACGTAAACGTCCGGCGCAGTTATTTTCAAAATGTCCGATTGAAAATCGCCTGCTTGGCCAGCATTTTTTGCACTGGTAATGCGTCGGAGATGGTGTCAGAATTGTTTCCGGCGTCTCATAAATGCCGGAAAGTTTTTTCTGACGCGAACCAAATCGGAGCACGAAAATCCGTCGTAAATGCGCCGGAAACCCGGGACTACTGTCGGATTTTATGTGTTTCCGGTGGATATAATCCGTCGGTAATAGCGGGTTTTCCTGTAGTTATTGATACCATTGGTTAAAAATAACCTATGGATAAATCCCTAAAAAATTGAAATTAATGGAAATAATATTTAATTTATATTAATTATTATTAATTAAATATAAATTTTAAATTTATTTAATTTTAGTTAAAATTGTTGATTAATTTTAATTTATGTTGATTGTATTTTTGATTTAGAGTCATTTGAAAATAATTTGTATTTTTCTTATTTTTATTTAATTTATTATGAATTTTAGAAATTTTAGGCCCAAAATAAGGGATGATTTTAGGTTTAGTTATTTAACTAACCTAATGAACTCTAATTAATTTGAAATTAATTCTTAGGGTTTATCATGTTACTAAGTATGCTAGGTTTGAGTTTCATCCATATTTGATTGCAAGTGAATTTCCTAGAATAGTAATGAGTTCGTTAGACCATACCAATGTTATTTTCCCTAGGTCCCACTAGTGTTCAATTGGACATGCAATTAATTGTGTCCAACCCTTGCATGAATGTAAAAACACCACAAAAAATTAGTGACCTAATTCTACATGCACTAAGATAATTAATCTTCCAAAGTTCAAGGTGAAGTAATGACCGATGACTTTAAAAAATTAATTATAAACTCAAAGGTTTCAACAAACCCAAGGAAAATTAGTGACCCTATCCAAATTTGAGCCCAAGATGAGGCATGGTTGGAGATTAATTAATAAAAATAGCGGGGTTTCAAGTATAAATTACTCTCCAAACATTTATCAAATTTCACTTTCTTTTTAAAATATGGAGGACATCCCTTAGTTCCACAAAGCTCAAGATTATGAAATTTTATTTAGAAATGAATTTTTTATATATTTTTGAAGCTTTTGAAAATTTTGGTAATTTAAAATGCATTTTATTAATCATTGGCTACAATGGTGCAATGACTAGGTGGCGTGGAAGTGGTCAAATGTGATACATGGATTGGTTAGTCTGATTTTACAGTTAACACACACGGTGCACATGGGTTGGCTCCCATGGTTTAGAGTTTGTCTCACTTAAGTGAATCAAAAATATATCACGTCCACTGAAAGCATGTGATTTGAGATCAATAGCTGTGATCTAGTTAGACATACTGAGATTTGTCCCGCTGGTGGATTTAGTTGGATCGAATGATTTATCTGGCATAAAATGGATGGTCCAGATTTTATCTTCCTACTAAGAACATGTTTTATTGAAGAATTTGTTTTGCTTATTATGGATTATTTAATGAACCAAACTTCATGAAATTTTTAGGGATTCTTTATAACCATATGATGCTCTTATATATGAAATTTGAGGGCTTCATATTACGTATTTATTTTTTTTTAACCCTAGTTCAGAGGTTGATCTTGGGCTTTTTCTCTTCCTTATCTCCTTTTGAAGAACTTCTATAAATTTTCCAAAGTTGGAGAATGAATGGTTTGGATGTTTAAAAAT
This sequence comes from Dendrobium nobile, assembly GCA_022539455.1. Lineage (NCBI taxonomy): Eukaryota > Viridiplantae > Streptophyta > Magnoliopsida > Asparagales > Orchidaceae > Dendrobium > Dendrobium nobile. The sequence goes on from CM039733.1 coordinate 60,979,466, forward strand.
CTTAAAGGATAAAGCTATATATAATAATTAGATCTCCTCACTAACAAGATTTCAAGGCTTGGAAATATTGGGGAAGTGAAGAGGGGTTCTCCAAAAGTGAAATGGAAGTAATGGGAGCTTTAAGGTAGCATTGGATAAGTAATATTTCTTGAATGAGGGTTTTAGGAAGTTTGCCCTATTCTATGTCAGGGAGGCTAGATGGATCATAGATCTTCCTTGGATGATTTTCAAGTGTCCTAGGTGGTTAGGGGAGAGTGATTTTTTACATTTTGTGTATGGGGGGACCACTTGGGTTAAATTGGGCTAAACTACGAGTCTGGATATAGTTAGAGCATGCTTAGGAAGGTTCTAAAGTAGGATCAAATAATCCAAACATGTTGGTGATGGCTAGACGAGTACGTTGACATGGGTTTGATTAGATTTGACCATTTAGGCATTTTTAATAGATTTGACTAGTTTGACTTATCAAAATCTATCAAGCCACCTATAATAGACTATGAGGAGTCTCTAGGGGTTATTTGGGTTGGCTGCATGAGGTTTGATGTATTAGGTTTGGAGTATGAATTTGGAAATTGATTTTGAATAGGTTTTGACAATTTTGTTTGAGTTGACAAAGTCAATTTTGTCAAAGGAGGACTCCCACAATCTTAAATCATCAAAAGAATTAGGTTGTTTGGATTTGAGGGTTTGATGGATTTTATTTCTTGTAATTTGGATGTTTGACCTAACTAGTCAGGTTTGACCAATTTTTAGTGGACTTGACCAAGTCAACTATTGATTTGGTAAATTTCACATGTTAATTAGAGTTTGAAATAGTTTAATCAAGGGCTTTGATCAATTTGGCTAGGTTGGGTTACCTCAACTGGATCAAATGGGTCAAGCATTGGGTTAGGGAGCAAGTATTTATGAGTTTAATGTGTGAAGCTCCAAATGGTAATGTTTGAATAATGATTGACTCAAGGAGTCATTGTAATGTAGAGAGCATATTGATTGTAGTTTAGGGTTTGAATGTTTAGATGACCTTAGAAAGAAATAAGATCAACATGGTTTAACAAATTGGAAAGTTTCCTTATAGATTAATTTTGCTATATCACATGTCTTCTTTTCATATTGTAATTCTCATGTTAGTGCTAAGGAAATAGGTTTCTTATATAAAGCAACGTGTTTCTGAAGCATCAGTGGAGGTATTGCCCAATCCAACCTATAGGGAAGAACCTGAGCATATTCTAACCTTTGATGTTAGGTAATTGAGAAATAAGAAAATATTGATTGTTAAATTCTAGTGAAAGCACGAGATAAATACAAAGGCAACCTAGGAGAAAGAAGATAAGATGAGCCATTTATATCCAGAATTATTTTGATTAAAATATCAAGGATTACATTTTCTTTAAGGGAGGATGTCAGATCTATCAACTAAAATCATGATAGATAACTTCTAATTATTATAATTTTCAATGAATTAGTTGATGAGAGTTTTATTGTGCTGAATAACATAGAGGGAGACCAAGAAATTGGGTTGATAAAATGAAATCCAAAATTTCAAATTTTTTTCCTCTATAAGCACCATGGTGCTGGGATTAGTGTGGCCCTGATATAGTGCTCTTTAAAAAAATGTGAAGACAATTTAGTTTTGAGAGTGTGCTATAGCACCAGGTACAACTGCCAAGGTACTAGGCATGAGATTCATGAGATTTTGGGAGAATCTGGAAGATTCTCTATGAGAATAGTGGTTCCAAGGTTTTTGGCACTACGGACCTTGGCCGAATTAGTTCTAATATCCAAATCTGTTTGCCACCCCATTTTTTATTTCAACTTTTTGGGAAAGAAAGTCAGGTAAGGGGAAGGAAAGAGAAGTAGAGAAGAGAGTTTTAGAGTCAAAAGATGGAAATCTTCCATCCAGCTAGTTAGGAAAGCTGTTGGGCTTGAGATAGGAAAGCCATACCATATTCCTAATTTCAATTCCAAAGCGTATATCAAAATGTTTTTTTAAAAATGTTTCTTGAGTTTTGGAAAGTTTTTACCATGTAACTTTAATTATGTTGTTATATTCTCCATTATGGAAAATTTGTCTATAAGAAAGATAAATTTCACTGATTTGTTTGCTCTATATATTTTTCTAACTATTTTGGAGATGGTGACATTTCTAAACCATTATACTGTTTATAAAAGATTTTAATTTAGCATTTTATACGATTTCTATAAAATTGGTTGATTTATGAAAACTTTGTATAGGCACCCAAAATGTGGGGGTTTTATAGTAAATGGTCTTTAGTCTTTACTTGCTTTATATCCTTCTGTTACTTATGGAATTTTCATTATCACGCATTTCATGGAATTTAGAGCTCTATTATGAAACATAAATATACACTTGAATTCCCTATTTGGGTCCAAGGTTGATATTTTTGTTTTGGATTACTCTACTCTTTTTTGGCTCTAAATTGGCTTTATATTGGAACTTTATTCTTGCTCTACTTTACACCTATCTTAAGTAGGTGGGAGTTAGAATTTGGGAGTTATAAGGGGCATAGGATCATGTTCATCCCTGCATCTACTTTCATATGTAAGCAAGTATACCACAAAACTGTAAGTTTGACACTAATTTTATAGTATTATTTAAATTATATTCTAACTATAAGTTAAACTTTATTATGTGAAAATGTTTGGCCTACTAAATTTTACATTCATCCCATTATTTAAAACATTTCAAAAAAGGGTAAGTGTACTGCGGAGTAGATTGAGTCTAATAGATAACAGTAAGTCTAGTTTTGAAAGGTATTTATGATTTTATAATTTAGATCATATTTTAATTTTATTAGAAGTATTGTAATATAGAATATTGTAATTTAATTGTTATGGGAAAAAATTTCTTGTTCGTCGATTATAAATATCTATTCTATATTACTTTGGATGATTTGTTGGACATGTTAAATAATAAATTAAAAGAGAATAAGGAGACATATTAGTAGTGGAGTTTTAGACAGCTGAATATCTGCTAATGAGGCTTGATAAGTCATTTGATAGCATGTAGTGTCCTAAAGGTAGAAATGGGTCATTGGTAATATTTTTATTACATGAAGAGTTAGAGCATTAGTGGATAGGCTAATAGAGAGAGATTTTCATGAAAACCAAATGTTGAGAACTCTTGAGAAGAGTTTATAGAGACTTTAAGGGGCTAGTTTGTATCACCCTTTGCTAGGTAGTAGATATAAGAGTCATTCTTATGACCAGATTAGGGGAATAAGATTGTGGTGTAGTAGAAGGTAAAGTTTATAGCTCTGACCTAGTATGCTCCCTAACTAGTTAGTACTCCTAAAGAAACGTGTTATCATTTTTTATGAGATTTGAGAGTTAGTTTCAAGCACCCATTAGTGCCATTCGACATCTTTAAATTTTTAAGTTGGTTAAGAGGGTTAGGCTAGTTTAGAATGATTTTTTTGTCCACCCAACAACGTTGGGAAGCAAGCAAGAAGTGGTTTGGAGGCGATCCCTACATAATTATAGTTAGTGGGAAGAAGTCCAGGTTAGAGATTTGTTACTCTAAGAAGGGAGGGACTATAGTGTCTGGGAGTGTAGGTGGATTGATATCTGTCAGTAGTGCTCCAATTTATATATTTGTAAGAGAAGATACATGGGTTTATATTACCTATTTATGGGCTAGTGCTTTGGTTTTGGTTAGTCTAGCTATATAGTGGCACAATGTCTAAAAAAGGCACCATAATGTAGATTTAAGGTAGGAGGAAGCCATAGTCAATGGAAACTAGCAGTAGCCCCATCTAGAACCATTAGTAAGGGATCCCTGACTAGTGGTAGTGGTAGATTTAGAAGCAAGCACTCATTAGGATTAATAGGAGTATTTCTAAGGGAGTCCATTGCAGTATCTAATATGCCATAGTATATAGTTTATCTCATCAGGAAGCAAAAGAGTCATTTAATGTGGTGATAAATATTTTTTTTGTATAGTTCTATCATATTTTATTCTAGATCCAACCATTCATTTCATTCTTATCATATTAAAGACATCCTGGGTATAGTTCATATTCATCTACATTTAATCAATCTATTATGCTTTCTAATGGTAATTATTTGATTTCTAATAAGTTGTGCAAGTATTAAATTAAAATTTTAAAAAGGATGCTATAATCTGAATTAACTATTTTACCCTTAAAAGAGTTTGATGTGATTGTGGGCACGGATTGCTAGGGTAGATATGAAGCTAGAATTGACTAAATGAAGAAGCAAGGGAATATATGTTCTAAAGGAGAAGTATGTTATTTTTAATATTCCATAAGTATTTTATTGTCTTTTATTTCTATGTTGCAAGTTGATAAAGCATAGAGGAAAGGGAATTCTATTTTATTTGTTCATGTGAGAGATTTGAATACGTCTTTTAAGGGTATTGAGAATGTTCAAGTGGTAAAGGGATTTCCTAATAATTTTCCCGAAGAGTTAGCAAGATTGCCTCCCAAAAAAAAAGTGGAGTTCTATATTAAGGTAATATCAGGTACTTCCCTGATAGCTAAGACTCCTTATAGAGGGTGGCTCTAAAAGGTTTATAAGACCTAAAGTTTCAATTGTAGAAACCATTAGATAAGGTTTTATTAGGCATAGTGAATATTTGTGGGAGTTTTTGTCTTATTTGTAAAGAATAAAGATAGATCTTTGAGGATTTGAAATGACTATCGAGAAATAAATAAGATAACTATGAAGAATAAATATCCCATGATATATAATTTATTTGGTAAATTAGAACATTTATTAATATTTTTTAAAGATTAATCTAAGAAAAGATAATCATTAGTGAAGAGTAAAGGTTGAAGATGTAGCAAAAATACCTTTCAAAAATACAACGGGTAGAACAAGTTTGCGGTGATGATGTTCGGTGTGATGAATGTACCGACAATGTTCATGGATCTGATTCATAGAGTATTCAAGAATTATTTTGATTAGTTTATTATTCTATTTATTGATGATAATTTGGTGCATATAAAGATAAAAGAAGATCACACAGTCAATTTGGGGCTCACATTGAAGACTTTGAGATAATAGCAATCGTATGTTAAGTTCTGTAAATGTTTATTCTGTCAAAAATTTTTAATTCTTTTGGTTCATGTAGTGAGCAAGAAAGGGATATCTATAGATCCTTAGAGAGTGTAGGTTATGGTAGATTGGTTGAGGCCAACTTTTTTTTTTTTATAGAGGTTCATAGTTTCTAGGCATGACTTGTTATTTATGGGAAATTAGATTGATGATTCTTCTAGATTGCAATTCCTTTGAATAACTTGATCCATAAGGCTATACCATTTGACTGGACACTGGAAGGTGAGGAAAGATTTCGTAAGCCAAAGGAGTGTTTAGTGTCAGCCCCTATAATAACTATTTCATTTGGAAATGAAGTACTTCAGGTATAAAGGGATTACTTATTGAAGGTCCTAGGATGTGTGTTGAACTAAAATTGGAGGTGCTTGTTTATACTTCCAGGAAATTAAAGCTGCATGAAAAGAACTATCCAACTCATGATCTAGAATTAATAGTAATTGTATTAACTTTGAAGATTTGGAGACATTATTTATACTGAATTAAGTGTGAAATATATACCATAAAGGGTAAAATTTGTGGAAGGGGAGGTGGTTAAAATTTATTAAAGATTATGATTTGGATATTATTTATCAGCCTCATAAAAGAAAAGGTGGTAGTTGATGCTTTGAGTAAGAAGTCTGTTAGAATAGTAGCCAGTTTATTTACTTATGAGCAAGCACAATTCTAAGAGATGGAAATTATATTAGAAGTAATATTTATAACTGAAGTGTCCATTAGATCTTTTTCTCATATGATAGTTTATCCCTTATTGCAAGATAAAATTAGAGAAGCCTAGAGGGGGTAGATGAATAGTACTCAAAGCTAAAATATTATATGAGATCTGGGAAAAGGTTTGAATTACTTATGGATAATCAAGGTATGATAGTTCATGATAGTAGATTTTGGGTTCCAAGTAGTGATGATATGAGAAGTGAAACTATACATAAAGCCCACTATTTTGGATATACTATTCATCAAGGAAGTAATAAAATGTATCAAGATTTGAAGCCTATATTTTGGTGGCCTTGGTTGAGGCAAGAAGTATTAGAGTTCATTTTCAAATATTAAACTTCTCAAATGGTGAAAGCCAATTATCAAAGACCTAGTGGATTATTATGACCTTTGCCTATTTCTATGTGGAAGTGGGAAAAATCACTTAAGACTTTGTTATGGGTTTTATCAGATCTAGGCAAGAGCATGATGTTGTATGGGTAGTTATAGACTACTTGAAAGAGTTTACGCATTTTTTATTTATGATACAGATAGCCTAGCTATGTGTAAAGAAAATTATGAGATTGCATGGGGTTTCTAAAATTATTATTTTTTTATCATGATAGCAAATTTACATCCAAATTATGGAAGAGTATTTAAGATGGTATGGGACCAAAATTGAACATTAATACAACTTTCATCTCAAGATAGATGGATAGTAAGAGTGAGTCATTTAGGTGTTAGAAGATCAATTTAACCTATGTATTTTAGATTTTGGAGGGAGTTAGGAAGATCATATTCCCTTAATTGATTTTGTTTATAATAATATTTTCTAAGCAAGTATTGGTATGGGTTTATATGAAGCTCTATATGGGAGAAGCTATAGGAAACCATTGGCATGGGCAGAAGTGGGATAAAGTAAACTGATGGGTTTTGAGCTAGTGAATGATCTACGAAGAAGATTAGATTATTTAGAACTAGATTAAAAGCAGCTCCAAATAAGCAGAAAAAATATTTTGATCTAAAACTTAATACTATTGAATTTAAACTAGTGATTTCTCATTCTTAAAGGTTAGCTTGGTGAAGGGAGAAAGCTGGTTTGAAAAAAGATAGTGAATTGAATCTGAGGTATATAAATCCATTTGAGTTAATTAAAAGAATTAAAAAAACTTGCTTGTAGACTATCCTTTCTAAATCACATGACATATATTAGTAATGTATTCCACATGTCAACATTAAGGAAATAAGTATCATATATCGATTAGAGGGTCCCTTAAGATGAAGTTGAAGTATAACCTTAATTGACCTATAGGGAGGAGCCAAAATGTATATTATCCTAGAATGTAAAATAGTTAAGGAATAAACAAATTCCTATAGTCAAGATTCATTAGAGGCAAAGGTAATAATGAGAAGAAACTTAGGAAAAATAAAACGAGACGAAGAAATTATATCTATAATAATTCTAAGCATGAGATACACTAACCTCTATAGAAATATTGAGCATGACATTTTTTACAAGGAACGAAGGATGCAAAACCTTTTGTTCTTGGACCTAGGTAATTAACTTAACCCAGAACAAAAATTCTTCCTTAATCTTGATTTATTTAAGTTCTGTAAAGTCAAATTATCCTTAAATAAGATTATAATGGGAATGTGAAAGAGAAAATCATAAATAGAAAATATCTCTTTGGAGCATTGTGACACTATGAATACTGGTACTGTGGCATCATCCTCTCTGTTTTGTTAGGACATTTGATGGAACACAATGGTGATGTGAGTCACCACAATAACACTAGTCTCTCAAGCTTGAGAATTTAGGATGATCTATAATATTCTAATTGTGTGTGGTGGTATTTAAGAGGTGAGTGCCGTGGTGCTAGATGAAAATGACTCCTTTTATATATAAATATCTGAATCTATTTTATTTTACTCTCCAATTTTTGCCCTAAGCTACCAGAGAAGAGGTAAATAGAGAGAAAGGAGAAGGAATAGAGAGAAAGAGAAGAGGAAGATTTAGAGGCCATAGATTGGGATTCTTCTATTAAGCTAGTTAGGGGAATTATCAAGCTCAAGGTATGCTCCCAATACCCTATTCTTGATTTTAATTCCAACAATTTTGTGAATAGATAAAAAATAAAAATTTATTTTAACTAGTATAAATGTTGTTTCTCCATATAGTTTTTAGTATGTCGTAGAATGCTCTATTTTGTATAGTTTGACTATAAGAAATAAAGTTTATATTAATTAGTTTTATTTATGCTATTTTTTAATATTCTTTTCTTAAGAACTGGTAAGCGTATTAAAATTCCTATAAATATTTAAAATGATTATTTGAAGCTTAATTATGTGAATTTTATTAAATAATGAAAGATGGAAAATATGAGTAATATATTTATGTATCATCCTCTATATGGTGGTGCACTTAGATTAGTGAGTATAATATCATCACATGCATTTGATTATTCTCTACACAATACTAACAAGATTATTTAAATTAATCATACCGTATGATCGTGGATCGTATTTTACAATCTGAGTTGCTAGAATTGTATTCTTGGGCTTTTGTGAGGCCTTATATTTTATCTCTCTTAATAGACTTATTTCAAGTCTTTGGCTATTGAGTGTTCTTGAGAGAGAGCCTTGAGAAGGGTCTAAGAAAGCTTTAGGAAGAAGAGAGGGAGAGCTTGTGTGTGAGGGAGAAGTAGTGTGGGGGTTCACATGGTTGCTCCAAGCAAATGACTTGCCTTGTTTTGTGCTAGTGTTTGTCTTGTTTTCTTGGGTGGCTCTAGAAAAAAGTTCTTTAGCTCAAGGATGTGGTTCTCTGCCATCACCTAGAGGGTGAGAAAGGAGTTCATTGTTCTCTTCCATCACCAGGAGGATGAGAAAGGAGTTTGTGGTTCTTTACCATTGTCAGGAGGGTGGGAAAGGAGGTCATGGTTCTCTGTCTTCACCAAGAGGGTGAGAAAGAAGTTTGTGGTTATTATCCATCACCAGGAGAGTGAGAAAGTAGTTTGTAATTTTTTTCCATCACCAGGAGGGTGAGAAAGAAGGTCGTGGTTCTTTGTTATCACCTAGAGAGTGAGAAAGGATGTCAAGGTTCTCTGACGCACCGAGTTGGTGAAAAGAGTGTAAGGGCTTCTCCACCTAGTTGTGGGGACTAAAGGAGAGACAGTAAAGTTTAGTGCAATACTTGGAGAGGAGGACTTCGGGGAGTCGACGTAGGTCATTGTTTGACCAAACCACTATAAAATTCTAGTGTGCTAATTTTGAATTCTAATTTTCTGCATTTAACATTTTCTGTATTTTTTTCTATGATAATTTGCTTGGTAAAAATTGGTGATTAATGTTATGTTTTGTTGATTAGTATATCATCATTATTATTTTGACTTCTTGATAAAATTATTTGATTTTGCATCAAGAATAGTTGTTATTTTTAATTACATAAAAATTTTAAAAATATAAGTGTTGTATTTTGAAGTAATCAATTATTTTTTAAACTAGCCAATTCACCCCCCCTCTTGGTGTGCATAGGGATAGTTCACTCAGGTTTAACATCATTTATCAAACTTTCATATATGGAAAATGCTTTGATATTGGAGATTGATAAAGTATAATATATACAGTATTTTATAGGCCCAATATTCTGTTTTATGCTGCACTATTTTATTTTATTTTTATTCAACTCCATTTTAATTTATGCAAATGTTTGAGGTTTAGGGGAGGCATAAGTGTAAATGGAGTTATAAAGGGAGGAGAAGGGTCTCCTTTACTTAGTGGATGTAGACAGTGAGAGGTATAAGTGGAAGAGGAGTTAAAGTAGGCATTTAGATAGGCATATTATTCTTCATATGGATTCATATTCTATTCCTTAAGTGAATAGTATGAATTTAATTGAAAAGAAAGACTCTTCAAGCAATTAGTTTTGTTATTTTTGGGAAAGAGTGATCTAAATTATTTGTGGAGAAAGCAAATGAAAGTACAACTTTGTTCTATTCTACAAATCCATGCATTATGATAACTCTATGAATTTGTAAGAAAGCATATATCTATGGAAAGTAAGTTCAAGTATATTTTTTTATAAACTTATGTTTATTTTATGTTATCTGAATTTACTAATGAAACCTCTAATTTTTGAAATGCAATTATGTATATTGAATTGTCAAATATGATTTGGGTGAATTTATTGAGTTGATATACTTACTCTGTTGATATTTGACATTTTAGAGGAAGCAAAGGGCCCAATCAAGTAAAGTGGATAAGGGCAGGATCACAATGATAATTTTTTTTTAGGTTTTTAGTTATTTATTTTGATGTAGATATCATGTTGGCTGGATTACTATCTATTATTTTTTTTATGAATGAAATATAAAGGATGTTTTAGCCTTTTCATATAATTTAAAAATTAATAAGATGCTCTAGTTTATTATGTGTTGTGATTGAGTAAAAATTTAGGTTTAAGATTCAATCCTTCTATTAGATCCTATGCCATCAAAATCTCTGCTTAATTAGATGGCCTATTAGCTCTAACAGACTTAGTCATTTCTACTTAAACAAAGGTGCTAATGGACTCAAATCCTCCAACAAACAAACCAGATCATGTCTGACTCATAGATTAGCTTAGGACATGTGCCTTAACCTAATTAGTTGATTTTTTAATTATCTTCGTTAGCCGACGATAGTCAAAATTGCATCTTGATTAATTGAACTTTATCTATAAATGGACAAAGATAAGAGAAACTCGTGCATACAATTTGAATCCTCCTACATCCTTATGAGTAGCATAAGAATTCCCAAAAAAATTCACTTCTTATTAGCCCTATGTAAAAGCACGTTTAGTTCCTTCAGGTTATTTTGATCCATGCATCAATTTTTAATAAGCTTGTAGTCTTCTATGAAGTTATTAATCATGGACTGATGAATCTCAAGATGAAGGAATATATCTCTTTGCCCTAACCTATTTTTGGGTTTTAAGCATTGTCAAACTAAATGTATTCCAAGCCAATTTGAACATAAAATTAGATGGCTTTCACTCAATCTTTTTAAAATCAAAAACCTCTAGGATATCCTCTATTCATAATGGATCAAAGTTATTCTTTACAAATAAATTATATTCTTGTTGAGGTGTATAAGATGATGGGATCAACAACAATGCTTTTGAAAATAAGATGAATAGGTTAGATCTTTTTGAATCCTAAACTCTATAATCCTAACCCTCAAATCATGGGATGATGAGAATTATTTGATCTTATATCAGATGGTTCTTATCAATCTTGTATGGAATATAGGTCTCTCTCTCTCTCTCTTAAAAGCCACCATTGCAACGTAGTCGCATGGAAATGCTTAACCTACCAACATTATGATTTAATTAAATAAAATTTATGAATTATTTAATTCATCAGAATTATTTTAATTTTAAGAAATCATAACAAATTCAATTTAAGTGCTAATTTAATTTTCAATCCCTCTTCAAACTCCAAAATAGAAAAATTAGGAGAATTAGTTAAACCATGATTCAATTGGGTTTGACCTTTACTTTAACATCTTATTTAGTCTTGAATATATAAGGCTAATGATATAACTTAGCACTCTACACATCTTTGATTAATTTCAAAATTATGTTGGAAGATCTCTAAGGTCTCTATGACCCTCTAATTTTTCATCTTAATTAAATGTAATAACCCGTATGTTGACTCTATCAAATATTTTTTTTGGAGTCAATATAAGTCCAATTCGTAAATCTTCTCAACCATAGCATTGATATTGTAGTGCTTTAATTACATGAAGTTTTTAATATTTTTTGGGCACGGGTCAAAATCCCTATGAAATTGGCACCTATTGGTACAAGTTGGGATTTTGGGAGCGTCAGGTGTTTGTTTTGTAAACTAATTTAACAAAAAAAATTTAAATAAAATGATTTATTTTATGAATATTTTTTAATAATTTTTGAAGTCCCGAATAATATTTAAACCCGCCCAAATATTGTTTAAACCAATCAATTGACTAATAGGAAAAAAACATTATTGGGTTGTAATGTCTTGGCAATTATCAATAGTCAATCCTCTGACCTATAAATAGCAAGTACCACCTTATTGTGACTCCCATGCCTGTAGATTATCATAAAAATCATAGAATTAGAGTTCATGTGACACTTAAAATAAATTTTCAAACATTTTGTTTTCTATTTTTAGTGATCTTTTCTTCCAAACAATTACATAAAAATAATATTTCATTACAAGGTTGACTTTGCAAGCTATGTCATTCTTAATTTCTTAAATTAAATAAAAATAATGTATGGAACACGATAGCTTAAATGAAATATAATGCGGTTGCTATCTAAAAGAGGTAAAAGATAGCAACTAAATAAAATTATAATTTAATAAAGCAAGGAGAAAGCAGCCAATCAAACGCTTAATCTTATTTTATAGCCCGGTATTATAAATGTGAGAATGCTTTGGCCTTTGAAATAATTGAATTAAGGAACTTGCTTATTTATATTAAACTTTAATTTGACAAGCTAACTGCTCCTCTTATTTTCTGTCTTTTCTTTCTCATCTCTTTATTTATAGTTTACGTATTAGAGGAGACGGATTTAAAAATAATAATAATAATAATATCTTGATATCTGGTTACAAAATGCATTTTGACACCCATCTTAATGCAATATTGCACCAATCTTGATACAATTTTAATAGTTTTAAAGTTTATCATAATATAGTTTACATTAGCATATGTTAACGTAATATTTTTATTTAATTTTTTTAAATATTAGACAATCAATCATAATATATATATATATATATATCTCAAATTTATAATTAAAAAATATTTATTTACAAATAAAGTCGTATTGGCATTCGAAACTTCTCCAATGTACTATTAAAATCACACTTGTAATTTCTTCTAGTTCACACAACTCACATGAACGTGATTCATATGACTTGTATAAGCAACCTATAAGCATTTACTTATAAAAAAAATAATTGCGCATATATAAATATAGACTAAGGCTTCATTTGGGACATTTTTTTATTATTTTCCAAAATAGTTTTTTAGTACAAAAATTTCTTAAATTACAAAATTTTATATTAGAAAGTCGTTTTAGGAAGCTGTACCAAAAGCTATCCCAGAAGAAGCCTTCGGCTTTTTTACTGTTTCTTAATGCAGTTTTCAATTGTAAAAGTTAAATTTTTATACTAAAAAATTGCTTTAAGAAGCAATATGTATTTTAAAGTTGTTTTTTAGTACAAAATTTTCTAATTTAAATATACAAAAAAACTTCTTTAAAAATTAGTAAAAAAAGTCATCACAAATGAAGACTTCCTTGGGAATAACTTACTCATTATTTTCTAAAATAATTTTTTAGTATAAAATTATTTTAAAAAAAAATTGGACTAAAAACTGCTTTTAAAAAACAGTAAGAAAGTTCTCCAAAATAAAACCTAATTGTAACTCAATAACACATGAAAGCAATGGATTGACTCAGGGCGGGAAAAATAATAACAAATCCCTCAAACTAACTGGCACATTTAAAATTAATTTGATCAAAACATGTAGTTAATAAAGCTTCAAAGTTTTGAATAAATTTTAAGAAATAAAATTACATGCAAAATTATTAATGAAGATAAATAATTATTTTACCTGTTTTTCCCTTTCATTATAAAATATAAACAAAATTGTGTCTAATATGAACTTTGACAGCATAAACTTTGATATTCTAACCACCCTTTATATATATATATATATATTTACACGTGGCGATAGAGCTAAAAAATTTTCGTCTCAGCGTTGTACGGATATTCAGCACACAAAACAGAAGAGAAATAAAACACCAGGATTTTTACGTGAAAAATCCTAGAAAGGGAAAAGCCATGGGGTCACGCCTAGTTGAAAGAATTCCACTAGTGTTTGCTTGAGTTATAAGAATCTGACTCGTCCTTAAAATTTAGAACGATCAGATTACAATAATAAACTCTCAGGTTGAAATTCAGTTACAAACGGATATCAGAATGCTGACATCAGAAAACTGGTATCCATCGATTGTCGGATAGATTTCTAGCATTACTTGGAAGTCGGACAGAACTCCGTCGTTAGTTGGAGGTCGGGCAGAATTCCAGCGTTACTTAAAAGTCCGACAAAACTCCGGCATCACTAGAAAGTCGGACGAAACTCCAGCGTCACTTGGAGTTCGGACAGATTGTCGGCGTCACTTGAAGGTCGGACGGAACTCCGACATCACTTGAAAGTAAAGAGGAATTCCTGGGTGGTCGAGGAGGAGCTTCTTCCTTCTCTTCCTTCCTTCTCTTCTTCTCTTCTCTTCTTGCTCGGGTCCCCTCTTAAGAGAAATGAGGGGTCTCCTCTTAAGAGAAATGAGGGGCTATTTATAATTTTTTGAGGATGGCATGACCAGTAAATAGGAGGAAGATCGAGGGTAAATTGCGAGTGGTTTGAATGGACGGCTGATGTTGAATCCCTTGATCGTGGACCATTTATCAAGCATTTGAAGGATCTAATGATATCATAATTTGATGATATTAGACTCGTTGATTCATCTCGTCGAGCCGCTCGATTCGACTATAGGCATGCCATATTTGGAAATTGTTTGGTAATCCAAATTATGGATTGAACCTTTTGAATTTGCTTCGGGTCTTTGATTTGAACTGTTTTGGGCACGGATTGAGTTGAATTTGGTGTAGTTGGGTTCGTATTTCCGAGACGCTAAGTTCAACTGTAAGTTTGCTAAAATCGGACTTCAGATGGTCCCAGATTTAATTTTGGATGTTTCCAACTTGATTTTGCCTCAAGATTCGTGCCCAATCAAGATAATTAATGTAAATTGAATTTGTTAATATCTTTCTAAAATGAGGCAAATTATTTCATGTAATTTGGATCATATAGTATGATATTAAGATCAATTTTCATTAATTATTTTATCTCAAAGATTGAATAGTTTGTATAGTTCAAGAGATTTTTTCTTCTAAATGACTATATAATAGGATCAAAATTGATCAAGAAATATTACTTATGATTTATTTTGTTTTTTGGTTTAATTAGAGCATTGTTTTGTTGTTTGCATGTATGTGCTAATCATGTAACTATCCTCAATAGATGAAAATACAAAATAAAACATAAAAAAGTTTAGATATCACCAAGGTTGTGAAAACCGGACCGAACAACGAACCGGAAGTGGGAGAGTTCACGGTTCGACCGGTCGAACCGGATGACGTAATAAATAATTATATTATTAAAATTTAATAAAATAAAAATGAGATAATATAATTATATGAGCATTTAATAATATTTATAAAATTTTTAAATATATAATAAAATTTTATACATATAAATATCATTTAATAATAATATATTTATAAGAATAATACTTAATATAATATATAAATTTATAATATAAAAAATTTATGATCATTAATATAATATAAATAATTAAATATATGATCATTTAATAATATTTTATAAATTTTAAAAAATATATATAATAATATAATACAAAATTATAAATATAAATATCATTTAAAAATAATATATTTATAAGTAAATATATTTATAAGAATAATATTTAATATAATATATAAATTTATAATATTAATATTTTATAACATAATTATTATAATATATATTATAACAAATTTATAATACATATTATCCAAATTTGTAGCCCAACTAAGCAAAAAATTGAAGCCCAACTAAACAAAAATTTGAAGCCCAACTAGCCCAAATTCACATTCTAAACTATTCATGCAAGTATGCAACTTTTTTGATCCCACATCATAGGGGGAGTTTGAAGATGCTTCCTTGAACCCTTTATGAAGTGAGAAGTACACTCTTTTTGCAAAATAAATTATGTGAGATATTTAAGATATCTTGCATGTATTATGATGAAATTAATCATCATAATTAATAAAAATATTTTAAAATGTTTATAAAATTTTAATAAACTAAAATATATATTTAAAATTTTAATTAAAACAAAAAAAAATATTTTTTATAAACCGGCCGGTTCTTTCCAACCCGGACCGGTTCAACGGTTGAACCGCCGGTTCAATCCGGTTTGATCCAGTTCTATGCAGAGCTGGTTTTGAAGCTGGATTGGACCGGCCACTGGACCGGTTCACGGTTGAACCGGCCGGTCCGGTCCGGTTTTCAAAACAGTGGATATCACTCAAGGTAGCTCAAGGCACTTATACCGCCAACTTCCTTTGAGTTATGTGTGAGCTTTAAACTATATTTTACTAATGATTCGCTCTTTTGAATTCTACTTGAAATGTTTACACTGATACCAAATTACAATTATAATTATTACAATATTTAATTTAAACTTATGTTCATGGTGTTAATAGCCTCCGACATTTCTATGATAGAAAATATGATTTTTTTTTTATATACATAATGTTTTGAATTCATTTAATTCCCCCAAAATTTATGCATTTTTGTAACACCTTTGATATTATAATTAATATAAAATCACTCACTAATACAAAACGAGTATGTAAAATGGAAGTTCATAACCTTATATCAAATTTAAGAAATTGCTAGCACATGATCCTGCAACAAGCAAGCACATCTATGCAACAAAGTAAGAAAATATATAAATTTACATTTTAAATTATTCATAAGCAAACAACCTACTCTCACTTTTTCACATAAAAAAGGACTACACATAAAAAGTTATCAAGTAAATAGGAACTCAAACATTATATGGTCCCTTATTTGATTTGGGTGGTCAATATCATAATCTCTCACCATTATGAACTGTCTGTGGATTAAATCATTATCTTCTTTATGTTGTTGTTGTTGTTGTTGACACCTCTCATTTTTCTAAGAGATGTGCTCATCTATCTTAAACTCAAAATGAAAGAAACACAACCAAAACATAAGCATTTTTTACATGCTCGGTCATTAATGGAAAATTATGCCGAAAGTTGAATATTATGCAAAACATAAGCTTTATTAATCAAATCAAAATAAGGATAGAATAAAACAACATGAAAACTAATTCTTGTATAAAAAACATGCAACTTAATTTGTAAGACTTGATCATGATCTTAATTAGCTACCAAAATACAAAAGATTAAAGAATAGTGCACTTCGTGTTGATACTAAAATTTAAAAAGAATTTAAAGAACATCTTTGAGTGGTGTAAGTTAGCCTTATAAATTACAAATTAGAAGGTGGTACTAAAAAATTCATATATTGATTAAGAAAAGCATTCCTAATTTATCAATTTTGAGTCTATTATACATGTATGATCACCTATAACATTCAAATGCCTCAACAATATTCCTTGATTAAGAACCTATGTTCATGTTATAAAATGTGAATGTTGTGAAGTGAAGAAAGTATATGCAAATGAATGATGTTGAGTGTATAATTATAGGCTCCATGCCTCACAAAAGTCTAAGAAATTTGGCTAAATCCCGATCATAATTAGATTCTAATGACTATATGGTTGTTTTATTATATTTATGATTGATATTACAATACAATATATATTATATATTATGTATATATTATGATCAATTTAATCCAGTAATCTCCTCAGATGCTAGGTATGATTAGATTGATTATTGATTGATCAAATAGTATAATGAGTTATTATGTGGTATAATGTTTTTTTTTTTTTTTGAAAAAACCCCACGGAAAGGGCCTACGCGTTAAGATAGATAAAAATACACGTCCTTAGAGACTCCAAAGCTCACTAAAATACAATAATTGAAATAAAACCTAAGAGCCTTAGGATTCATCTAAAAAGAAAAAGCAAAAGAAAGACCAGCTCAAATAGAAACTAAAAATGAATGAGACATAAAAAAACACCAATAGCTCAACAGACAACCATCACATCTAGAGCAAAAGTGTCATCCAAATCCGAAGACCAACCTTCACAAACCAAAAGGAAAGAAACTACATCAAAAGGAGAGATGAAAACCACACCAACCATATAAAAAAAGCTTCCAAAGCAGCAGCCATCAATAAAAAAAAAAAGCTATTTTTTGGATTTCCTTTTTTTGTGTTTGCCCATCAGAACAATAATACCTCGTAGGCCACCATCCTATTCAAACACTTCCTCTTCATCATCATCAGAAGGAGAAGATGAAGAGCCTTCAAGCCAATCAATTGGCTCCTAAATATTTTTCCCCGATCTGACTACCATATGGCCATACAAGGTGTTAGCAAAAAGTAAAGAAACTGGAACATCAACAGCTGTTCATTCACTCCCAATCCCATAGATGAGACTGACTCAACCAGATCAGCAGGCGTCTCATGAGAAGCAATAGAAGTATCCAACTCACTACAATCAATGTTCACCACTCCCAAATTAACAGCACAAAGTTCATTATCACTAACATTCATCAATGTATTACCAAAAGCACCTTGAGCCACATTAAATTCATTTGAATATGGGCCAACAGCCACAGCACCATGAGACATATTACATTCATACAAAAAGAAGAATCAACAGCCACTGCCCTGATCATGTCGGGGACCAACAATTCATTTCCAAGTAAAGAGGATTCAATGCCAATATCAACATGAGCGATAGAAGGAGCAACCTCTCCCGACTGCAAGGGTAAAGCCTTCTCAGGGAAAACAACATCAACTATGGGGTTCTCACATGAAGCAATAGGAACTGCAATAGAAACATTTTTATCACCCCCATCCAAATCAAAACCAAACACATTAGGCACAGGAATATTAGCTAAAGGAGGATTATCAACTTCAGTAGCGATATCCTCTTTAATAGAAGGAGCAACACCCAAATTTGGATATAGGGTCGAGTAACAATCCATAGAATGACCCAAAGATTTACAATGAAAGCAATACAAAGGAAATTAATCCATTTCAACCGAATGAGCATAACCACAAGTCTCCGACCCAAGCCAAATTTGAGAAGCATAACGTTACGTAATATCTAATTCCACTAATATGCATGCCACAGAGGGTCTTGAGCCATTAACAGTGGCACTATTTATGCGCAAAGGTCTACCAAATAGTGACCCCAAACCATACAAAATCCTGAGGGAGAAAAGATGAGGACGCAGATAGGGAAAAGAAACCCAAATGGGGACAATGGGAGATTCCATATTAATGTCAAAATATGGAATCCATTTGAAAAGCTTCATGAAGCAGTTACACATGAAATAGGAGCGATGAGAAAAAATCCTACAATAATCTAAGTCATAGACAAGCTTAATCAACATATTTTTAGGATTCAGTAAAGTAACCAAAAAATCATCAACAAGATTTAGGTTAAAGAATAAATTTTTGAATTAAGTCAAGCGGCGGGCGACTGTCTATAAATTTTCCAACTAATACAAACTCAAAAGGCAAAGCAAGAGACGTCATTTCTTCATCAGAGATAAACAAAGCCAGCAAACCATGGTGAAAAGAAACTTTAAGCGGGGGAAATTTTGGTGAAGTCGACTCGCCGGATAAAACAACTCTAAAAGATCTAGATTTAACTTTACCATCCAAGAAATCGGGGTCCATTAACCTATTTCTAGCCATAGGAAGGGAAATGGCATAAAAAACCAGCAAAGATTAGGGAAGAAATGTTACCCAACCACATCAGCAGACAGAGGCGGAAGCCCCAACAACCATCTCCACCGCCTACTTCTATCGCTTCGCAAGGGTGAGCGAATAGGGAGAGACCGAGAGCAGGAGGCCTCAGCATCTGATGCTTCTGGAGTTCATGAACAAAGAGACCAGAGGAACACACAAGTTCTTGTCACTCCTTCACAAAAAATGTCGAAGAAGTCGTGACTTACGATCTTGCAAAAAGGATCGTCATCGAATGAGACGTCGGCACAGTGGATTGCAATTGGAGGAAGGCAGACGATGGCTAGGGTTCCCATTTGAAACTCTTGTATGTCTTGTTATTATTGTGACAACCTATTTGATAAAATATTTTCTAATCAACGAGATCGATTGTTGCAAAGCATTCTATGAGATTGGAGAAGCGTCTCGCTGTCCCTCCCTCTTTGGCTAGTTCTCCTGGTGAAAACTCCTAGTCCTTTGTTGCACAATATGTGGTATAATATAAATCATACAATATGATGTGAATTGTAGGGTACAATTATTCAGATTAGAAATCATAATTTTGAATGAGTCAAATTAGATTTATTTCTTCATTTTTTTTATATTTTGATTCTAATAAGCCTAACACTATATTATCACATCCATTTAACTTTACATTTCTTATTTAAAGAAAATAGAAAAAATAAAAGAAATTCATTTTTATGCAAAATCAAACATTAATGCCATTTATTCATAATAAGTTTTCTAGGATACTAAAATCTATAATGACCCAAAAGTTTTATAAATATGTGTGTCAACTTCTTTTTTGCATCAATGAATTAAATTTTCACATCATATGTTGACATGTGATTGAGTAAAAGTAATGTCAAATATCAATGTATTTTGTTATAAAATGTTATATTGGATTTTTTATTGTTCATATTACATTGCTATTATTACACTAGATTGTTATCTTACTCATTGAAATTCCAAAATCAATGAGTTATTCCTTCAACCATAAAACTTGAGTAGAACAACTACTAGTTGTACTTATGCATTTTTCCTTAATGGTGGATAGTGTAACTGAGTTCTACTTTTAAGCGTGTCTTCTAAATTGACTAGTGCTAGTTGTACTCTTCCTATTAATTTTAATTCAAATAAAGTCAAAATTAGAATAACAAATATGATCAAACATATGTCATGCTTAGTATACCAAATTTCTAAACTTGGAGTACCAACCAAATACCTAATGATGCACTTAGTAATAGTCAATTAAAATTCTTTTGAGAGCTTGAACCATATAAGCATATACTAGATATAATCTATTTGCAACCCATTGTAAGATATACTTAGTGGAACTTTACATTAAGTGACAAAAATCTTTATCTATCTACTCCTTTTGGCTTATGGAGCTACTCAAAATTATGTGTCCTTCTATTTCAACTTTCATAATAAATTTTTAATATGCTTGGTTTAATATGGATTTCTCTAACTCAAAACTACTTGTAAATGTCTCTAAAGAACTATTTCATAGAAAAATATCCATATATAGTTTTTCAATCAATTTGCAAAGGGATTTAAAGTTGAATTAAAATAGGGAATATGAAAACATGGGCCATTCTCTCTAAATAACTATCCTAAACACCTAACTATGGTTGGCCACTCCACTCATGTAATTATTAGTCTTAAATTAATTAGTTATCTAAATTTTTATTCCTTTAGAACTTAAAACACTTTAAAAAAAATACATGTCCCAAAAAAATATAACCACACAATGCAATATTACATAAAAACATCATGAAATAAAAATTATCCAAATTTTACTTTCCCTATCTTCACTTTGCTTTTTTTGCTCTATCAACTTTTCTCCATTAAAGCTCTCCAAGCTTTGATCTTATAAATGCCCCTCCAAGCTCTTCATTAGTTCCATGTTTTACACTAAATGGGGTTGTGCCAATTTAAACATGATAATCTACTTTGATAGTATTGTTATGGTGGTCATCACATAATGATCTTTTTCTCTGAAGTGCTATTGGCTTCCCCACTAATGACATGATGAGTTTAGAAGTAATGCAGTACTAAAATAAGATAAGACATAGAACATAGAAACATAAGTGGCTAAGTATGTTGATAAATATCCATCAATTTTAAATTTAAGATAAATATTTCTTTACTTGAGAGAGAGAGAGAGAGAGAGAGAGAGAGAGAGAGAGAGAGAGAGAGAGAGAGAGAGAGAGAGAGAGAGATCTTTTTAACATTAAAGGTGAGGTCTCTTAAATGAATCTTAAGATGTACGTCTATACATATTTTAATGATTGTAGATGTCTAGATAATATGTTAATGATGTATCATGATGACCATGATGATATATAACATCTTCGTAGAGGTCTAACTATTATTTTTTATAGTAGCACCATCCTCAACAAATCATACTAAAAATTAAATGAAGATTGAAGTAGATATTGTGAAAATATTTATCATTTATGAATTCTTTGGATTAGTTCTTACAATGTTTATTAGATGCATCTTCTATTTGAACACTTCTAGGTTTATTTATATATTTAGAATTTTAAGTATCAACCAATAGCTTGCCTTAAAATTGAGTGAGATAACAAGTCAGGCTGAAGAAACTTTAATGTTAAGGTGTCATGCATCAAAGCATGTTAAGGACATTTTTGAAAGTTAGGAGGAGTTGTATCAATAAATTTTAAATTTAAGTTTCCAACATGAAAGTATTCATTCATTAAATTCAAACTCAGTCTTTCAATTGATTATAATATTTGTTCTATGCTTTTAGATCATTGATAATTCATATGGAGTTAAAGCTAACTTATTTTGAGGATGGAAGGAATACCAATCGGGCAAATGTAGGCATAAATCTAGAAGTACTTGTATAACAATTAAATTTCTATATTTAACTTTATTTAATAGTATTAGCATTAGTTCCACTATTTGGATATTTCCATTGGAATTCATTATTATGGACTCCAAAAGTATGTTTCAAAGTGGCGGGCTCTTAAGACCTAAAATGAGGTAATTTTTGAAGTTCCATGGACACAAGATTTGTGTATAATTTTATATCATTTTGTTCTTCATTTATGGCTTTGCAACGTTATTTTCCCTTGGGAAACACACATAATTTAAGACCCTTATGACAACACACACATTATTTGAGACACTTTTGTGAGAACTTCAAAAAGTAGTGTAGAGTGTGGACATATCAAATGTTACATTGCTACATTTTAAAATATATTATGTTAGTAAAAATGATGTTTTGGTGTTCAATTAATGCATGAAAGATACTAAAATGGTTAAACTTTAAGAACACGCTTCATTTCTTGAAAGAGATTTACTAAGTGGACTCTATAACATAATAGATATAAACATAAGATGATTAAAACTAATATTTCAGCGCATTAATAATATAATGATGGTGCAAACAACTAAGAGTGTGATCTTTCCTTATCATCCACGATAAATTCTTTATAATGCTTCCATGCCTCAATCTTTTCATTTTATTCAGCTTCTTACGACAACACACATTATTTGAGACACTTATGTGAGAACTTCAAAAAGTTGTGTAGAGTGTGGACATATCAAACGTTACATTGCTACATTCAAAAATATATTATGTTAGTAAAAATGATGTTTTGGTGTTCAATTAATGCATGAAAGATACTAAAATGGTTAAACTTTAAGCACATGCTTCATTTCTTGAAAGAGATTTACTAAGTGGACTCTATTACATAATATATATAAACATAAGATCATTAAAACTAATATTTTAGCGCATTAATACTATAATGATGGTGCAAACAACTAAGAGTGTAATCTTTCCTTATCATCCACGATAAATTCTTTATAATGCTTCCATGCCTCAATCTTCTCATTTTTATTCAGCTTCTTTATAGAACATTGAAATTGAATTCGCATTATGTTGTAGTTCATATAAAACTTGAAACCCGTTGCTATAGCTTTTGACTGTCAACCCTCATTAACTTTTTTTATTTCCATTAAGGAGTTGATAAAACAACATTTTTGCATAGCAATTCCTCACAATACTAGACCCTATATTATCTCACTCTCGATACGGTATACAAATATAATATCTCATTGTGTCCGTCTAAGTAATGGCTTGTAGCATTGTGAGCTTACTCCTCAAAATATGGTGGTACCTCAATTAAATGTTATACAACCCTACAAATTGACATATTTTAACATATTAAATGACATGTTTTATCAACAACTTTCTTATGCAAAAATCACCAACTAGAACTATTAAGAAGTTAACATATAGGGTTACTATTTGTTAAAATAAGTTTCTATGTGTAATTTTAGAACCAACTAATCATGCTTCTTTATCTAGCTAGTGATCCTTATAATAGTGAGACATTTCATTTATTAACTCATCTAGACCTGAAATTAGATTTTGGATACTAAAAAAAAGCTCCTTAGCTTCTAACATGAACAATTCATCATATTATTTTTTAAGCTCAATATTATCAAATCAATTATTAGTTTTAACAGCCAATTTGTAACTAGTTTACTTTCATAAATTCATGTCTGATAAAGTGAAAACTACACTATCTACCTTCTATTGTTTCTCTCTTGCCAAATATATTATTTTCATGCTTCTCCTTAGTGAACTTTATTTGAGTAAGAGAGAAAAGAAAGAATTTCATCATTACTTCGCAAGACCTTACAATTGTGACGATTACACGTCGCCTTAAGTACTCGTCTTATAATGGATTGGACAATCTATCCCCATTTTCATAATGCCATGATTTTCAATCACTACAACACAAACAAGATAAGGAGTATCAAAAAAAAAAAAAACTAATTGTACAAATAAAAAAATAAACCCTAATCTTCATCAATCCCATTGCACATGAACTTGGTACCACCAATGTGAACATTTAGATAGGTAGATTATGGGATTGTTACAGTGAAAGATGGCAAATAGGAGGATAAATCTAGCCAAATTTTTCTAAAATTTTTAAAAGAAATTAATATTAAGTGGTTAGGAAAGTGATTGCCTGTTCAACTTTGGCTACACCTACCACTCATTAAACTTTAAGAACAAAATTATAGCCAAAATTTAATATACAAAATTACTTATTTAAATAAATTTAGTCAACATTAAATCATAAGAAAACATATGATTTTACATCCACAAAGACTAATATATTAATGCTTGTATTAAAAGTATCGCTTTATTCAAATTTAGTAAACAAATTATCTGAACTAATGTATTTGAACAAAAAATAGTATAGTTTTTGTTATTAACATGCTGGATTTAAAAAAAAAAAACAATATTCAATAATAATTATAAATACTTAAAATATTTCCTGAAAAAATTAAGACAAGCAAATTAATATATATATATAGCTCGTATGCCTCATCTTTGAATTCATCCACAAAATAAAAAACTACAAAATACTATCTACAATTAAATAAATTATTTAAATCAAAACTATTCATATAAAAATATATTGAGTTGTGAAAAAATTATTCTACACTAACTCCGGACGAAAAGAACATTTCGGGCTGTGAGTGTACACACAATGTGTACAAAAATTTGATACACATTGTGTATAAATGTATACACATTGTATATACTTACATGTCAGGCCAATTCTTTCAGTCCTAACTCCGCACAAAATAATTTTCTATGAGTTGTGGCCGGTCATTTAGCTTTTATTTGGTCCAGTCACCTAACATAGATCTACGTTCGGACGCCAGTAAAATAGTATCACGTGTTCTTAATCTTTACCGCGCGGCTCAACAACCCGACCTGGAACGGACCCGGGATTGCTATGTTTGCGTATTGCTCGGTATTGCAAGGTATTGGTCGATTTTGCTCGGCAATAACGAAAAATATCATTCTGTGAAGACCAATACCGAGCAATACCGAGTTTTTCGATATTGCTCGGTATTGGTCTTCACAGAGCGGTATTTCTCGTTTTTGCCAAGCAATACCGAGCAAATACCTAGTAATATCGAGCAATACGTGAACATAACAATTTCGGGTTCCGGTCCGGATCAGGTCATTGGGCCGCGCGGTAAAAAGTAAGAAAGACGTGGTGAAATATTATTGGCGTATGAACGTAGAGCTATGTCAGGTCACCTGACCTAATAATTGTTCCTTTGGGTTACTGCATGTGCTCTGTGGTGGCCGGTCATTAATATTTTGAAAATTGGCCAAATTTTAACTAAAAACATATATTAAATCATTTGTATTTGTAGCCAAAAAATCTGTAAATATTTAATTGAGAAGATTAGGGGAAGATCGGAGAGAGAGAGGGTGGCGGCCGGTGCGACAGATAAAAGGGAAGCATCAACACGCACGAGCAACCACCGATCAATTCGTTGACAGCAAACATTCGCTAACCTAATCGGCCCTACCTTCTCCACTTAAACTCATTTTTCTCTTCTTAGTCTCCGTTAATCCTCCTTCCAAAAAGAAAATAATCAGAGATCTACCGCCACTAAAATGGAAACGTCACAGAACAAAGCAACCACTTCGCACAATTGGAAAGTTTTGACGCTACGCCAAAGAGTAGGGACGGATCCTCTATAATTAAATGTATATATTGATATGATAATTCCACTTTCTTTTGTTAAATGCAGCCTAACTATGTTGAAAAGTACTTTTTTTAGCTCAGCTCAACGATGGGGCGGAGAATGGCAAGTCGAAAGTTACAGTGGTCCTGCGAGAGACCAGATGTTCCCCTTTAAATTGGAGAGATTATTATGTGTGGAGTACGAATCTAAGCTGTGCCAACGGTTTTTGTGGAACTTTTATTTGGTCCAGTTATAGGACGTAGCTCTACGTTCGGCCGCCAGTAGAATCGCGTCACGCGTTCTCACTATTTGCCGCGCGCCGCGACAACCCGATCTGGAACTGACCCAGGATGGCTCGGTATTTCTCGATTTTGCTAGGATTTGCTCAGTATTGCTAGGTATTGATCGATTTTGCTTGACAATAACCAATACCGAGCAAATACCGAGTTGTACCGAGTTTTTTCTAGAAAAACTCGGTACAACTCCGTATTACTCGGTATTTGCTCGGTATTAATCTTCACAGAGCGGTATTTCTTATTATTGTCATGCAATACCTAGCAATATCGAGCAATACATAGCAGATACTGAGTAATACCCGAGTTGTTCCGAGTTTTTCTAGAAAAACTAGGTACAACTCAGTACAACTCGATATTACTCGGTATTTGTTCGGTATTGGTCTTCACAGAGCGGTATTTCTCGTTATTGTCATACAATACCTAGCATTACCGAGCAATACCGAGCAATACCGAGCAAATACCGAGTAATACCTCGCAATACGCGAACATAGCATTCCCGGGTTCCGATCCAGGTCAAGTCATCATGCCGGG
Source organism: Dendrobium nobile (assembly GCA_022539455.1). Taxonomy (NCBI): domain Eukaryota; kingdom Viridiplantae; phylum Streptophyta; class Magnoliopsida; order Asparagales; family Orchidaceae; genus Dendrobium; species Dendrobium nobile. The sequence goes on from CM039733.1 coordinate 61,006,171, forward strand.
TGGTAGAGAGTAAGAGCACGTGGCGATATGTTATTGGCGGCCGAACGTAGCTCTCCGTCCGGTCAGAGGATGTAATAATTCGTTTTTGTGAGTATGGACATTAAAAGAGTAGTGGTACACAATAACTATTTTTTATTGCGCACACTCATAAAATCCAGAAAGTTCTCCGATCCGAACTACACACATAATAATCTCTCTTTAAATAGAATACCTTTAGAAATTTTTAAATTTTATTTTGATAGCTATAAGAATAAAAGTCCTCCATTTTATTACAAATCTTAAGGGTCGAATTATGATCATTTTTAGTTTTTATTTTTAAAATATATGTTTATTTAGTTTGTTTTCTAACTATACTGTGGTTTTTTTAATTTTTTAGGCATTAAAATATTTAAAATATAGAAAAAACTATTATAATTGATTTATTCCACCGCCGCCAGCTGCTACCATCCCAATGAACCACTAGCATTGGCTCCGATCATCATCATTGCTTCGCTAGTGACCACTTTTTAAATATTTGATAAAATCGAATTAACAAATTTTTAAGTAATTAAATATATTTTATTTTATATCATAATAAAATAAAATAAGAATAGAGGATAAAAATTTAAATAAAAAATATCCCAATATTGAAGCTCAAAGCACAAAAAATGAGAGCACAGACAAGAGAGAAAAATAGGAGAGAGAAATTAAATATCAGATGGGAAAATTATGAGAATTTTTATTGGATTTTTGTTCAAAGTATGAGTTAGTGCTACTTAAATTAATCAAAATTTGTTTATGCTAGGGCGGATCTCCACTCATCTGAGGGTGGGCAAATGCCTACCCTCATGGGCGGATCCCCATTCACTTGAGGGGGGGCAAATGCCCCCCCTCAAAAAAATTTTTTTTTTAATTTTAAATTGTACAGTTTGGAATATTTTGGATATTTTAGGTATTTTGCCCCCTCTTAAAAAAAATTTTTGCCCTCATTTTATCAATCCTAAGCATTTTTGCCCATCCCCCACCCAAAAAATTTTTTTTGCCTACCCTCAAAAAAGAAGCTGGATCCGCCCCTGCCTACCCTAAAAAAAATAAATATATAAGAGGGGTCATTTTGAAATTCTGCAACCCCTCCCCCCCAAACAATTATTAAGCCTTGCATTATGTTAGTTAATTTTATTATTATTATTATTATTATTATTTGATGTTATTATTTTTTTTATTTTATTATTGTTGTTATTGTCATCTAATTAATTAAAATTTTGTCCACCCTGAATAAAAAAGCTGGATCTGACCCTAGTTTAAGCCTCATCCACCAAACAACTATTTATAGTTTTAGATCTAAAATTAACGCGATAGAAATTTTGATCTATAGACTCCTTTCTTAGTGCTTTTTTAAAGCAATTTTTTAGTAAAAAAAAATTTAAACTAAATTTTTTTTACTAGAAAGCTGCTTTATAAAGCAATAAGAAAGCTATCACAAACACAACCTAAATTACAAGTATATTGCAAGGATTAATAATTGATATGTCACTAAAAATCGGCATGATCATGCACGAATCTCAAGGCATATCTGAGTTGGCAACTTACAAAATTAAATTTGGGACCCTCTGAGCTCTAATTTCAGCAAACTTATAGTCAAATTGAACATCTCAAGAAGACAAACCCAACGATACCAAAATTGGTTCAATCTGAGCCCAAATGGCTCTAAATCAAGGGATTAAAATATATTTGAAAGTTTCAAAGCATTAATTAGATGACCAAATGATATCTAAATATGGCATATATACTTATAATTGAATCAAGCTACTTGACTAGGTGAATCCAACGAGCTCAATATTACTTAATTATAATATTATTAAGACACTTAAATGCTTAAAAAATGCTCCATGATCAAGGAAATCAGTAAGGGCCATCCAATGGAGTACTCTACACTTGTCATGGATCTTCTCCATACTTACAGAGCGTGTCACTCACAAAAATCTATAAATAGATTCATAATCTCTACATGTAGGGGACCTTTGGCTAAAGATTGAGGAGAGCTATGAGGCTTCAAGAATCTAGAGCTCCACCCAAACACCACAGCAAACGAACTTCCATTAACCAACCAGACCATTGTCTAGTCGTCAAACCACCACTAAACCTCTGCCAGATCGCTACTGGACCTTCGCCTGACCACCAACTATCGCCAGAATACTGCTCGCTCATTCATCACTGTTGGATCTCTGCCCGGTGAACGATAGTCAACAGACCTCCACCCGCCCATCAACCACCGTAGGACCGTCGCCTTACTGCAGACCACTATCGGACCTCCGCCCGGTGACCTAACCATTGCCTGACCACTAACCACCATTGGACCTTTGCTTGGCCTCCACCCATCGCCCGATCCACCCGGTAGCACATCTAGCTCCTATTGATTCATCTTAAAATAATGAGTCACCTGACGAGTAAATTACAAATTTAAAATTAAAGAAAAGCTTTACTTATGAACTATATTTTGATGGTGGTACATCTTTTCAAAAATATAAAGGATCGAGAGATATTATTATGGGGAAAGATAAAATTGGAATTGTATTTATAACTCTAAATAAATGTCTGATATATTACTATTATCACTTATTAGAATGTTGCACAAGTAATAAATCTGAGTACGAGGCACTAATAATTGGACTAGGGTTGATATTCTTGAATGAAATTAAAGAAATTAAGAAATTTGGAGTTTCACAACTAGTCATCAATCAAGTTTCAGGGATCTGCATAGTTTTAAAGGAAAATCTTAAACCATATCAGAAGTATACAATAGAACTTCTCAAGAAAATTTTGAATGTAACTTTATATCAGATATATCATGGGTTAAATTCTACGGTAGAAAACCCAGCAAAGCTTATAAAAGAATTAGCTTCTTGAGAAGAAGATTCTCTTATTTTAGAAGTACAAGGTCGTAAAATTCTATTACTCAAATACTTGTAATACATATCGAGAGAATTTCCTATAGAGGGCAAGATTGTTCTTATTGTAGATAATGAAGTGGTATATTGGCGGCAACCCTCATCGACTGTTTGCAAGAAAGTAAACTCCCTCGAAATAAAATAGTTGTTGATCAGATTAAAAGAAGATGACTTTCTTATACATTAGTCAATGGCACATATATCAAAAATCTTTCAATCAAATGTTGTTACATTATCTTAATAAATTTGAAGTGAAAAAGATTTTTGAACAAATGCATAATGGATTGTGTATCACTAATCACATCGGCCCTACAATGAAATTAAAGATTAAACATATGGGATACTTGTGGCCTTCGATTATAGATGATTGTATAAATGTTGCATGTCATTATCACTAATGTCATGTACATATTGTACTTCTGCATCAGTCGTTGAATGTTATATACCCAACAATTGCATCATGTCCTTTTGAATTTTATGGTACATATTTTATTATTTTGATCGATCCACCATCTTTCGAAGGTTATTGATTCATTTTAGCTGAAATATATTATTTTTTAAAATGGACTGAAGCACTTTTATTGAGAGAAGTTAAAACAAATCATGTTTTAAATTTCATTAAAGAAAATACTATATATCAATTTGATGTTTCTTATTAAATCATATTTAATTATGGTCCAACTTTTAGAAGCACCAAAATAAATACTTTTGTAAAACATCACAACGTTGACTGGAGATACTCGATCATCTATTACTCCCAGGCAAATGGAATGTTTGTGGTTTTTAATAAAACTTTGGCCCAAATTCAAATAAAAAAAATAGATGATAATAAGTCTCAATGGAATAAAATGTTATGGCAAGCTTTGTGGGTTTATCAAACCACATATAGAACTCCTACTCAGTCTACATGATTCACTTTAGTCTTTAGGAAAAAGTTGTTCTCCTATTAAGAGTACATATTCCCTCTTTAAGAGTTGTAGTGAACTATGGTATAACATCTAAACATAATGCAAAACTTTGATTAGAAGAGCTTGAATGTTTAAAAGAGAAGTGTTTAAAAGACCAACAAAATCTTGAGTTATATAAATCATGCATGATTCAAGCACATGACAAAATGATTTTTCCAAGAACTTTTCAAGTAGGTGACTTGGTATTGGTTTTACGAAGACCAATTTCGGTCCAACAAAAGTTGGGTGGTAAATTTGAACATATGTGGGAAGGTCCATTTGTAGTGGAGAAAGTCTATCAGGGGAGGATCATATCAATTGGTTGATTGTAAATGAGATCATCCTATGTTACTTATTAATGAATGATATCATAAGAAGTAATATGATAGATCATGTATTAGAATAAATTTTAATTAAAATATCATTTTTAGTATAAATTATATGTATTATTAAAGTTCTCATAACAAACTGGGTCTAAATGATAAGACTTTAGATAAGGAGAATTATGATATAACAATTAAATTTCTTATTTGCCCATGCTTGCCAAAATTTAGCCTACTATAAATTTGCATGCTTTCAATTGCTTGCTTATTTTTAAGGATCGATATAAGTTTCCTCAATGGCATCCTTTCCATAGGAAATTGGTTGATTAGATAATATATATCCTAATATTTTCCTGATCTAAAAAGTTTTCTTCTAAATTTGTTTGTTTCCTGTTTGTTTTCTAAGATTGGTTATAAGCTCAAATTATTAGGCATCATTTCTTTAGAACTCTAATTATTTAGTATCAGATAATGCCTCTTAGGTACCATCCCAAATCAACCATCATTGCCTACTTAAATCCACCAATTAGGGATTATGTTCCTTTAAGGTATTTTCCTACTTAAACTTACATGTATAGGATATGTTTTCCTTTTTAGTATTTTCCTACTTGAGTCAATCTTATTTCTTGTTAAACCTGATGCTTACTAAATTCCTTCATATTATGTTGATTGTCTCGATTAATAACAACATGTGTGACATATTTTTGTGAGTTTACCAAACTTATTTAGGTGTCCATTTATTTACTTCATTTTTCTATGAGGTCAATATGATCATTTTAAACATTAGTGTGTATGAATCTTCTTCTACTAGGATATCCTTGCCAAGTAAAAATGCTAGGGTAGAGCATCTAAGACCTAGTTTGGCCAATTTCATATTGATAAATCATATCCTTGGATCATTTCTAGTGGTCTTTGGAAGCATTCATACCCTTCCAACCATCAAAAATTCATTAAATATTGAGCATAAATCAAAGTTCTTCATGATTATATCCCATGCTACTGAACATTGAATATTGAACATAATTCAATCCTAAACCTTGTGGAGTGATATAAACTTGTTCATAATCATCATTTGAATGATTTTAGCTCAAAAGGACTCATGGTTGTCCACTACTGACCATGTTTGACCATAAGCTCAATTAAATCCAAAATGAATTCATATGCATAAACGTTGGTCCAAAATTAATTCTAAATCCTAGGATTGGTCCCTAATACTTCTACTTTCATAATTGAACATGATTAAACCCATTTTAAGTCAAGATTGACCATGATTGATCAAGTTGACTACTTAAATGCAATTTGACATAATATGTTAAACCATTGACACAAGTCACTTAAAACCATGGAATTGCATTCCATGCGCTCCAAATATTTCCATAAATATGATAAACCCCAATAAAACCCATAGTGAGAGATGGTTGATCATGCTGACTATTTAGGTGCATTTTGACTAAAATGGCCATACGTACATATGGTTCATTTTAAACCTTAGTATGCTTTATAAACACCTCTAAACATCTCCATAAACTTGCCTAAACCAAAAGAACCCAATCATTGGGCTAGGATAACCTTGGTTAAATAAGTCAACCTAGTTTGACCAAATGTCCCATATGGTCAAATCTATTGTATACACTTCAATTCCATAGACCATAGACAAAAAATTTTTCCAATAGGTCCCAAATGTCTATAAGAATCTCTGCTAGCCTGCTCATCACATGAGCCTACTTGGGTTAGCCAATTTTCTTAACCTAAGTGCACTTAAGTGAGTTCAATTGAGTGATATAGAAATCTAGACTAAATTAGTCTAAATCAAAGCCTAACTAAGCCTACCTTGAATCCCCTATGCTCAACCCAGCCCTACCCAACCCATGGTATAGCCTAAGGCGGTCATAATCTTGTAGAACTCAACACAATTCAAATTGGTTCAGTTCAATTAGCCAAGCTAGCATATCTAATCCTATGTGCTCAATTCTCTTCAGATACTTTCATGTGCTTTATTCAATTATACAACACTAGCCTAATGGTCTGGTACAACCCCATGTGGCTGAAATTTCATCCAAGTGCACTCATGATCACCAATAAATAACCCCATTTTATTTGAAATAAGGTTTTTTTTTTTTTTTTGTCAATTAGCTTCCTTGTAGTTCCATGTGAGTCCCCTAAGCTTCCCCGAACATGTAGTACCTTGTAAAGGTTGTTTCTCCTAGGATCGTCCGGGACGATCAGGGATATCGTCCAGGACGATCTGTACAAAATTGTGAAGAAATCTACCTGTTCGTCTGTACGAACTTGGAAGAGTCGGGATGAACCAAACCCGAGGGTTTCATCCCGGGACGACGAAATTTGCATTTAATTTCGTCTGGACGATCTGGTTCACGCTCTGGTCTAGAGGAGATCATCTCGGGACGATCCTGCTTAATAAATATCTGAATAGTGTTGTTTTAAAGAGAGAGAAAGTCCAGGAGAGAGAAAATTGAAGGAAAAGAGAATTTTTGGACGACTCTGGTCCATTTTTGTCCGTCGCCGTAGTTGAAGAAGTTGACAGGCACGAGGTAAGACACATTCCGCCTTTCTCAATTTTCAAAAACAAGAATTTTGACGACTTTTCTATTCCGAATTTTGTTTCCGTTAAAGAATTTCTGGTGTTATTTTCTTCTGACAAAGATTTTGCCGCGTAACTTTTGGTATGTCTCTGAGATGATAATTGTGCACGTTTTGAGTATTTTCTGGAAGATTTTTACTGGATATTTTGAATTCTGAGTCATTTTATTTGAACTGCAAATTATTAGGATGTTGAAAAATGTTATGTCAGTACAATGAAAGTCTTATAATATTGTTGTGGATATTCTGTGGTAATTTGGTGAATCTGTGATTTTGTGTAAATTCCGTATACTGCCGTTATGCCGCTGATTTTCCGTACGAATTTTGAATTTTTCTAAATTGATATATTAAATGATATGATGTGTGTATGCTATTAGAGGGGAGTTATAAGGGGCCAGGATCCTTTGAGATTCTATAAGTGTCAGGGAAATATGATATGAGTTATGAAATCTAAAAATAAGTTCTGTTCCAGAATTCTGAATATCTATTCTGTTCTGGTGCTATAAGCACAAAGGGAGACATAAGGGGCCAAAATCCGTCGAGATTCTGTAAGTGTCAGGTAAGGGAGACATAAGGGGCCAAAATCCGTCGAGATTCTGTAAGTGTCAGGGAAGGGAGGCATAAGAGGTCAGAATCTGTACGATTCTATAAGGGTCTGGGAATCTGAAATCTGATATGTGATCTGTTATTTGATAATCTGTTTTATGAATTATCTGATACGATTGATCTGATATGAATTTGATTTTATCTGATTTCTGATTTCTGTATGATTCTAGTTATTCCGTATGATTCTGTCTGCTCTGTGACATAAAAGCTTTATGATATCTGTTTTGAACTCTGATTTGACATGACTTCAGTTTTCTGTATTCGTAAGCTAAATTTTGATTGAGCAAGTATCTGTTCTTTTTGTTCTATGATTTCCGTACGGCTATTTTCTAATGTGGATTTTTGATGATTTGGATTGGTGAGTGATGTTTTGCTGAGCTGTTAGCTCATCCTTATTTTCTGTATGGTTTTCAAGTTCTGGGAAAGGGAAGGAAGTCTTGGATTAGAAGTTCAGAGTCTGATCAGTGATTAGGTATTTTGTACTTTTGATTTTTGTACAGTCATGGTTTTTCTGTTCTGTTCTATTTTTTCTGTGAGTTTGTCTTGGGTAGTTCTGGTTTGTCTGGATTTTTATTGTGTTGTTTTTGTGCATAGTTTTCTGTATGATTATGGATCTGCCAGACCCAGATATGACAGATGGGCAGAGTGCTAGTCAGGCAGCTCCGGTGAGTAGTACTACCCCAGTGGTTGGTTCTGATACACTGTCTCAGTTTGCTACGCTGGTTGCTCAGATAATGAGCGAGACTCAGAGTAAAGCCTATACTGTTCAATCTGAGGATGTGGATAGACATCTACATATGTTTCTGAGATTGAAACCTCTGAGGTTTGAGAGCTCTGTTGAGCCCAGAGTAGCTGAGGAGTGTTTGAGAAGGTTAGAGAAGACTTTTGACGGTATGCAGTGTCCGTCGGACAGGAAGGTACCGTTGGCAGTTTTTCTGTTGGATGGCGAGGCTGAGCGCTGGTGGATGGGCCAGAAGGAGGAAAATTTCCAAGGAAAGCTTAATTCTTTGATTTCCTGGGAAGCGTTTTCTGAAGTATTTTGATCGTGGTTTGTACCTCCTTCTGCAAGACAGTAGATGCAGGAGACTTTTCTGAGGCTAGTTCAGGAGAGCAGGACTGTGATGCAGTACGAGGCAGAGTTTACTGCTTTAGCCTGATATGCTCCGTAGTTGGTGAGTACTTCTGCTGAGAAGTGCTATAGATTTCTAAAGGGGACTACAAAATAGTTTGAGGCAACCTCTGGTACCATTTCATATTTCTGATTTCTCTAAACTCATGGAGAGAGCTCGTCTGATAAAAAATGATTTGATGGCTACTCAGCAGCGGTGGACTGCGAGTAGGAAGAGGTTCGGGGGTGAGGCTTCTAGCAGTGGTTCCTCTAGCAAGAGGAGATTTATTTCTGGAGACCCCAGGAGGAGTGGACAGTCGAGATCCACTACAGTTTCTGGTAGTGGAAGTACGATCAGTTCTGAATATGTTAGTGGGGCACCTGTGTGCCAAACTTATGGGCGACGATATTTTGGCCAGTGCTACAGGATGACTGGTTAGTGCTTCAAATGTGGTCAGCCAGGATATCAGATTGCAGAGTGTCCACAGGTTGAATTTGAGAGACGATCTGAGTTCCGATCTGATAGTGGCACTAGACCTATTGGTTCAGCAGGAAGGCCGAGGATTGTTCCTCCTCGCACTGTGACTGAAGGTTCCTCTGGTAGAGGAAGTGGTTCGAGTTCTTTGGCACGGAGACCACCTACTGGTAGGCAGAGGGAGCCTAGTAGTTCAGTAGCTCCAGCTCCAATTCAGCCACGTTTGTACAGTTTGAGTCGGCAGGAGGCTCGAGATGCTCTGGATGTAGTGACAAGTACAATTTATATTTCTGAATATCCCTATCGAGTTTTATTTGATTCTGGAGCCAGTCATTCATTTTTGTCTGAGCGTTATTTTAATGCTTTATATCTGGATTCTATTTTGCTACCGATTATTCTTTCTGTTATTTTGTCGGCTGGAAGTAATTTGATTGCTCAGAAGTTTTGTATTTGTGAGATTGATATTTCTGGCAAGAAATGAAAGTCGAGTTTGATTTTGTTACCGATTTCTTCTTACGACGTGATTTTGGGCATGGATTGGCTGAGTGTGTATGAGGCTCAAATTAACTGTTTGAAGAAGCAAGTGAGCTTACTTATGGATGGTGAGAGATGTGTATTCCAAGGATTATGAGGTGTTCTATCCTGTCTGATTTCTGTGTTGGAAGTCAGAAGAATGTGGAAGAAGGGTTGCCCGGTATTTTTGGCTTCTATACGGGATATGAACATAGATGTGGGTTCTCTTTCTGATATACCGGTTGTACGGGAGTTTTTTGATGTTTTTTCTGAGGAGTTGGTTGGTTTACCTCCGGACAGAGATGTTGAGTTCTGTATTGATATTTTTTCGGGTACAACTCCAATATCAAAAGCTCCGTACAGGATGGCACCGAAGGAACTTTCTGAGTTGAAAGTTCAGCTCCAGGAGTTGGTGGATAGAGAATTTGTTCGTCCTAGTGTTTCTCCTTGGGGAGAACCTGTACTATTTGTGAAGAAGAAGGACGAGACACTCCGTATATGTAATGATTACAGAGATTTGAATAAGGTCACGATCAAGAACAAGTACCCATTACCACGGATTGATGACTTGTTTGATCAAATTTCTGATTCTTCTGTATTTTCGAAGATTGATTTGAGATCTGGATACTATCAGGTGAAGGTGAAAGAGGCTGATGTATTGAAGACAGCTTTCAGTACTCGGTACGGGCACTACGAGTTTTTGGTTATGCCTTTTGGGGTAACCAATGCACCAGTTGTTTTCATGGACCTGATGAACAGAGTGTTCAAGGAGTATCTGGTTCAGTTTGTGATCGTCTTCATCTATAATATTCTGGTGTATTTTGCTTCTGAGGAAGATCATGCTAGACATTTGAGCATCATGTTGAAGACTTTGAGACAGCATCAGTTGTATGCTAAGTTCTCCAAGTGTGAATTCTGGCTGAAGAGCATTTCTTTTCTAGGGCATGTGGTGAGCGGTGAATGTATTTATGTTGATCCTCAGAAAATTCAAGCTGTTGTTGATTGGCCAAGGCCTACTACGATATTTGAGGTACGTAGTTTCTTAAGCATGGCTGGATATTATAGAAAATTTGTGAAGGGATTTTCTCAGATTTCTACGCCTCTGACGAGACTGACTTAGAAGTCAGTAGCTTTTGTTTGGACTCCAGAGTGTGAGGCTAGTTTTCAGAAGTTGAAGGATTGTTTGACTTCAGCTCCTGTGTTAGCACTTCCGTCAGGTACGGAAGGATTTCTGGTGTTCAGTGATGCTTAACTGAAAGGTTTGGGCTGTGTTCTGATGCAGCATGGTAGGGTAATAACATATGCTTCGAGACAATTGAAACCACATGAAAAGAATTACCCGACGCATGATTTGGAATTGGCTACAGTTGTGTTTGCTTTGAAGATTTGACGTCACTACTTGTATGGCGTCAAATGTGAGATCTTTACGGATCACAAGAGCTTAAAGTACATATTTACTCAGAAGGATCTGAATCTGAGGCAAAGAAGATGGCTTGAGTTGATCAAGCATTATGATCTATCTATTCAGTATCAACCTGGTAAGGCTAATGTGGTAGCAGACGCTCTGAGCAGGAAGTCTTCTGGATTATCAGGTATTCAGCTCACTTCTGATGATTATCTGATACGCGATATGGAGAGGTTACAGTTAGAGCTGATTTCCTCTACTGGTCCGGATTCTGTTGTTTTGACTCAGATGAACATTCAGTCTTCTCTGGAAGAAAGGATTCAGGAAGCTCACAAGTTAGATTCTGATTACTTGAAGTTGATTACTCAGATTGAATCTGGTAAGAAACCTGAACTACGAGTTTCTGATTCTGGTGTTATTTTCTGCAAGAATAGACTGTGGATTCTTGTGTTTGGAGATTTGAGGAAAGAGATTCTGTACGAATCTCATCATTCAGGCTATACGATTTATCCGACAAGTGGCAAGATGTACGGAGATATGAAGAGTTTGTTCTGGTGGCCTGAAAAAGGATATAGCAGATTTTGTTGCGAAATGTGAAACCTGTCAGTTATTGAAGACAGAGTATCAACGACCAGGAGGACTTTTGCAGTCATTGCCTATCCCTGAGTAGAAGTGGGAAGAGGTAACGATGGACTTTGCTATGGGTTTCCCTCGATCTAGACAAGGGGATGATGCCATCTAGGTGATTGTGGATCGATTGATGAAGTCTACACACTTTCTTCCGATCAGGCAGACAGATTCGGTGGATAAGTTGGCACAGGATATGCGAAGGAAATTGTTAGATTGCATGGTGTGCCTAAAGTGATTGTATCTGATCGAGATGGACGGTTTACTTCCAGACTTTGGAAGGGTATTCAACAAGGATTGGGTATGAAGTACCATTTCAGTACGGCTTTTCATCCGAAGACTGACGGACAGTCTGAGAGGACTATTCAGGTACTGGAAGATCTTCTGAGATTATGTGTTTTGGATTTTGGGGGAAGCTGGGAAGATCATATCCCTGTGATAGAATTTGCTTATAATAATAATTTTCAGTACAGTATTGGTATGACACCTTATGAAGCTTTGTATGGCCGGAAGTGTAGAACTCCTTTGACTCTGACAGAGGTGGGTGATAGACAGGAAATGGGTGCGACATTTATGGAAGAAACTGTTAAGAAAATCAATTTTATTAAAGAAAGATTGAAAGCTGCACAAGATAAACAACAGAAGTATTACAATCAGAAGCACAGATTCGTGAAATTTTAGGTTGGTGACTTTGTGTATGTCAAAGTCAGTCCGATGAAAGGTGTTAGCAGATTTGGAAGAGTGAGCAAACTCAGTCCAAGATATGTCGGACCTTTAAAGATTATTGAAAGGATTGGAAAGTCCGCTTATAGATTGTTATTATCTAATCAACTATCTGATGTGCATAATGTTTTTCACGTATCCTCTTTGAGAAAGTGGATGTCTGATTCTGACAAGAAGTTCTCTGCTGATGAGGTTGAGATTCAGGAGAATCTGCAGTACAAAGAAGAACCTGAAAAGATTTTAACTTATGATGTACGAAAACTGAGAAGTAAACAGATTCCTATGGTTAAAGTTCAGTGGAAGCACGGAACAGCACGGAAGCGACTAAGGAGAAGAAGTTAGACATGAGACACTCATATCCGTATCTGTTTTGACTCATTTTGGTTTGGAAATGTCGAGGACGACATTTTCTGAAGTTGGGCAGATTGTAAAGGTTGTTTCTCCAAGGATCGTCCGAGACGATCAGGGATATCGTTCAGGACGATCTGTACAGAATTGTGAAGAAATCTGCCTGTTCGTCTGTACGAACCTAGAAGAGTCGGGACGAACAGTCGGGACGAACCAAACCCGAGGGTTTCATCCCGGGACGACGAAATTGGCATTTAATTTCGTCTGGACGATCTGGTTCACGCTCTGGTCCAGAGGAGATCGTCCCGGGACGATCGGGGACATTGTCCGGGATGATCCTACTTAATAAATATTTGAATAGCGTCGTTTTGAAGAAAGAGAAAGTCTAGGAGAGAGAAAACTGAAGGAAAAGAGGAAAAAGAGGATTTTTGGGCGACTCTGGTCCGTTTTCGTCTGCGCCGTAGTTGAAGAAGTTGACCGGCACGAGGAAAGGCACATTCCGCCTTTCTCAATTTTTAGAAACGAGAATTTTGATGACTTTTCTGTTCCGAATTTTGTTTCCGTTAACGAATTTCTGGTGTTATTTTCTTCTGACAAAGGTTTTACCGCGTAACTTTTGGTATGTCTCTGAGATAATAATTGTGCACATTTTGAGTATTTTCTGGAAGATTTTTATCGGATATTTTGAATTCTATGGCTTTTTATTTGAACTGCAAATTATCAGGATGTTGAAAAATTTTATGTCAGTACAATGAAAGTCTTATAATGTTGTTGTGGATATTCTGTGGTAATTTGGTGAATTTTTGAATCAGTGGTTTTGTGTAAATTTTGTATACTGTCGTTATGCCGCTGATTTTCCGTACGAATTCCAAATTTTTCTGAATTGATATATTAAATGATCTGATGTGTGCATGCTATGAGAGAGGAGTTATAAGGGGTCAGGATCCTTTGAGATTCTGTAAGTGTCAGGGAAATACTATATGAGCTCTGAAATCTGAAAATAAGTTCTGTTCCGGAATTCAGAATATCTGTTCTGTTCTGGTGCTATATGCATAAAGGGAGACATAAGGGGCCAGAATCCGTCGAGATTCTGTAAGTGTCAGGGAAGGGAGACATAAGGGGCCAGAATCCGTCGAGATTCTGTAAGTGTCAGGGAAGGGAGGCATAAGGGGTCAAAATTTGTACGATTCTGTAAGGGTCTGGGAATCTGAAATCTGATATGTGATATATTATTTGATAATCTATTTTATGATTTATCTGATACGAATGTTCTGATATGAATCTGATTTTATCTGATTTCTGATTTCTGTACGATTCTGGTTATTCCGTATGATTCTGTCTGCTATGTGACATGAAAGCTTTATGATATATGTTCTGAACTCTGATTTGACATGACTTCAGTTTTCTGTATTCGTAAGCTAAATTTTGATTGAGCAAGTATCTGTTATGTTTGTTCTATGATTTTCGTACTGCTATTTTCTGATGTGGATTTCTGATGATTTGGATTGGTGAGTGATGTCTTGTTGAGCTGTTAGCTCATCCTTGTTTTCTGTGCGGTTTTCAGGTTCTAGGAAAGGGAAGGAAGTCTTGGATTAGAAGTTCAGAGTCTGATCAGTGATTAGGTATTTTGTACTTTTGATTTTTGTACAGTCATGGCTTTTCTGTTCTGTTCTATTTTTTCTATCTGTAAGCCATGTACTGTATCTGTATATGATTATTTTGATGAAAAAAAAGATAGATGAACTGTTCTGTGTTTGGATGTTTATAGTAGCTCTGTGTTCTGTATGTGGAATATTTGGAAGAAAGTCTGAAGCAAATTCCAATGCTAGATCCTGGATTTGTTTGGCTCCGTCGCAACCCGATGCGAGCGGGATCCGTCCCGGTCGGGTTGGGTCGTGACAGGCCTAGTGAGTGAAGGTTTGATCAAGCTTCAACGAAGTCCATTCGTTGAAAAGCACTTCATAATCCAGGGATATTTAGCTCTTAGAGTTCAAAGGTTATTCCTTGGAGCTAGATGAATTCAGTTCAATCAAATTCCCCTTCAATTAGCCCCTACATTTTGGTAATTCTCAAACTCAATCCTATTAATTTTTAGTTATGAAACATTATGAAGGAAATAATCAATCCACAAAAATCTAGTCATTAAATTGATCATTCGAGTCATATAGATCCTCCAAGATCAAACTCAAGAAAAATGGTTCACTAGATCCCTAGATCTAAGCCAACATATATAGAGTCTTCAATAATTTGGCTCGAGCAGCCACCATCCAAGTATTGCATGCTCTCACTGGACCTCTTATGAGAGCATTCCTCCAAAGTCATTCAAAGGATAGATTTGAAATTCAAGTGAGTTTGGGTTCCACCTTATGCTTTCATGTATGAATGTTATGTATGTTATGCTCTGATGATACTTTGGGCCTCCAAATAAGTTGAGTTCTACGATGTAGAGTGCAAGTGTGTGTAATGTGTCCTAATAAGCCATAAGAGTAACACCTAACCTCTAAAAATGGGTTTACTAATCTTTGTAGGGGATAGTGCCTCTTCCTTGGAATCTATGATTCATGATTTGTCCAAGGTTGTGGCTTCAATAAAAGTATAGGCATATGTGTATTATTTTGAAGTGTATTTATTTATTTTTTTATAAAAATTCATTTGTAATTTTTATAACTTGCAACTTCAAATTTTAATGCATGCTCATTTTTATCTAGTTCTATTATAAGTGTCTTTAGTTCATTGAATACTTTTTCTAACTCAATAAGCTCATCTTTTTAAGGAATTATGTGACTTAGTTAATTCAATATGCTTCTTGTTTAGATCATTAAACTCATATAGCAATGATGCAAGCTCCTTTCTCATGAAACATGTTCAATTTTAAGATTAGAATACTATTTAACTAAAATGTCATGCTCATTTTTTTAATCGAAAAATTCTATTTTCAAATATGTATGCTTTTTTTTTCTATATGAGTCATAAGTTTTCTCAAAAATTGAAAATAACTCATCATAAGTTAGCTCATATATCTCTTCTTGATCAGAGTTTTCATTAGCCATTAGGCATAGATTTTTTTATGTCCTCCTCCTCCTATTCTTATTCTGATGAGTCTGAGGTAAAGACTGCCTAAAAAGTTTTTTAGCATTATTTATTTTCCCCTTTTTGCATTTGGATTATCATTACCCTTTTCCTTCGTAAGGTGGCTCTTAAGATTGGGCATTTAGGTCTTAAATGTCTGGGTTTCTTACATTCAAACTAAATAGTGTATGGGTTTACCTTTATTTCTTTTATGGTAGTGCTTTTGCTTTCACTTTAGGAAGCTTTCAAATTGTTGGGTCATCAAGGCTATATCTTCACTTACTTCAACTCTTGAGATATTATTGTCTGTGTCGTTGGCCTTCAGCATCATAGTTTTTTCCTTTTGCTTGTCACCTGCATTCAACAATCTTTTTCTCAGATTTTTCTCATGTGCAATAAGAAAGCCCAATAAATTATCAATAGAGTATACATTAAAATTTTTAGATCCAAAAATAGCGATGACTTTTACATCAAATGAATTAAGCAAACAACATAAAATCTTATTGACATTTTAGAATTGGAGAGTTATCTTCCTAAAGCATGCAATGAAGTTATTATTTTGATAAACCTAGTGAACATGTCTAATATAATTTTGTTATCTTTTATGCAGAAAAGTTCATATTCATGCAATAATAAATTTAAGCAGGATTGCTTGAGTTTATTGGTACCTTCAAAGTCTAACTCATACCTCTTTACCAATAATTCAAGTAGAAATTCTCATAAAATCTTGAAATACACTGTTGGCCTATGTCCACTCCCCGAAGTTCTCATCTACGAGTATTATACTAAATAATTTAGTGTGTCAACTTTACCCCCTTGACTACGCAGAGAAGCCCTCATAAAAATCATTTCCACCCTTGGTGCGATTGAGAACTAAAATCCCTTTCACCTTATTTAGTGTGGCGGAGTAGTCGAATCCCTTTCACCTTCCCCAGGGTGACGGAGTAACTGAATCCCTTTCACCTTCTCTATTGTAGCAGAGTTGTTAGTGACCCTTTGACTTCAAAAGTTTATTCAAGGAGTTTCCCTTAAAAGGACTTTAACACATTGAGGAACAAGGTGGATGTTTGCCAGAGCAACCGTATGAAAAATATCCTCTCACGCTCCCTTACACCCACAAGGCTCTTCTCCCTCTCTCACAACTTAACCTCTCTCCCCCTTGATTAAATCTCTCTCTTCAAACCCTTGATTTCAGAAGTTGCACACCCTTAGACAACCAAAGATACTCTCAAATAAATTAAGATATGTTTGAATAATATACTTAAAAAAAGCATTATTTTTTAATTATATCATCACTATTTATGCAATATGATCTATGGATCATACATAATGATTAGTTCAACTATCTCACTATAGTATTGTATAATGAATAGTATACATGGTGATTAGTTTAATTTCTTAACTGATTATACTATCTGAATGAATTATAGTGTAGTATAATTAGTATAAATCATAATTAAGTCATACAGGATGAACCAAATGTTATATAGAGAGCCAACAAGTGAGTCGTATAGTACGATTTTATGATCGTACAGGATGAACCAAACTTTGTCTAGAGACTCCTCAACTGACTCATACAGTATGATATGAAATCAAATCAGATCCTATTTGATAGCTTAATTAGGCAATGATTTAAAAGATCATATGGTATGAAATAATTAATTTATTATGAATAGTTCAATTTTTTAAATTCAAATTTTCCTATTTTAGGTAAGTTAGATTTTGCAGTAGGGTTTTTTGTTATAGCTAATAGTACAATATGATGTGGTGGTCATACTATATGATTAGTTAATTCAAATTATTTTTTTAGTTAATTTAAATATTCCAATTAATTTCTATTTCAACTGATCATTCAATATGATTGAGACCGTGCATTACGATTGAGATTATGCAATATAATTTAGATCGCTCATTATGATTTAACAAAAAAAAATTAAAATCTTTAATTTTCACTCTCATCCTATGTGTGCATGGTTTATAAACTAGCATACTCCTTTTTATATATATTGACTCAAGAAAAAGAAAAATTATAAGGCTCTTCAATAGATAATTTAACTCACACGCTCACAACACAGTCTTGAGTCTGAATATTCGTATATGATATTACTAGAAAGGTTAGTGTGGGTCTCCGAAAGGGTTCTGCTCGTGTGGTTCGAATGCAAAGGGTACGATCACACTATCCCGTAGGACAAAATGGTCGTAGGCCTTTACAATCGACACAAGCAGGCCGATGGAAGAGCAGATGGAGTTATAGATACGATTAGCCATGGAGGATAGCATTTTTTTTTACCCACGCACCTCGATGGATAATAATATCTATAACCCTAAATTCACGAGATTTCCCCCATTCGATGCATCAGCTCGAATGGGGTTTATTTGATTGTGGGGATCGGTTTCCTACGAGCGCAAGCCCCCGTAGTTAATTACATCTTAGACCTCGATCTAAGAAGACTCTCGATTAAGGACGTTAGATTATCTCCTCTAAAGTGGGTTTAGTGCAAGGGAATTTCTAGGTTTCCTAATCAAAGGGGAATGTCCCAACTTGGCTCGATCAGTCATACAAGGTTCAGTCAACATCCGGTCGGTCTAAAGAAGAGAAAACTGGAGAAAAGAAAGAGGGACAACGCACTCAGACATGCACGAGAGAAAGAGGAAGGTGGCGTCATCTGTGTGACGCGGATGGGTAGGATTTATAGCCTCCGAAAGAATGGAGAACTTACCCACCAATAAGGTGTATAGGGGTATGCTCGTACCACTCACCTTTAGACCCTAAATCTATAAAAGATGTAGTGTTGTACATACAACACTAACATCTACGACCTAACTAATGCAGTCTGGACTTATTCCTTATCTGACAAAGGAAGCCAGCTAAAACCACCTAATCGTATAAAATCCATGCTGTCCAATCTGTATGAAGAAGGGTGGGTAGTTTAGACACTGAATTTGGGATCGACAAACTAGAGAAATTCCTAAGTGATCCCACACTTATGAGTGATACAATGCTTCTAGAACTAATGCAATTAAATCTTAATTTTAATTAGTTACTAATGCGATTTATGCTGGTTAAAGTCTCCAAATCAATGATGTATGTAATTTTAAAAAGGCTTATAGAAAATAATTTTTTTGAATGACTAAACTTCCTCAAATCCGGCACTTCATCCTCATAGGCCAGATTATCCGGACTCTACCCGCAGGCGGGGAAGTTTGTCTAAAAGAAGAGAGAATGCGTGCATGCTCCCCCGGACGATTCCGGCTATTCCCTAGAATCGTTATGGTTTCTATGTGAATTAATCTTAAAATTTTTATTTAATAATTACGAGTATAAAAAATTTTATCCCTAAAGAGCCTAGCGGTCAGACACAAGCACATGCAAGAAAGAAACCTATAAAAAGCATGCCGGTTCTACTGCGCAAACAAAGTAAGTAAATCACAACACAGAAACAAATCCCACGAAAAAGAGTGTCCATGGCAAGTGCCATACAATATTACATCACAGAGTACAGTAAGTAAAGGTGGCCGGGCTCCACCGACAACAACCCGGAAATGACGCAAATCATTAAAATGAGGCATTTTACATCTTCAGTCTTCTTCTTCTCTTCCTTGATTCATCATTGGATCGTCTTCTTTCCTTCTGGCTCCTTGTAGTGAATGCTCCGAAAGGATGCCCAAATGAAAAAGGAAACCCCCTGTAGGGGTTTACTTTTCCCTTTGGACTCCTACTCATTTAAAATGCCCCATTTTAACGATTTTCACAAAAATATTATCAAATACATTACATGTATGAAAAATAGAAAAATCTAGACTCTCCTGCAGGGGTTATCCTAAGCAGTTATAATAAAAATCCATCCAAGCAGTTATATATATAAATTAAAATGCACACGTCAATCACTTGGCCGTGCTCTGATCATTGGGGGCTAAGCAGCTGAAGTAGGTACCTAAAGCAGTTATATATGATTTATTAATTTTTAGCCCCCTTTAACAGCACTATATGAGCACGGCCACCTGCAGGAAGACAGCATTAGTATAAAAGAACGTGCCTAACCTATGGGTATTCCAACGTCACAACCACAGTGCAGAAGGAGAAGCTAAAAGAAAGCAGTACAAAAACAACACAGCAGAAAAGCTATAACGGGTAGCAAAAATAACAAACAGCACGCAGGTCACATGCAGAGCGTCACAACAAAGTACAGAAAAGTAAAGCAGAACAACAGCCTAACCTAAAGCTAATAGTCGTGTCCTAGCAAACTCATCTATGTGTGTGTCGGCTGTGTGGTTTTGGTAGGTCCTATATGGGATAGTTTAGTTTGTTTGTATTTTGTTTGTTTGTTGAAAGGGACAAAGAAGAGTTTTTAATTAAAATTCAAATCTTAATGTTTTAGGGTTGATTTTAAGTATCTTTTATTTTTAATGTTCAATTAATTACCACCTTTGTTTCACACCGAGGCCGTGAAGTTTATTTCACCCTCCTTGGGGCTAACTTAATAGCCTCGTAGGCCTGGGTTACCCAGTGATAATTAACTTTGTTGAATTATTGTTTTAGTTGGTTATGAAAAGAAAAGAAAGAAGTAGATTAAGTATTTTATTAATCACATTTGTTGATTGATTTTAAAAAAAAAAAAAAATATTCTAAGGTTTGATATTTATAAGTATCTTATCCTAATGAATTCTAATTTAGTATTTGATCTTCTAATTAAGTCTACCTCTTTTAGATTCTTAGATTGGTTAAGGGTTGATTATTAGATTAATTAGAATTGATTTAGGTTTACATTTTAGATTTAAAGTTTAATAGTTATAGAATGTTTATAATTATTTAGTTAAGAATTCAGTATTTTAATAGGTTTTAAGA
The DNA here is from genome assembly GCA_022539455.1 of Dendrobium nobile. NCBI lineage: Eukaryota > Viridiplantae > Streptophyta > Magnoliopsida > Asparagales > Orchidaceae > Dendrobium > Dendrobium nobile. The sequence goes on from CM039733.1 coordinate 61,026,689, forward strand.
ATTAGATTAAGATTAATTGGTTGATTATTAGTGAATTAAGAAAAACATAATCTAAATCTAGGAAAACGTGTCACTAAGTTGTTGTTTTAAAGTCTCTATCCTATAAGGAACATGCACCCTAAGTCTATGTTTTCTAAGACCCGGTCCTTAATTTTTGTCCTTAGATGTCACTAGTGTCGTAGGATAAAAAGTGTTGTTCTTTTCTAATTCCTAAGACTTCTATACGGATGTCATAGGATTTTAGGGATCTAAACAAGAAAAACAAAAGCAATCCTACTTATAATTGAAGTTTCTAAGGCCCTAAGGGAAGGAGGCGTACAATCATCTAAGCCCCTAAAGGTTTTCTAAGTTTTAGTAAACTTACAGCACCGGGGGCTACGACCCGGTGGTTTCGCCCGTAGCGCCCCTACCAGATGGGTAGGGACGACTGATGCTTAGGTCCGGTTGTCCTAGCTCCAATTCCAACTGCTCCTTATCCATTGCTTTCCAAAAGGTATCTCGCAACACAAAAGAAAGATAGGTATTAGAGCAGTTCTATAAGCAATTAATAATATGAAAGAATGAAAGTGCAAGAAAAGAAGAAGAACGTACCTTTTAGTTATTTGTTGGGCCACTTGTCTTTTAGGTTCTCCTCATTTTGTACGTGCGTAGTGTCAAAGCGCAAAAGAAACGACAAAAAAAACTAACGGCAAAGCAAAATGAGACTAAATGTAAAAGAAAGAAAGAGAAATGAAAATCGAATACGAAAAAGGGATGTGGGCATTGTTGTTATTGGACACACTTCGTAGAAGTCAAGTGCATCCTATAACAGCAACAATGCCCTTTGCTGTTCCCACTCCAAACGAGACACTTGATATGTTTGGACACACCTACCCACAACACACTCTAAACAAAGTCTACAACAACTAAGGGAGATCAACCTCTAAAACTCAATTCAAAATCTAGACTCTCTTTATTTTATATTTATCCGACATTGTATATATTTTTAGAAGTTAGCCTTAAAGAAGGCTAATCTAAGTGAGGAAAGACTATTTTACTCTAAAAAGACACCAAAAGTTTCTAACCCAAGGCTACCTAAAACTTTAGACCCCAAAATCCATCTTATAGAAAGAGACTCTAAGAGAATCTAACATAAAACTCCCTAAAGTCTAAACTTCAAGATTCATCCTTAGCAATAACTACTAAAAGATTTTAATTCCAATAGGAAAGCACCGACAAGTTCCTTCCACACAAGTTCAATCCTAAAGTTTAAAATCCCAAGATGACATGTAAGCATTTCTAAGTGAATCACTACACAAAACCCTATAACTATTATCGACTAAAATCTTTTCTCATTTTATTTGTTTCGACACAAAGACTCTACAAAATCCCTACAAAATCTTATGTCAAAATTTCCTCTTTTGACACAAAATTCTACCCAACAACTCATAATCAAGTGCCTCCTTTCATTTGGAGTGGGGTAAACTTGTAGGAGTTTTTTTTTTAAATGAATAGGCACTAGAAAGCCCTTCACAAAAAAAAAACAACGCCCACAAGACAAAATCGCAACATCTTGATACGAAAATAATACATATAAAAAAACTCACCATGGATCCTTGCGACCCGAAACGACTCACAAAAGAATTATGCACGCCATGCATCAAAACGGACACTAATTCCTTCTTACAAAAGTTTAGAAGATAGCGTACATGAAGATTAGAGAAAGGGGAGAGGCCAACGTAGTGGTATATGCCTAGTTCAGGTAGTCAGCTACACACCTAAATAGGTGAACTACTCTAAATATTTTCCACGTCATTACTTCATATGAAACAATGCATAAGAATGTCTAACGCAACATGAATTTAGAGAAGAGAAACCTCCAACAATTTGTAATCATCCACATGCTTATGAAATCGGTGCACTATGATAGAATTAGCACCATTCATAGTTTGCCTCAATGCTTGTCGTTCAAGGTGCCAATGAAGAGAAACAACCATACACGATTCAATATCAAAGTCAATATTTATTCTAAAATGACTTAGAGAGCAAAACAGTGAGAAAACCGCATGTAACTTGCTCCCAACACGATTTGGAAGCCCCAAAACAGTAAAATCAGCATGTATTATTTTGCCAACGATAATTTGGAACTTCAAAAATAGCAAAATTCTGCACTAATCATGCTTCCAAACCAATCCGGAATACAAAAACAGCAAAATTCTGCACTAAGCATGCTCCCAAACCAATCCGGAATACAAAAACAGCAAAATTCTGCACTAAGCATGTTCACAAACCAATCCGGAATACAAAAACAGCAAAATTCTGCACTAAGCACTTCTCAAAATAGCTCAGAACATTAAAAACTGTAAAAAAACTGCATACTAATTGTTCCCAAATCAACTTGGAAACCTCACCTCATGTGCCATAACACATGTGAGCAAGCTCTCCTATCACAAGTTCATGAATTTCATTAAATATAAGGTCTTGATGTAATCACCATATCTCTCTAAACAAGCTCAAAAGTGAATTAAATACCCATATGAAACTTTCGAATATAAGAATACTACGTGATCGTTTGTCAACAAATGTTATATCCAACGCTTCATTGCTAAACTAAAACACGAATCGAATAAAACCAATTCAATGTGAAAGTTATGCCTTTGTACTCTAACGGAAAAGGAAGAAACACATGTATCCATATGCTTAATAAATTTTATAATGATGCAATCTCTACTCATTCCACTAACGGTTTTAGTATGAATGAAAGTATCATTAAACTATGGTTTCAAAGACATTCAAGGCACTAAACTAACAACCATATTCCGCTCAATCTTTGGACTTCACATAAGGTCCACATGCATTTTTGTAAGAAACCTAAAACGGCATGGAAAAATTTCCAACAATACTTATAAGCAATCTCTTATGCATTTTTCATGGTCCCTAACAACCTAAACACAGGACTTTAAATCCTTTACCAAATGAAATAAGTAATGACAAAGCACCGATTCCATATTCTCAATGAACAAGTTCGTACATGCATGACTCAACTAGATGCAAATACCTAAACGATACGACTTGAATAAAGTGTACTAATATAACTTGTTTCTTTCAAACCCAAGAAAACTCACATTTCACCAATATAATGTAAATATCACCTATGTAATGACTAAAGCAAACATATGTATGAAAGAGCTTTACACATAAAACAATCACTTTAAATAACCCCTCTCAAGTTTTAAAAGGGATGATATAATACACTATTGCCATACTTTCAAAGTACATGATAATCACCTACAAGCATTGAGCTTCAACTTTAAAGAAAGAGAACTTATAGAAGAAAGATCCATGGCTTTACACATAACTCGTTAGATAACCATATGCATTTTTTTTAGATCCTCCTTTACTCTGCATTTTTTTTAGATCCTCTTTTACTCTAGACAATGTATCAAAGAAGGCTCCACAAGGACTATCTTTTCACATAAAGCCTTTAATGCAAGTAAGAAAAAAAACTCATGGCTTTCCTTTGGGAGCATTCCACCAAACATTTGATACGCATGTTTTAGTAAAAGAATAGCATGGCCCCTCAAGCTTTGCCATCATTTACCCCTAAATCTTCCAAAACCATATGGTATAAAACAAAAGTAAGCTCACATGCTAACTACCCATTTCAAAGCAAAGTGAATCAACAAGTTGGATACAAGTGTAAAACAACAAATTATGGTGGAATCCACTGTTATCATCACAAGCTATCAAAGGATTGGCATAACGAATGAATGCATTCATTTAGAAATCAAGAAGATTGAAGGTGTGATAACATACACACCTCAAAGCTTCAATTCACACTCCAATCTTAACCAAAATGAAACTCCATATAGATATGATGCTGCCAACTAAAATCATTCACCAAATTCTAGATTTGGATGAGGGGAGATCATGGTAGCCAGAGTAGAGGAAGAAGACTAAAACAAAGGGGAAAATAGGGAAGAAGAAGAAGGGGAAAGAGGAGGAAATACTCACCTTGCAAAGATGAAGAGTTTAGGTTAGTCTAGGCGCTGAGTTCGGTCCAGGCTGTGTCGGTCACGGTCTAGGCGTGCGAAGCCGGAACGATCGGGTAGCTGCCGTCGGGATCAGTTCAGGCGTTCGGCCTTGGCTGGAGGCGTCGGGACGGGAGAAGGAGCTCGGGTCCGGTCTCCACGTAAGGGAGAGACGTCGGGCTTCCTGCCTTGATTGGAACAGAGAAGAGGCGGGGAGGGGAGATCTTGGATGCTGGAGAGGGAGCGAGAGATTGAGAGGGGGAGCGTGAAAGCAAGAGAGAGAGGGAGTTCGGGAGAATGCCCATGCCTAGGGCGAGCCGAACCGAGAAAAGGGCCAGAGGAAAACTGCTCTCTGTCGCCTTAAGACGATTTCCCCGGTTCTCTTAAGCATGGAAATGAGCCCTATGCATCTGCCCGCTCCGAACTCCTCCTGTACGTCTTTCCAAAACATGGGCTAGCACGCGATCGAGGCGCCTGACAGTGGCGGGATCAGACTGAAGAATCGTAGTCGTTGGATCATTCCTTGATCTAGAAAAATAAATTCAAAAATATTTAGAAAGTCAAATGACCTTTAGTAGGATCCCATTGAGCTGAATCAAGTTAAGTTTGGCTAGGATCGAGTTAGATTCGAGTCCGAATTTAGCTCAATTTGAGTCAATTCAGTCTCGAGTCAGCGCGACAGATTAATTATACGAAATTTAATTCAAAATAACGATCAATTTAAAGGAAACTAGGTACAACGCTACGAAAATAAACCTAAACGAGTCTAATTGAGCACAGTCGAGCCCAATTCGAACTCGACGAGGCTAAATCAAGCTGCTCGAAGACCCTCGAGGGCGATCGAACAAAAACGAGGTCAACAAACGGACCCCCAACATATGCAGAGAACAACAAGTGAACCGTATATGTTGGCGTTGTCCTTCCTAACTTTAGGAAGATACAACCTCAGGGTCAGCCAAAGAAACTCACTAAGAAAATATGATCAACTATTAACTAATGAGAATCAAACCAATAGTGAGAGGTAACAAGTTAACTATCTGCCCAACCAAAGTGGGAGAATAGTAGAAAGAAAGTCTCAAAGAACCAAGTAGAATTCAACGATCAACTACGACGAATATCTAAGATGATGCAGAAAGAAGGGAATTAGTCGGAAATCATATCAAATAGCCAAGTTATAATCGAAGGGAATAGAGTTAAGGCGAACACAAAAAGTCCACAAGAAACACTCTACTATCACTGGCGCATATGCCAAAGTGATAAGAAGAGGAAAGAACACTCTAATATCGTCGGGCGCATATGCCACGACGATAAGAAGAGGAAAAGACAACACTCTAATATCGTCGGGCGCATATGCCGCGGCGATAAAAAGAGGAAAGTACACTCTACTACCGTCGGGCGCATATGCCGCGACGATAAGAAGAGGAAAAGAGCAACACTCTACTACCGCCGGGCGCATATGCCGCGACGATAAGAAGAGGAAAAGGTACACTCTACTACCGCCGGGCGCATATGCCGCGACGATAAAAAGAGGAAAGAGCAACACTCTAATATCGTCGGGCGCATATGCCGCGACGATCAAAAGAGGAAAGGGTACACTCTAATACCGCCGGGCGCATATGCCGTGACGATAAGAAGAGGAAAGAGCAACACTCTAATATCGTCGGGCGCATATGCCGCGATGATCAAAAGAGGAAAGGGTACACTCTAATACCGCCGGGCGCATATGCCGCGACTATCAAAAGAGGAAAAGGGTACACTCTAATACCGCCGGGCGCATATGCCGCGACGATCAAAAGAGGAAAAGTACACTCTACTATCGTCGGGCGCATATGCCGCGACGATAAGAAGAGGAAAGGGTGGTGAGGAATGCCTCCCAGGGACTCTGTCGGGCTCTCTCAACCAGCAAAAGAGAACTCTACACTCTAATACCGCCGGGCGCATATGCCGCGGCGATCAGAAGAGGAAAGAACATCACTCTAATATCGTCGGGCGCATATGCCGCGACGATAAGAAGAGGAAAAGGGCTCCACAACCAACCAACGCTCAGCTGTGTGGTGTTGTGAGAAAGCCAAAGAAATAAGTAATCCATCATCTAAGAAATCTCAAACTCCTATTTTAGTTACCACATGGTAGAGGACAAATCGTCATGGCCATGTGTAATCAAAATACAAGTAGAATTTCTTAGGTACACTGAAATCATGTGCAACATGAAATAAACGATCGATATATATCTCTCTAAACAGAGGAATATATAAATGACCGAGTAGAAAGAGTAATGTCATATGAAAAGATCAAGTGAAGTGGCGAGAGGACACATTTGCCACTAAAAATAACATTCATCATATCGAACATCATTGATTGCAAAAGGGATTACAGTGGTAACACCCATACTAACTGTTGGGACCCTGTGAAAGGTACGAGCAACATTTCATGCATCCAAAGAGACTGTTCTTGTAGCTAAGAACAAACTTTCAATGGAGAAATATGTCACTAAAAAGAAGCAGTGGATTGACTTTCTACTAGAAGATCAAAATTCACTGGGCAAGGGTGTTAACATCTGAAGCAAGATGTACCACATCGTAGGAGAGGGAAAAACCATATCCCATTATAAGTGAATAATCATAATAGAATGAATGAATATACAGCTATCTCCTAACAATCAACGGGATGTTTTAAGGAGATAAAGAGAATTTGGAGGGACTTTGGGCTCTTGGAGCTTAGAACCGGGTTCCACCTGTGACAAGGGCAACTAGTTCTTTCTCAACTAAGAGCTTCCCTCTCATCATTTTTTTTTTTTTGACAATTATAAATCAAATATGTTGGAACATAAAGAGGGGAAAATTATTGGCTTTGATATCCCAGGCTATACTCGCCACATGAGTAAAACTGGGGAGAGAAAAATTACAACAACAACTTGTAGGAAAATTCACAAAGTGACAATGGATCAACATCATTATATTTGATAAGGATGGACCCAGTATCGCATTCCTTAGAACTTCGAGTTAGTAGTTTTGGTATCCCAGACCACACTTGAAGGTGACAAGTGAAACTGGGGAAAGTCAACCCTCGAAGGGGACTGAGAAGAAGATCTTATGCAACAATACCAAAGTGATTGATGAATGTAAAAGTAAGCACGAACATCCCAACGGCGTATTTACACACAACTCCTGAGGATGATCTTGTACTCTGCATGACAAATATCACGTGGTAGAGGACAAATCGTCGTGGCCACGGACTGCCGAAAAATACAAGAAATCCTTTAGAGTTATATCTATACAGAGGGATATTTACAAGTGGCGGGGGATGCCCTTGCGATGTGCAAACTCAAGCGTAGTACTTCCTCAAGTATTGCCCATTAATGACAGGCATGGGATGAACACCATTCGCATCAACTAGCAAATAAGATCCACCCTCGTATACTTGCTCTACGACAAATGGGCCTTTCCAAATGGGCTCAAACTTACCACCTCGATGACGACGCGAGATGATAGGCCTACGCAAGACAAGGACTAACTCACCGACCTGAAAAGTACGGGGTCGGACGAGGCGATCATGGGCTTGGGCCATCCGGGCCTGGTACAACTTAAGGTTCTGATGAGCTCGCAAACGGAGCTCTTCTAAACCATCAAGTTCTTCCAACCGTAGTCGGGCATTATCATCGCGAGACAAATTGTGGCTAACTGCTACACGCAACGAAGGGAGCTCAACCTCTAGTGGGAGGACAGCTTCGACCCCAAAAGCTAAAGCATATGGTGTACACTGAGTAGGAGTACGGTATGTAGTCCTATAAGCCCATAATGCTTCAGGTAATTTGTCGTGCCATTCTCTTTTATTTGCCACAAGTATCTTTCTTATCAATCGGACTAAGGTCTTATTGAATGCTTCAGCCAAACCATTAGCCCTAGGATAGTAGATCGAGGAATAGCGCCAATTTATGTTATGGCGGCGGGCAAATCTAGCGATTTTGGTGCTTCTAAAAGACGGACCGTTATCCGAAATTATACGATGCGGAACACCAAAACGGTACACGACGTGATCGCGAAAGAAGCGCATCACATCTTCTGATTTGACTTCCTTAAGCGGGATAGCTTCCGCCCACTTAGAGAAATAATCAGTAGCAGCTAGAATAAACCTATGACCCTTAGAAGAAGGAGGGTCAATAGGACCCACTACATCCGTGCCCCAACTCTCAAAAGGCCAAGAAGACACAGTGGGATGCAGCGGATTAGGAGGTTGGTGGATAACAGTATTATGGATCTGGCATTGGTGGCATTTCTTAGCGTGCTCCATACAATCACGGATCATCGTTGGCCAGTAATAACCAAGGCGTTTAATTCTGACCTTCATCTTAGGTCCGGACTGATGAGCACCACAAAGTCCCTCATGTACTTCGCCCATGACCTTACAAGCCTCCTCATTGTTGAGGCAACGTAACCACATCTGGTCAAAAGAGCGTCGGTACAGGGTTTCATTCACATAGGAGAAGGACAAAGCTCTCTTTTTAATCTGAGCGGCAAGAGAGCGATCATCCAGAAGCTTACCACGCTTTAAGTACTCAACAAAAGGGACTCTCCAATCTGACTCTTCCTCAACAGCATACACTGCGAGGGTCTGATCGGGAGAAGACAAGTCCGCGGGACACAAGGCTTGTCGGTACTGAACAACAATTGACACCGGATTTCCATTCGGGTCGGCCAACTCCTTAGCAAGTTTAGCTAGTGCATCCGCTCTACCATTCTCAGATCGAGGGACTCTAACTAAAGTCACTTCAGGGATCAAACACAAGAGCTCCATTGCCCTATCGTGGTAAGGCAATAGCTCAGGTTTGAGAACTTTGAAAATTCCAGCTACTTGATTAATAATTAGTTGGGAATCTCCAAAAATCTTAACCCGTACAATGCTCATCTGAATGGCCAACTCGAGTCATACAATTAAGGCTTCGTACTCAGCTTCATTATTAGTACGAGGCTCAGAAAGACTGTAGGAATAACGAAGGGTGTGGCCTTCAGGAAACACAAAAACAAGCCCCAAGCCTACCCTAACAACAGAAGTTTAGTAAGGACGTAGAGATTTGATGGAAGAAGCTCCATCAAAGTAAAACTCCCAAGTAGGGGACTCCTGCTCTTCCACACTCATGACTAATTCGTAGGGTAAATCGTCATTAAGTGGAGAATCTGCAGGGATCGGGTGAGAAGCAAGAAAGTCAGCTAGAGCCTGTCCTTTGACGGCCCGCTGAGGGACAAAGGTGATGTCAAACTGCAGTAAAATCATGGACCAACGTGCTAAACGACCTGACAAAGTCGGACGGGTCATCAGGTACTGCAAAGGGTTGACTCGAGAAATCAAACTGATCTTGTGTGAGAGCATGTAGTGTCTAAGCTTTTGCACAGCAAAGATCAAAGCCAAACACTGCTTTTCCATTGCCGGGTATTTTAGCTCTGCAGGAATTAATCGTCTGCTAAGGTAGTACAAGGCGTTCTCTTTGCCTTCCTCATTTTCTTGAGCTAAAAGTGCACCAAGCGACTCATCCAAGGCAGTAGTGTAAAGAATTAGTGGTTTACCAGGGATGGGTGCAGCCAACACTGGGGGATTCGTCAGGTAGCGCTTTATGCTCTCAAAGGCCTCCTGACAATTCTTATCCCAATGAAAATGGGCATCCTTCTTCGCTAAAGCAGCAAAAGGATGACATCTACCGGCAAGATTGGAGATAAATCTCCGCAAGAAATCGAGCTTACCCTGAAAAGACCTCAACTGGGTAAGACTCCTAGGGGGTTTCAAGTCCACTATGGCTTTGATCATGGAAGGGTCAATCTCAATGCCACGGTAACGGACAATAAAACCAAGAAACTTCCCCGCACTAACTCCAAATGCATACTTTAGGGGATTCATCTTCAAGTCGTGCTTTCTTAAGCGCTCAAAAATGATTCGTAGGTCTCGAAGGTGATCACTACGGACCTTGCTTTTGACCACTAAATCATCCACGTAGCATTCAACTTGCTCATGAATCAGCTCATCAAAAATGATTGTCATGGCACGCTGATAGGTGGCCCCGGCATTCTTGAGGCCAAAGGGCATCACCTTATAACAAAACACACCAATAGGGGTGCGGAAAGCAGTGAATTTCTCATCTTCAGGGGTCATCTTAATCTGATTGTAACCAGATGAACCATCCATGAAGGAGAAAATGCTATGGGATGAAGCAATATCAACCATCAATTCAGGGATAGGAAGAGGGAAATCATCCTTAGGACATGCCTTATTCAAATCACGGAAGTCTATACAAACACGGATCTGACCATTCTTCTTCCGGACTGGAACAACATTGGCAAGCCAAGTAGGATACTTCTCTTCACGAACAAAACCAGCTTCTACAAGCTTCTTAGTCTCGGCTATCACATGTTGTTCAATCTCTAACCTCATCCGACGAGGTGACTGCTTAACAGGGACTGCATCAGGACTAATAGCTAACTTATGGACTGCTACTTCTGGATCCAAACCGGGCATCTCCGTATAGTTCCAGGCAAAGCAATCCTTAAACTCAGAAATGAGTGCAACATACTCTTGAGCCTCTGATTCGGATAGTAAAGCGCTATGAAAAATAGGTCGGGGATCCGATTCCGTGCCCAAATTGATCTCACACAACTCATCCATGGCAGAACTGGCGCCATCTTCAAATTCACGTGGAGCTTCAAGGACCCTGTCCTCATTCTCCTCCGGGTCTTCATCATCGATGATGGAAACGACTGGATAAGAATGAGAAATAACATGAATGTTGGCGGAAGGGGACTGATTCTCTTGAGAATAGCCTATACCCTGCCCCGTTCGAGGAAAATCAGTTCGCCAAATACGGGCCTGCTGTTGGGCCTGTCTACCTGACCAAGTCGAAGGGACAATGCCTCGCTCAACAAAGTTATCAACAGTAGGGGAAAAGTACCGAGGAACTGGCATGATCTCATCATCCACAGTGGATTCCACAGGACCCTGTATGTCAGTACTCTGTGGGACACCTACACTATGAAACAACGACGCATGCCAAGCAGATTGTGGTGGCACATAGAGGGTGTGCAGCTCTTGTACAGAGCACCTATCTAAGGGTGGTGCACCACGAACACTAGCGGAAGATGTAGGGGAAGATTGAGGAGGAGATTCCTCAATTCTCATCCCGTACATCCGGCGAGAAAGGGATTGTTGACTAGTAGTCTGACGTCCGACAACTCCGTCGTCGTCTGAATCACTATTAACAACTAAACCGCCTTGGGGAATCAAACTCCTATGGAAAGTGGGATAGGAATTGTGATCAACACTAAAGGCGGGAGAAGGAACTGAATGACGAGGAACATCAATCATCTCATCATCAGAGTCGGACTCAACAGTCAAAGAGGAAGTGTATAAGTGCGAAGGAGGAGGGATTCGAGTATCAAAGTTCCTCGGAGGGCGAACTAACTCTCTACCTCGACCTCTACCACGCAATCCCCTACCTCTACTAGGGGGAACATCTCGCCTGAGTACAAACCGTAAAGATTCATCAAGGTCTTCAGTGGAAACATCTGCCCCAATCCTAACCTGTGATGGACCCTGTGTTAGTGGCTGTATAGGACCCTGTGCAAGTGGCTGCATAGGACCCTGTACAATACTAGTGGGTATCACTGGTGACTGGGCAGGGGGAGGTCTACGAGCTTTCCGAGGCATGTAATGCTCGGCATCATCGTAGACAGAGACCTCGTGCACGGCAAATGGTTGAGTATCTCCAGGAATGGAAAACTCTACATCATTTCTCATATACTTCATGCACTGGTGCAGTGTAGAGGGCACCATTCCATATTCATGTATCCAAGGCCTTCCTAAGAGAGCCTTGTATGAGGTATCTGCCTCAATAACATGAAACTTTGCCTCAGTCAAAAGATCTCCAAAACGCAAAGGCAAAGTGATGGAACCTAGAGCTCGCTGACCTTGATCATTGAAACCCTTCAGCATAATCTTGTCTGAAGTGAGCTTCAAATGACCAAGGGAGAGACTCTGTAGGGTGGCATGATTAAGGATATTAACTGAAGCTCCTTGGTCAATGAGGACCCTGTTCAACTCATAACCATTTACTTCAGTGGTGACGTACAAGGGACGGTTGTGATCGGGAGTCCCTAAAAGGAGATCCTGGTCTGAAAAGGTAATGCATGGCATCTCTCTCAAATAACATGCATCCTTAACTGACTCAGTGGCAAAGAAGGCTTGGTAAGATTCCGGTTCAAGCAAAGCTTTTACCAAAGTCTCTCTCAAATCAGAAGACATCATAAGTGCATCATAAACACTAAGAAGGGAAGGGATCTTTCTCAAATGAGCCAACACATTGTAATCAACATCCAACTGAGGGTCTTTTCCCTTCTCCATAGCAGGTGCTTGAGGAGGAGGGACAGGATCATCCTGTTGGGTAATGATATTTCTATCTTTTTTTTTATTATTCTTAGCCATTTTAGGTGGTAGAACCTTACCTGAACGCAACTGTATCTCTCGTATTGAATCAGATTCAATAGAGGACTCATTTGGTTCAGGTGACATGGCTTGTGTTGGTTCAACAAAAGGTGATTGAGGAGTGCTCTCGGATTCGTCTCCCGAATCCATGTAACAACCTCCTTTAGGAATAGCAAACACAGGCTCTTCCTCACACTCAAACTCTTCTCCAAAAGAAGGATCATCATCATTATTTTCAAAAATAAATAAAACAAAAGAAGAACGAGTGCTAGAAAAAGTAGAACTAGAAGGAGCAAGACACCAAAAGTAGCCAGAATCATTTTCTTCCATTAATTCATCATCAGTTGAAGGGAGAACAAAATCCTTCAGCATAAGTGCTGGAAGAGATTCTGTCTTCCCCTCAGAAGTTACAACAAAATTTTCTCTTTCATATATCTTTCTAATACAAGGAGAAGTAGAAGAAATGTGCTCAGTAGGCACTACAACAGAAGAAGAAAAAGAAACTGGCAAAGAGACTAGGCTGGCAACTGTCGACTTGGCCTGTGGGGGCCTCCTCTCAACTGCCTCTGAACTCTGAACTGCCCGTCTGATCATACCCCTTATCTTGCGAGAGAGTGCAAGCTGCCACTCCTCCCCAGAACTAAGAGGTGCTCTACTATCACTGCTCTGAACACCACACTGACTGTCACACTGACTGGAGCTAGTAATCATCTGAACAACCTGAGCAACTTTGCCTTGAGGATTCACTAGGTCGCTATCCTGCAAGTGAATCTCACCCCTAGCCATAAGGCTCTCCACTCTGTCCTTGAACACAAAGCAATCTTCAAGGACATGACCAATATGTCTATGAAATGGACAATACAAAGGATGCTCCGTCTGCCCTTCTTCATTTGCCTTATTGTTAACCGGGAATACCAAAATATTTTTCTTAACAAGGAATTTAAAAATCTTCTGCACACTTTCCCTTTTGAAGGGATATTCCTTGCTAAGCTTCTCCTGTAGAGACTGCTGAGTCTCCGGAGTCCTCTGAGGGCGCCTAAACTGCTGCTGTGTCTGTGACTGAGACTGAAACTGCCCTGATGGCTGTGCTGGTGGTGGCAACTGAGGTCGGGGCTGAAACTGAGGTCGTGGTGGTGGTGGTGGACGCTGTGGTACTGAACTAACCACGGGCCTCTTGCCCTTATCATAAGCATCAGAAGTACTATGCACTTCCCCCTTCCTAGGAGATGGTGCCCCGAAAAACTCCAAACGTTGAGGTCTACGCGGGGGTTGACTCTCAACCTTAGGAGGGACTGCACTGGTATGCTGTCCTGCAGGCTAGTGACTTTGGTTAACAGCTTCTGAAAGGTTCGAATGCTGAAACCCTTCAGATAAGGAGCAATAGGACCATCAATATTCTTCAACAGAATCTCAACTGCATGCTGCTCTTGCAGTTGAGGTTCACACTGAAGACTAAGGTTTCTCCACCTAACTATATAGTTAAGTAGAGACTCGTGGGGACGCTGCCTGGTCACTACCAACTCACCAACAGTCACTCTATGCTCTGTACTAATGAACCTCTGAACAAACAACTGCTCCATCTCAGCGAAAGTGCGAACTGAATCATTAGGGAGATCGGCATACCACTCAAATGCCACTCCCCCTAAGCTACTAACAAACAGTCTCAGCATCAATGCATCATTTCCTCCAATGTTACAACATATGGCCCGATACTGAGCCACATGTTGTTTTGGGTTTCCAAACCCATCAAAAACTTGAAATCGGGGAGGAACAAAACCAGCGGGGTAAGGCTCCCGCTCGTACTCTACCGGGTAGGGGCGACCTCTACTAACAGAATCTCCAGACTTCCTAGAAGTAATAGCCTGATCAACCCTCTGTGCAATCATATCCTGAATCTGAACGGGTGACAGCTGAAACGACTGACTCTGAACTGGTGCACTCAACTGTACTGCTGGTGGAGACATCGGAACTGTCCTCTGGACTCTGTCAGCTCTAACAGGCTCTGGGACTGGTGACTGTGGTGTAACTGGCTCGTCTCTGGATGTAGTAGGAGTACCTACATCTATGACATGGGGTGTAGCCCCTAACGCCGTCAACTGGGTGGTCATCGCCGCCATGGCTCTTGCCATCTCCGCCATCTGAGACTGCAACTGCAAAACCGTGACATCCGTGTCTACTGAACGGGGAGGTCCACCTTGTGCTGAAGTGGAAGGTACATCGGCCTCTCCTTGCTCCTCTAAATCATCGTACTGCTCATGCTGCTCATCTGACGTGCCTCGTCTCGTGACAACATAAACACGGTGAACCGGGATGTCTTCGTCTGACTCCTCTGTAAGCAAATCATCATCGGAGAGGGTCTGACGAAGAGCATCGATGTACGGACCCAAAGGAGAAGAAACCCTATGGGGACTAGAAACAGGAGCTGGCTCTACTCGAGCCGGGGCACTATCCTCAACATCTACCGCATCATGACTCATCTGAACTGGAACTGACACTGCAGGGACTATGTCAACTCTACAAATCGTACCAACAGTCTGCTCTGTCTCGACAGGTTCCTCCACCTGTCGACGTCTCCAAACCCATCTACTGCGACGGGACCCGGTAGGAACATCTAACTGAGTGGATGGGGCAACGACAACTGAACCAAGCTGGGATCGGACAGGCTCTAACTGTGGGCGACGTCCATGACGGCGAGGGCGTCGTCCAACAGCAGGGGCACCTGCCTGAGGTCTAACAGTATGAACAACTCTAGTCTGCTGTCGTGGTGGCTGTCCTCTCTGCCACCGGTAACTCTGCCTAACCGACTGCCGCTGTAACTGAGAATGCACCTGAGAGATCTGATGGAGTAACCTCTCCTCACTAACACGCCCTCTACCGCGCGCTGAACGGATAATGTTTCGGATCCTCTGAGTAAGGGTCCGAGTGACAGTATCCCTGGGGACTCAAGCGAGAGGAAGAGTAGTGGGGACAGGAGGGGCTGCTGCAATATGGGCAGCGTCCTCTTCATCACCACTATGCACTAGAGGGGAAACGTCCTCCCTGGACTGCGTCGATCTCAGGGGCAACGACGACATCAGGAACTGGGGTAACTACTCATCTACGTGGCCCCCGCTGTAAGGGAACCATCCTCTGCTGAACTGGCTCCTGGTGAGCCACAGAATCTGCCATCCGCTGAACTGCTGCATCGGACGCTGCTAAACGCAATCTCCTGTTCCTATTCCTCCTAGCCCTTCTCCCAAGGCCGGAGGTGGAGGAAGAATCGACATCAGTACCCACAGGCTGTACTGGAGGAACAGGAACGACTGAAGGGACTGTCGGGGTCTCCTCGGCAGTCTCGGGGTGAGAAAGCCGGGTGAACACAGAAACCCGACGGGTAGGCGGTGGAGGAAGCTCGGCCTGAGCCACCCTCTTCCTCGAAGAGGAAGGAGGAGGGGAAACTCGAGCGCGAGTAACCTCTACCGGAGCAACTGGTAAAGGAACTGCTGGCTGCCGGCGCTGAGGGGCCGGGGCTACTCGAACAACAGGAGCGACAGGCGCTGGCCGCCTGACCGCTGGACGAACAGGGTGAACAAGAAGTGGCCTAGGCACTGGCTGCCTAACCACCGGGCGCACTGGCTGCACGCGAACAACAACTGGACGAACGGGTGCTCGGGCTGGCTGCCGAGCAACTGGTCGTCCAAAAGGTCTCATAGCTGCGCGTCCTCTCCTTTGAGGGGGAGAGAATGCGGCAGCCTCGGAGGGGGTCGGCCCGCCAAGAGTGACGTACGCCGAATCGGTGAAGGATCCAAAGGTGATCCCCCCCGCCGGTGGGCTCGTCAACAGGGACTCGGGAAGTGTCACCCGTGAGTCAGAGCCAAAACAGAAGGTAACGAACGGACCGGAATATGCCATTTCTACTGTCTTGCAAACACAAACAATAAGAATTAGCA
The DNA here is from genome assembly GCA_022539455.1 of Dendrobium nobile. Lineage (NCBI taxonomy): Eukaryota > Viridiplantae > Streptophyta > Magnoliopsida > Asparagales > Orchidaceae > Dendrobium > Dendrobium nobile. The sequence continues at coordinate 61,043,091 of CM039733.1, forward strand.
TAAACAAAAGAACCACCGGAAAGAACGAGAAGGAAAGGGACAGAGTTAGCCTATAAAGGCTAGAAAAGGAAGAACCTAATCTAAGGAACACTAAACCCGAAGTGCACACAGAGAAGATAATATAACATCCAAAGATGGAGAGAGAAACCTGTCCCACCGTGGTCGCCAGAAATCTGTGGGTCTCCGAAAGGGTTCTGCTCGTGTGGTTCGAATGCAAAGGGTACGATCACACTATCCCGTGGGACAAAATGGTCGTAGGCCTTTACAATCGACACAAGCAGACCGATGGAAGAGCAGATGGAGTTATAGATACGATTAGCCATGGAGGATAGCGTTTTTTTTTTTACCCATGCACCTCGATGGATAATAATATCTATAACCCTAAATTCACGAGATTTCCCCCATTCGATGCATCAGCTCGAATGGGGTTTATTTGATTGTGGGGATCGGTTTCCTACGGGCGCAAGCCCCCGTAGTTAATTACATCTTAGACCTCGATCTAAGAAGACTCTCGATTAAGGACGTTAGATTATCTCCTCTAAAGTGGGTTTAGTGTAAGGGAATTTCTAGGTTTCCTAATCAAAGGGGAATGTCCCAACTTGGCTCGATCAGTCATACAAGGTTCAGTCAACATCCGGTCGGTCTGAAGAAGAGAAAACTGGAGAAAAGAAAGAGGGACAACGCACTCAGACATGCACGAGAGAAAGAGGGAGGTGGCGTCATCTGTGTGACGCGGATGGGTAGGATTTATAGCCTCCGAAAGAATGGAGAACTTACCCACCAATAAGGTGTATAGGGGTATGCTCGTACCACTCACCTTTAGACCCTAAATCTATAAAAGATGTAGTGTTGTACATACAACACTAACATCTACGACCTAACTAATGTAGTCTGGACTTATTCCTTGTCTGACAAAGGAAGCCAGCTAAAATCACCTAATCGTATAAAATCCATGCTGTCCAGTCTGTATGAAGAAGGGTGGGTAGTTTAGACACTGAATTTGGGATTGACAAACTAGAGAAATTCCTAAGTGATCCCACACTTATGAGTGATACAATGCTTCTAGAACTAATGCAATTAAATCTTAATTTTAATTAGTTACTAATGCGATTTATGCTGGTTAAAGTCTCCAAATCAATGATGTATGTAATTTTAAAAAGGCTTATAGAAAATAATTTTTTTGAATGACTAAACTTCCCCAGATCCGGCACTTCATCCTCATAGGCCAGATTATCCGGACTCTACCCGCAGGCGGGGAAGTTTGTCTAAAAGAAGAGAGAATGCGTGCATGCTCCCCCGGACGATTCCGGCTATTCCCTAGAATCGTTATGGTTTCTATGTGAATTAATCTTAAAATTTTTATTTAATAATTACGAGTATAAAAATTTTTATCCCTAAAGAGCCTAGCGGTCAGACACAAGCACATGCAAGAAAGAAACCTATAAAAAGCATGCCGGTTCTACTGCGCAAACAAAGTAAGTAAATCACAACACAGAAACAAATCCCACGAAAAAGAGTGTCCATGGCAAGTGCAATACAATATTACATCACAGAGTACAGTAAGTAAAGGTGGCCGGGCTCCACCGACAACAACCCGGAAATGACGCAAATCTTTAAAATGAGGCATTTTACATCTTCAGTCTTCTTCTTCTCTTCCTTGATTCGTCATTGGATCGTCTTCTTTCCTTCTGGCTCCTTGTAGTGAATGCTCCGAAAGGATGCCCAAATGAAAAAGGAAACCCCCTGTAGGGGTTTACTTTTCCCTTTGGACTCCTACTCATTTAAAATGCCCCATTTTAACGATTTTCACAAAAATACTATCAAATACATTATATGTATGAAAAATAAAAAAATCTAGACTCTCCTGCAGGGGTTATCCTAAGCAGTTATAATAAAAATCCATCCAAGCAGTTATATATATAAATTAAAATGCACACGTCAATCACTTGGCCGTGCTCTGATCATTGGGGGCTAAGCAGCTGAAGCAGGTACCTAAAGCAGTTATATATGATTTATTAATTTTTAGCCCCCTTTAATAGCACTATATGAGCACGGCCACCTGCAGGAAGACAGCATTAGTATAAAAGAACGTGTCTAACCTATGGGTATTCCAACGTCACAACCACAGTGCAGAAGGAGAAGCTAAAAGAAAGCAGTACAAAAACAACACAGCAGAAAAGCTACAACGGGTAGCAAAAATAACAAACAGCACGCAGGTCACATGCAGAGCGTCACAACAAAGTACAGAAAAGTAAAGCAGAACAACAGCCTAACCTAAAGCTAATAGTCGTGTCCTAGCAAACTCATCTATGTGTGTGTCGGCTGTGTGGTTTTGGTAGGTCCTATATGGGATAGTTTAGTTTGTTTGTATTTTGTTTGTTTGTTGAAAGAGACAAAGAAGAGTTTTTAATTAAAATTCAAATCTTAATGTTTTAGGGTTAATTTTAAGTATCTTTTATTTTTAATGTTCAATTAATTACCACCTTTGTTTCACACCGAGGCCGTGAGGTTTATTTCACCCTCCTTGGGGCTAACTTAATAGCCTCGTAGGCCTGGGTTACCCAGTGATAATTAACTTTGTTGAATTATTGTTTTAGTTGGTTATGAAAAGAAAAGAAAGAAGTAGATTAAGTATTTTATTAATCACATTTGTTGATTGATTTTAAAAAAAAAAATTATTCTAAGGTTTGATATTTATAAGTATCTTATCCTAATGAATTCTAATTTAGTATTTGATCTTCTAATTAAGTCTACCACTTTTAGATTCTTAGATTGGTTAAGGGTTGATTATTAGATTAATTAGAATTGATTTAGGTTTACATTTTAGATTTAAAGTTTAATAGTTATAGAATGTTTATAATTATTTAGTTAAGAATTCAGTGTTTTAATAGGTTTTAAGAATTAGATTAAGATTAATTGGTTGATTATTAGTGAATTAAGAAAAATATAATCTAAATCTAGGAAAACGTGTCACTAAGTTGTTGTTTTAAAGTCTCTATCCTATAAGGAACATGCACCCTAAGTCTATGTTTTCTAAGACCCGGTCCTTAATTTTTGTCCTTAGATGTCACTAGTGTCGTAGGATAAAAAGTGTTGTTCTTTTCTAATTCCTAAGACTTCTATACAGATGTCATAGGATTTTAGGGATCTAAACAAGAAAAACAAAAGCAATCCTACTTATAATTGAAGTTTCTAAGGCCCTAAGGGAAGGAGGCGTACAATCATCTAAGCCCCTAAAGGTTTTCTAAGTTTTAGTAAACTTACAGCACCGGGGGCTACAACCCGGTGGTTCCGCCCGTAGCGCCCCTACCAGATGGGTAGGGACGACTGATGCTTAGGTCCGGTTGTCCTAGCTCCAGTTCCAAGTGCTCCTTGTCCATTGCTTTCCAAAAGGTATCTCGCAACACAAAAGAAAGATAGGTATTAGAGCAGTTCTATAAGCAATTAATAATATGAAAGAATGAAAGTGCAAGAAAAGAAGAAGAACGTACCTTTTAGTTATTTGTTGGGCCACTTGTCTTTTAGGTTCTCCTCATTTTGTACGTGCGTAGTGTCAAAGCGCAAAAGAAACGACAAAGAAAACTAACGGCAAAGCAAAATGAGACTAAATGTAAAAGAAAGAAAGAGAAATGAAAATCGAATACGAAAAAGGGATGTGGGCATTGTTGTTATTGGACACACTTTGTAGAAGTCAAGTGCATCCTATAACAGCAACAATGCCCTTTGCTGTTCCCACTCCAAACGAGACACTTGATATGTTTGGACACACCTACCCACAACACACTCTAAACAAAGTCTACAACAACTAAGGGAGATCAACCTCTAAAACTCAATTCAAAATCTAGACTCTCTTTATTTTATATTTATCCGACATTGTATATATTTTTAGAAGTTAGCCTTAAAGAAGGCTAATCTAAGTGAGGAAAGACTATTTTACTCTAAAAAGACACCAAAAGTTTCTAACCCAAGGCTACCTAAAACTTTAGACCCCAAAATCCATCTTATAGAAAGAGACTCTAAGAGAATCTAACATAAAACTCCCTAAAGTCTAAACTTCAAGATTCATCCTTAGCAATAACTACTAAAAGATTTTAATTCCAATAGGAAAGCACCGACAAGTTCCTTCCACACAAGTTCAATCCTAAAGTTTAAAATCCCAAGATGACATGTAAGCATTTCTAAGTGAATCACTACACAAAACCCTATAACTATTATCGACTAAAATCTTTTCTCATTTTATTTGTTTCGACACAAAGACTCTACAAAATCCCTACAAAATCTTATATCAAAATTTCCTCTTTTGACACAAAATTCTACCCAACAACTCATAATCAAGTGCCTCCTTTCATTTGGAGTGGGGTAAACTTGTAGGAGTTTTTTTTTTTTAAATGAATAGGCACTAGAAAGCCCTTCACAAAAAAAAAAAACAACGCCCACAAGACAAAATCGCAACATCTCGATACGAAAATAATACATAGAAAAAAACTCACCATGGATCCTTGCGACCCGAAACGACTCACAAAAGAATTATGCACGCCATGCATCAAAACGGACACTAATTCCTTCTTACAAAAGTTTAGAAGATAGCGTACATGAAGATTAGAGAAAGGGGAGAGGCCAACGTAGTGGTATATGCCTAGTTCAGGTAGTCAGCTACACACCTAAATAGGTGAACTACTCTAAATATTTTCCACGTCATTACTTCATATGAAACAATGCATAAGAATGTCTAACGCAACATGAATTTAGAGAAGAGAAACCTCCAACAATTTGTAATCATCCACATGCTTATGAAATCGGTGCACTATGATAGAATTAGCACCATTCATAGTTTGCCTCAATGCTTGTCGTTCAAGGTGCCAATGAAGAGAAACAACCATACACGATTCAATATCAAAGTCAATATTTATTCTAAAACGACTTAGAGAACAAAACAGTGAGAAAACCGCATGTAACTTGCTCCCAACACGATTTGGAAGCCCCAAAACAGTAAAATCAGCATGTATTATTTTGCCAACGATAATTTGGAACTTCAAAAATAGCAAAATTCTGCACTAATCATGCTTCCAAACCAATCCGGAATACAAAAACAGCAAAATTCTGCACTAAGCATGCTCCCAAACCAATCCGGAATACAAAAACAGCAAAATTCTGCACTAAGCATGCTCACAAACCAATCCGGAATACAAAAACAGCAAAATTCTGCACTAAGCACTTCTCAAAATAGCTCAGAACATTAAAAACTGTAAAAAAACAGCATACTAATTGTTCCCAAATCAACTTGGAAACCTCACCTCATGTGCCATAACACATGTGAGCAAGCTCTCCTATCACAAGTTCATGAATTTCATTAAATATAAGGTCTTGATGTAATCACCATATCTCTCTAAACAAGCTCAAAAGTGAATTAAATACCCATACGAAACTTTCGAATATAAGAATACTACGTGATCATTTGTCAACAAATGTTATATCCATTGCTTCATTGCTAAACTAAAACACGAATCGAATAAAACCAATTCAATGTGAAAGTTATGCCTTTGTACTCTAACGGAAAAGGAAGAAACACATGTATCCATATGCTTAATAAATTTTATAATGATGCAATCTCTACTCATTCCACTAACGGTTTTAGTATGAATGAAAGTATCATTAAACTATGGTTTCAAAGACATTCAAGGCACTAAACTAACAACCATATTCCGCTCAATCTTTGGACTTCACATAAGGTCCACATGCATTTTTGTAAGAAACCTAAAACGGCATGGAAAAATTTCCAACAATACTTATAAGCAATCTCTTATGCATTTTTCATGGTCCCTAACAACCTAAACACAGGACTTTAAATCCTTTACCAAATGAAATAAGTAATGACAAAGCACCGATTCCATATTCTCAATGAACAAGTGAGCTCGCCTTCCAAATAATCATGAAACAACACATTCATTTGTATGTCACTCTTATTAAGGTCAAAAGAACTATCACAAGTGTATTTGCTAACCAATGTCACATTCTCCATATGATTCATCGAGAATACAAAAGAAGCATAACCAACTTAACTTTTTCACATAAATCCATCCACATATCTTTGTTAGCAAAAGTTCGTACATGCATGACTCAACTAGATGCAAATACCTAAACGATACGACTTGAATAAAGTGTACTAAAATAACTTGTTTCTTTCAAACCCAAGAAAACTCACATTTCACCAATATAATGTAAATATCACCTATGTAATGACTAAAGCAAACATATGTATGAAAGAGCTTTACACATAAAACAATCACTTTAAATAACCCCTCTCAAGTTTTAAAAGGGATGATATAATACACTATTGCCATACTTTCAAAGTACATGATAATCACCTACAAGCATTGAGCTTCAACTTTAAAGAAAGAGAACTTATAGAAGAAAGATCCATGGCTTTACACATAACTCGTTAGATAACCATATGCATTTTTTTTAGATCCTCCTTTACTCTGCATTTTTTTTAGATCCTCTTTTACTCTAGACAATGTATCAAAGAAGGCTCCACAAGGACTATCTTTTCACATAAAGCCTTTAATGCAAGTAAGAAAAAAACTCATGGCTTTCCTTTGGGAGCATTCCACCAAACATTTGATACGCATGTTTTAGTAAAAGAATAGCATGGCCCCTCAAGCTTTGCCATCATTTACCCCTAAATCTTCCAAAACCATATGGTATAAAACAAAAGTAAGCTCACATGCTAACTACCCATTTCAAAGCAAAGTGAATCAACAAGTTGGATACAAGTGTAAAACAACAAATTATGGTGGAATCCACTGTTATCATCACAAGCTATCAAAGGATTGGCATAACGAATGAATGCATTCATTTAGAAATCAAGAAGATTGAAGGTGTGATGACATACACACCTCAAAGCTTCAATCCACACTCCAATCTTAACCAAAATGAAACTCCATATAGATATGATGCTGCCAACTAAAATCATTCACCAAATTCTAGATTTGGATGAGGGGAGATCATGGTAGCCAGAGTAGAGGAAGAAGACTAAAACAAAGGGGAAAATAGGGAAGAAGAAGAAGGGGAAAGAGGAGGAAATACTCACCTTGCAAAGATGAAGAGTTTAGGTTAGTCTAGGCGCTGAGTTCGGTCCAGGCTGCGTCGGTCACGGTCCAGGCGTGCGAAGCCGGAACGATCGGGTAGCTGCCGTCGGGATCAGTTCAGGCGTTCGGCCTTGGCTGGAGGCGTCGGGACGGGAGAAGGAGCTCGGGTCCGGTCTCCACGTAAGGGAGAGACGTCGGGCTTCCTGCCTTGATTGGAACAGAGAAGAGGCGGGGAGGGGAGATCTTGGATGCTGGAGAGGGAGCGAGAGATTGAGAGGGGGAGCGTGAAAGCAAGAGAGAGAGGGAGTTCGGGAGAATGCCCATGCCTAGGGCGAGCCGAACCGAGAAAAGGGCCAGAGGAAAACTGCTCTCTGTCGCCTTAGGACGATTTCCCCGGTTCTCTTAAGCATGGAAATGAGCCCTATGCATCTGCCCGCTCCGAACCCCTCCTGTACGTCTTTCCAAAACATGGGCTAGCACGCGATCGAGGCGCCTGGCAGTGGCGGGATCAGACTGAAGAATCGTAGTCGTTGGATCATTCCTTGATCTAGAAAAATAAATTCAAAAATATTTAGAAAGTCAAATGACCTTTAGTAGGATCCCATTGAGCTGAATCAAGTTAAGTTTGGCTAGGATCGAGTTAGATTCGAGTCCGAATTTAGCTCAATTTGAGTCGATTCAGTCTCGAGTCGGCGCGACAGATTAATTATATGAAATTTAATTCAAAATAACGATCAATTTAAAGGAAACTAGGTACAACGCTACGAAAATAAACCTAAACGAGTCTAATTGAGCACAGTCGAGCCCAATTCGAACTCGACGAGGCTAAATCAAGCTGCTCGAAGACCCTCGAGGGCGATCGAACAAAAATGAGGTCAACAGTTAGTAGTGCACAAAATAAATATTCAAAATAATATGAAGGAATAAGCAGATAATCATCCAATAATATTTGTAATCATCAAAATGTAAGATCAATCTCACGGATTGTAGCAATTATTACTCCTATTATCTATTTACTTGGCTATCATATACACACATTGTGTATCCTCCTTAGTATCTAGTATATTTATAAATCATTAAAAGCTAAAATCTTTGTATTATATATCATATTATTAGACTCCTTATGGGCCCCTATTTTCCAAGTTTATGAGCTTTTACTTCTAAACTAATTTTATAATAAAACTTCTTATTTTTGATATTTCTTAAATATTTTGAATCCACCATTAACTATTTTTACTATTAAGGGATTTCCTTTTGATAGTCCAAGCAAATACTTGTTAACATTCTTAAAATAATTAATTATTTTTTCCCACATAACATTAGCTTTCTCATGTACAGCCAAAATCTTAAGATCTTGAATCTTATGCTCAATAATATTTTAATTAGTATTCCTTAAATTTCTCCATCTAATCCTGCTTATTTAACACTGCACTAGGGCATCAGTGCAGTGTCCCTTCCACACTTCTCACTATATTCATGTCATGCAGTGTGTCACTTACAATGAACACGCTAAATTTAACATAATATATTAAAGGATTCATGTCAATACTATTCAACAAAATTTTCACTAGTTGTCGACTACCTAGCGTAAGCCTCCACTTTTTCCATCCATGGTTTGGGACCTGGCAAAAATAGTGTTTACATCAAGCCTTACATCATAGCCTATTTTGTCAAACTAGTGAGTGTGTTAATAACTACTAAGTGCAACTTTAACATAATAATCAACTTTAAATGCTGAAGTATTGAAATCATAGGACACCGAAATTACACAAAATGACAATCTAAATAAAAACTTGAGAAAATCTCGAACAATATTTTCTGGCACTGCGAGGGTTTTGGGTTTTGGTTCCCTAACCATCGCCGTCTCTTTCCTTCGGGGAAGAGGCACCTCTTCTCCTCCTAATGGAGTTGGCTCCTCAAGACTTCCCTCCTCTCTCCAACCCCTCGCTCATGGGTCAGCTACCCTCTACTCTTCCTGGCTCATATGCTGATAATCTCTCTGCACCGGCTTCTACAACTCCTGATTTTCCAATTTTCTTTGTTTCTCCCAGTCAGAAGCTTACATTTTCGTTGGATGACCTTTCAGAGGGTTCCAGCTTATGGATGCTCTCTTTGGTGGGATACTCGATCGGCCCTCGGCCTTATTACGAACGATTGCTCTCCACAATGAAAAGGTTTGGAACATCAAAGGTTCGATGCCTTTACTTTCTTTAGCAAATGGTTTTTTCCTGTTAAAATTCTTTTCGCTGGAGGATCTTGAAATGGTTTGGACCGGGGGACCTTGGTTTCTTTTAGGGAAGCCCTTCATCCTCCAACGTTGGTCGCCGAAGTTTAAGCCGGTTAGGGATGAGTCCGCCTCTATCCCATTATGGATTAAAATTATTGATCTTCCCCTGGCTTTGTGGACTCCTATTGGTATCTCTAGGATAGCTACCTTTATTGGTGTTCCCATCTCGGTTGATACTCTCACAGCAAAATGGACCCATCTCACTTTTGCTAGGGTGTGCGTGTAAATTAATAAAAATTCCTCTCTGCTGGATGAGATCCCGATCCAGATTGATGGGGAGGATTTGAACCTTAAGGTGGTTTATGACTGGAAACCATCTCCTTATGAAGGGTGTGGATCTCTCTTCTACCCTTTTTCCCTCTGTTCTTCTAACCCCAACCCCAAACATGATATTCCTCCGGTTGCCTATCCCTGGGGAAGAAGCTCTAGCAGAAATCCTAATTATAGGAAGCATCTTGATTCTTCAAAACCTCCTTTGCCTAGTCCAAAAAATCTAGTTCATGTTCCTCCCACTAATACATTACCTCCTTTACTGCCGAATCCTCCTACAGCAGACACTCCTCCTCTATTGGTTGTACTTTCCCAATTCTCCCCTTCTCCTCTTCCTACTAGCATTACTGATTCTACCACCCCTGCTATTATCACCTTTTCCAACCCCACTTTGGAGATTCCCAGTAAGGACCCCCCTTTACCTAACCTGAACCTTCCTACTGAAGTCTCTTCTTCCTCAGAACTTCCCTCACCTTCTACCAAAATTACTACTATCAACAAGTTTGCCTCCTTGCAAATTAAGAACCCCTCTCTCCCACAGCTTGATAATTCTTCCCTGGTGGAACTCTCACTGGGTCACTCTACTTCTGAACAACCTACTACCTCTAAGGCTGTTAGCTCTTCTTCATCCCATTCTAGATCTTCAAAAAATAATACCAAATCTCCTAAAGAGTCTAAAAAAGGAAAGCCTAAATCCAATAAAAAGGCTAAGGGCTCACATTTTTAATGTCTTGCACACCTCTAGCTTGTTGGAATGTGAGGGGTTTTAATAACCCAGACAAAGTGTAGTTTTGCAAAGAGTTGATTTCTTCTTACAACCTTAAATTTTTGGGTATTCTTGAAGCTAAAACTCCTCTTCAGTCTTCTCTGGATCCTTGGTTTTTAAATACTCATAGGTATTTAAAGAGGAGAATAGTTACAACAATTTTAGTTTCACCTCCCATAGGAGAATCTGGCTCAAATGGGATAAGAATTATGTCTCCTTCTCCCCCTCCTACACCTCTTCTCAACTCATCCATGGCATTTTTTCTGATGGATCTGCTCCTCCTGTTCATCTCTCGATTGTTTATGCTTAAAACAATGTGGCAGAAAGGATTGGACTTTGGGATGACCTCCGTAGTCTGGTACCTCCTCTGGACCAACCTTGGATCATCTTGGGTGATTTCAATTGTTGTAGGTTTGAATATGAAAAATCTAGTGGCACACCTCTTCTTTCTAGTTCTTTGGGAGAGATAAATAAATGCATTTTTTATTGTGGGGTTCAAGACCTGGCCTCTCTTGGACTCTATTTCACTTGGTTCAACCAAAGAGTGGATATGCCCATCCACATTAAACTAGATAGGGTTTTGGTCAATCCGGCACTGATCAATTATTTTCAATCATCTTTTTACAAAGTCCCTCCTCCTAGGGGATCAGATCATTCACCCCTAATCCTCTAAGACTAGATTTATGTTTAAATATTTTTGGGTCAGGATGAATTCCTTCTGGGAAGAGGTTATGGATGCTTTTGCTAGGCCGGCTCAAGGTAGTCCAATTTCAGCTTTTTACCATTGCCTTAAGTTTCTTAAAAGATATCTTAAAGGAAAAAAACTGATCCTCTACTAATTATTTATCAAATTATATTCAAGATCTTAAAAGTAAGCAGAGCAGTTGCAAGAATGACCTTCAAGTTCAACCTTTGAACCAGATTTTAAATCTTAATGTTAAGAGGATTAATGAGCATCTTGCTTCTCTTCAATCTACCTGGTCTTCTTGGACTTTTCAAAGAGCTAAGTCCTATTGGCTCACTAAGGGGGAGGTTGATTTAGGGTTTCTATATGCTAAGATAAAAGTTAGGAAAAATAGGAACATCATTAGAGAAATCACCATTGAGCTCGGTCATTTTTCCACTCACTCTGAGATTTCTGAGGCTATTATTATGCATTTTCAAAGTTTATTTAATGCTTCCAATCAGGTTTTTTGGAATGACCCTTCTATCCCTATGGGCAATCTTGTTCCCCCTCAGCTTCACTCCATCTTGCTAGCCCCAGTGATAGATGATGAGATTAAAAAGATTGTGTTTTCTGGTAAGGCTGTTGCTACCCCTGGACCAGATGGTTTCTCTTTTGAGTTTTATAAGAAAACCTGGCATGTGTTGGGGCCTCAAATTTGTAGGGCTATTAAGAGCTTTTTCACCTCTAGTTACTTGCCAGGAGCTGCTAAAGCAACTATAATTGCTCTCATTCCAAAAAATTCACATGCTAGCCACATATCTTACTATAGACCTATCTCACTATGTAATGTTTTTTACAAAGTGATTGCCAAGTTGATTGCTAATAGGTTGAAATTGGTGCTCCCTCACATTATCCATGATAGTCAAGCTGGATTTATTGCTAAGAGATGCTCTTCTGATAATATCATCTTGGCGGCTGAATTGTTGAGGGAATTTAAAACTGGCAGCAACCTTTTTTTGTGCTAAATTGGACATTCGTAAAGCATTTGATTCAATTTCTAGAGAATTTCTATTGCATAGATTAAAACTTTAAGGTTTTCCTGATACCTTTATTAAGTGGATTAAAGGATGTATCTCGGAGGTCTATTTTTCTGTTTAAATGGTTCCTTGGAAGGTTTTTTCAAATCCTCCTCGGGTCTTAGACAAGGTTGTCCACTCTCACCTTTACTATTTTGTATAGCTATGGTCGGTCTCTCTTGCTGCATTCAACCCCATTTATTTAAGGGTATTCCCTGTAATGGGGTGATGGTCAATCATCTCATGTATGCTGATGATCTTCTTGTCTTTGGGAAGGCTAATTCTGGGAATGTGTAATTTCTTAAGAATGCCTTAAACTGCTTTGCTAATGCCTCTAATCTTCATGTCAATCCTAGCAAAAGCTCTATTATTTTTGTAAAAGATACCATCTCCTTGGATACTATTGCTGGCATGCTTGGGATTCAACAAAAGAGCTCTTATCTCACTTACCTAGGTCTTCCTATTTCAACCTCCAGACTTAAATTTTCTCACTTCCAACCCCTTCTTAGCAGAATTTCTGCTCTACTTGCGGGTTCGAAAGTTAAGTTTCTTTCTTTTGCAAGAAGGCTCCAGTATCTGAAATTCATAATTGCTAATACGATTGCCTACTAGATTCATGGCTCTATTATACCTAAAGCTTGTTGATCCTACATTTATAAACCGTGCTCTAAATTTTTGTTACATGGGAATATCGATGATACAAAAATGCACTTAATTGCTTGGAACAGTATTTCTAAACCTAAAATTAATGGTGGTCTTGGCATTCTCTTTTTTGATGCCTTTAATTATGGGGTTGCCTGCTCCTTTATTTTGAGACTTTATAACACTAATTCCCTCATGGGATCTTGGTTCAAGGCTAGATTTGAATCTCCCTGGAAACCCCCTTCTAACTCTGCTTTCAAATTTATCGAAACTTATTTATCTTCAGGCCCAGCTGATTAAACCTCTTCTCTCTTTCTCTGTTGGCCCCTTTTGCAATTTTTTCTGTTTTATGGGATCCTTGGATTAATGGGAATATGTTAGCTGAACTTTATGCCGATTCTAGACTCAATAATACTAAGGTGGGGGATTTTATCATTAATGGACAATGGAGATTGCCGGATTATTTACCATCTCATATCGAGTTGGCCATCTCTAATACTTACATTCATGAGCAACCTGCTTTGGCATGGGATGGCTCATATAATCCTAACTTCAAGCAATTTACTACACAATTTTATTCCCATTTTGAGGAGGTTCAATGGTATGGATTTATTTGGCATAAAAAAGCATCTCTTAAATTTACATGTTATGCATGGATGGCAATGCTAGAGAAATTAAAATGTGCTGATCTGCTTATCCGGAAAGGAATTATTGTGTAGACTGGTTGTTCTCTTTGTAACAGCAATTCAGAGTCTCACCATCATATGTTTTTTAACCATGACTATTCTTTTTCAATTCTTATATTGGTTATTCCTTTATTTGAAAGATTTCTATTTAGGCCTAACCTTTTTCAAGCTTATGATTTTTTGGATTCAAAATTTTGTACTTTTAAGTTAGAGAAAATTTTTTGTTTCTCTATCATGGCATGCAATGTTTATCATATCTGGAAAGAGAGAAACAACAGGCGTTTCTCTAACATTTAATCTTCGACATTGGCTGTAACTAACTGTATAAAAGATAAAATAAGTGGGAAGGCTAAGCACTGGAAGAATGTGGATTTGCTTAAAAGGAAATTTGTTGGTTATTTCTGATCCGGGTTCAGGTGATTGGAGTTTTGGCCGAGTTTTTATCAATCAGAATTTTGATGGGACGATGATGAACTGGGAGCCCCAGGCTGGATGGTGGTTTCACTGGTGGTTCCCCTTGGATGGCCCTTGTACCTTTTGCTCCTTTTGCTAGCCTGAGGCAACCGAGGAAGTTTATTTTAGGCTCTGTCGGAGGAATTCTTTATTCCAGCCAGTTGGATGAATGCTGATTACTGATGTATTTGGGCGCTCTCATACTTGAATCCCATAGTTCTCTCTCTCTCTCTCTCTCTCTCTCTCTCTCTCTCTCTCTCTCTCTCTCTCTCTCTCTCCCCCCCCCACCTTTTTTCTGTGATCTCCATTTGTTTCGGAGTTCTTTTCTATGTTTTTCATTATAAGTTTTTTTATTTTTCTCCTTGTATTTGTAACTACAATTTTGTTTTTATTTATATATGAGCGCAAGCTCCAAAATTTCCCAAAAAAAAAGACAATCTAAATAAAAGATGTGTTGATGTAAATATTTATATTACAAGAAAAAGTAGTTAACTTTAAGTATAACTAATTCCATTAAAAAAAACAAAATTACAGTAAGCAGTGATAGCATTCACCATATTAACATTCAAATTGAAGCAAATAGATTAATATCATAAAGTGCAAGAATATAGATCTAAATTGTACAATAATTTGATTCAATGATATTGTTATGTACTTTAACAACCAATCATAATATGCAAATACCTTATTCTCACCCAAATTAGAATTCCACTATACTAAACTTGAAACTATAAGTTTGTATCATAACTCCTTGAGGAGATTGAAAAATCTCTACCCACTAATTGATTAATTGAAAGCACATCTCGCTATGAGATTTACACATAAAGCTCTGCAAAGATCAACTTTGTACAAACCCTATTATTTATAATAATGTCAAACTAAAGTTCCTTAAATAAGTGGAAATCACTTAACAGTAGGAACTACAATCTTTACACAATGCAATACTAAAAATACACTATTGAGAAATATCTTACATAAAATTATTACATTGAGAGAGAATGATATTACCAAAATGAGAAGATTCAAGGAGAATTTAATGGATAAGGACTTTGATTCTAAACCCTAAACTTTGTATAAACCCTCTCATTTTTAGTCCAAAAAGAATGAAATTTTTATTTGGGACAGCTTTTTTCCAGCTTTTTAAAGCAGCTTTCTAATAGAAAATTTTCTAATTCAATAAATTTTTTAAATAAAAAGTTCCTTTAAAAAATAATAAAAAAGCAATCTCAAATGAACCAAAAATTTTCAAATCCTCTTAAAATGATTTTTTTATTTAAAGAATTCTCAGCATCATCCCTTATATATATAGGCAAACTATTTTATCCATTTAGTATCTAAAAAATAGATAAAATAATGGGAAATTCCACTCAAATGCTAGGGCCATTTCAGATGATTTTATTATAAATAGATATGCTTAAATGCTATTTTCATTTACGAAGAGTATATATAACATCATGAGGGCTCTGATATTTATCAAATTTTGAATATTCCAAAAAAAATGGCTTAAATAACCTTATGCTTCAACTGGCTACTCAACACATGTAAAGCATTTTAGGTAATAGAAATAATATTTGATTGTGATGACATTAATGTTATATTTCACTATAAACCTGACAAGTGCAGCGACTGTGCTATAATTTAATTTATTCCTTATCTTTTGCATCATTAATGGAGATATATTCGTTATTATCGTGGAAGGTATTAATTATTTAGGCAATGTGAGTATTAAGATTCCTTATGGGATAATGACAGGTTAGATTGATTTGGTTGGCTTATGACATCCTCTAATTAGTCACACCTACTTTTTTATCAATCGAGAATTAGGCTTCGTTTATGACTATTTTTTTACTGCTCCTTGAAGCAGCTTTTTAGTACAAAACTTTTATTTTTTAAACTAAAAGGCTGCTTCAAGAAGCAGTATCTGTTTTCTAAAGTAACTTTTTAGTATAAAAATTTTATAAATAAAAAAATTTTGTACTAAAAAATTACTTTAAAATGCAATATAAAAATTATCCTAAATGAAATCTTAAATTAATGTTTGTAGCGTGAATAAACTAATAGAATAATTTTCTTCCTGTCCAATTGATCTTCCTTCTGACTTTACCATTTTTTTTTGGGGGGAAATTGAGGGCAGAAAGCCGGTATTTACTATGTAAAAAAGGATTACAAGTAATGTATAATAAAAAGGCAAAACCTCAAACAAAAAGAGGAATTACCAAAAACCTATACCCCCCATACAAAAAGAAAATTACAAGAGAACCAAAATGAAGCAGTCGACAAAATGATGGGTAAAGACCCATAGGACTCAGACTGCTAATCTAGCAATTCGTGAAACCAACCATGCGACATCGAAAGTACTCTTCTGGTTGCTAAAAAGGCCATCCAAGGAGAGGATTAGCAGCTACATCATAGTCTGAAACTCTTGCATCTCCAAAATCTTCATACAATCATAGCCCGTGTTGATCCAACCAAAACTGGAGAAAGAGTTCAACGGAAGAATGAAGTCCAAAATTTTCCAGAATACCAGAAAACCCGCAAAATGCCATCCAGAACCATTATGAAGAAAACAGCCAGCTCCTGAATAAGCAAATAGACTAAAATGCAATGCCAGAATAAGCTAGAAATCGTTTTGCATCCTCCAAGGCAATTTCAAATTTTCTTTATGCTTCCAGGTAGAAACCTTAATCTCAACCGCCAGCTTAATAATGTTGCAAAGAGTAATAACACTTCTAAATTTGACTTTACCATTTCATAGCATATATTATTATGGGTTGACAGAGAGACATATAATACAATACAAAGGGTTGGCCTCGTTTGGATGTATGATTAGAGTGCGTCAATAAACATATTAATGTGTTGAATGAACTTGTTAAATCTATTTAAACTTATTTTAAGTCCTCTATAGCTCATGCGTTTGAGCTAATCTTGATTTGTTTAACAAAAAAAAAAAGGATTAGAGTGAGCTTAAAATTGGAAATATATAATATATATATATATATATATATATATATATATATATATATAATATATATATATAATATATATATATATATATATATATATATATACAAATAATCTAATAGTTATATATTCCTTTAGCAAGGGTTTAATTTACTTATGTTCATGAGTTTAAGACTTCATTTGAGACAGATTTCTTATTGTTTTACTTTTCAACTCGTAATCAAATTTTTTATTTGATCATTAATTTAAAAAAAATTGTAATAAAAAGTTGCTTTCTACAATAGCTATAAGAATTTAATTTTTCTATAGCAACTTTAGAAAGCAATAAGAAAGCTATCTCAAATGAAGCCTAATACTTAGACTTCATTAATTTGGGATAACTTTCTTGCTGCTTTCTAAAGCAACTATTTAATACAAAAATTTATAGTTCAAAAAAAAATATTATACAAAAAAATTGTTTTACAAAATAATAAGAAAGCTGTCCCAAATGAACCCTTACTTTCAATATTATTTTCATTGTAATTTCAAGTCAATGAAGAATTTGATTGTTTTATGTTACATTGAACCCTTACTTTCAATATTCTTCTTCTCTCTCTGTCTCTCTTGGCCTTTCCTCGCGGGTTTCTTCTTTCAGTCCATGTTTTCTCTTATTAATAGTAGATAAATTGGTATCATCTAAGGTTGGTCCCATGAGCTCATGGTGCATGTGAGCTTATTTTGGTAAAGACAAGCATATGATTTGACTTATAGTGCCTAGTAATTTTTATTGGATTTAAAGTATATAGTTTCCATTTTTTATGGTTAAAAATACTATGAAAGGACATGATTCACCTTAAAGTAACTAATTTTATTAAGGACAAAGTTAGAGATTTTTATTAGTATGGTCATAAATTTATAATTTTTAAAATACTCTTAATCTTCTTTGGATGATCTCGCTGGACTTTTCATTTAAAAGTTCATAGTAAAATAATATTTTAATTCTTCAAAAATATCAATTTTATTTTCAATAAATAATTATATTATGTATTTTATATCGTACTAGTTGTCTTACTCATAAATCTATGATCATCTTATTTCACTTTAAATATTTAGATATTAATTTTATTGAAAAGGGAATTTATATATATATATATATATATATATTCGTGTTTGTGTGTGTGATTGGGAATTTTAAAGATGCAAATTTTAGGTTTTTCTAACATGACATTTATGAATCTAGTTATTATGTAGAAACTTGTGTCATGTGTAAAAAAACTTACACCAAAACTTTTGGTTTTGATTATTCCTAGTAAAAAATCTACATGAGCAAGACAAGAAACTCTTTCATAGAAAGAAATGATAATATAAGTAAAAAATAGTAGGAATTGATGCAAGGATTATAATTGTCCCAATGGATAAGAGATCTTCTACAGACCCTAAAAAATACTGGCACGGAACATGACTCCTTAATTTTTATTATTTAAAATAAACTGGTTTTTCATTGATGGGCCAGTAGAGGCATGAGTGAAAGGTCATTCAAGCTATAAATTATTATGAGTGGACATCGGACGGTCCGTAGTCCAATCAGAACGCGTCAAGTTACCCAGTACACAACGGTACAAAGCACTGGTTTCGAGCAAAAAAGTGACTTGGCGCTTTCTAGTTGGTCTTCGGATGCCGTCCAATATCCGCACATAATATTTTTTTCCATTCAAGGAGTGTATGATATAATAAGGTGTATACCTCACCCAAGGATGATGTAACACTTTCTATATCATGGAGAAGACCAAAGATGTATTTTATAGATTTTGATTATTTAAGAATTTTAAGGTTTGTGACGGATGATTTTTTATTGGACTTATTTGAATTATTAATGGATTTTATGAATTATTGAATTTTGAAATATGTTGATTGGCTTATAAATCTTTAAACAACATGAAAGTAAGATCATAAGTTACTGATGGGCTTAGGCTCATCTTCATAAGCTTTTATTTTAGTTATTTTTTAGGTTTTGGAATTATCGATGAAACTTTCAATTTTAAGGCCAAAAAAGTCTTAATAAATTTACCTAAATTTTCAAAAAATTTCTATCCAAATGGCCTCCAAATTTTCAATTTAAAATGAAACCAAGAAAGTGTTTTATCTATTTTGCAAATCCTGAAATTATTTTCCATGTTTTATTTATCATTAGGAACGTGTGAAATTAGATAGAAATTTTCCAAACTATAGGCCAATTTAATGGGCTTTAACCTATAAAAAAACCATATGAAGAACTCTTCAATCTACCCAACGAAATTTATAACTAAAGGGTCAAATAACCTATATTGTAAGCATTTTGAAATAATTTAGTATTTTATTTATTTTTAATCCTTTTCTCTAGAAAGCTAATTACTCTATAAATTGAGAAGATTAATCAGCAATTTTATTTTTAATAGATCGCCCTTTTTTTAATTTCTAGAGAGGGCATATAAATGATTTTGGATTTCATTTGATATTGTTAGGAATTTTTAAAAGTTTAAAAGTAAATAAGGCTTTATTTATGATAGTTTTCTTCCTGTTTTTAAAAGCATCTTCTTAGAATTTTGTTTGAGACTATTTTTTTCTGCTTTATAAAGTAGTTTTTTAGTACAAAAATTTTTTGAACTAGAAATTTTTATGCCAGAAAACTGTTTTAGAAAACAATGAGAAAGCTATCCCAAATCAAGCCTAGTATGAAAATTTCATTAAAACAATAAAAAAAACAGTGGCTAAAAGCTATTCCAACAAAACTTAAGTAGTTTATTTTCTTCAGAAAATCTAGTTGATCTGAATTCTCCTCCAAATTTTATGAAATTAAAATCAAACGCCATGGGTGACCCCTAGAATATTCCATAAAAGTTTAGAAGAAGAAATTAGATTTCATTTTAATATTGATTTCTCTATAAATAGAGAGTATTAATATTTTATTTAATTTTATTTAAGTTATGCTCTTTTCCTTGATTAGATATAAATTTTTGGTTTTAGTCTAAATAAGTTATGATTTTTAAAATTTGAGAGTATAATTAAGTTCAATTTTTTCCATTTTAATATCAAGATCTAATCAGCCTTATTGATTGGATAATTAAGTACAAATTAGTGCGAGGAATTGATCCCACAACTTCAGCATGGGAAGAGCTACCGTCCTAAGGCATATTCACAGCTTAATGTTGACACTTGTCTCATAAAGTGTAAAAAATCCTATGGCTTTCTAGGCTTCAACTTTTGACCCGTACTAGAGAGCTAAGTCCAATGTGTTGGTTTTAAAAATATTAACGCATAGATGATGAACCAATTTCTATGACTAGAATAAGTCTAAAATACAAAATTTTTTATTTTTGTACTAAAACTCCGTTTTAGAAAGCAATAAAAAAGCCGTCCCAACGAAGCCTTAGAGATACCTGAATAAGGCTTCATTTGAAACAACTTTCTTACTGCTTTCTAAAATATTTTTTAGTAAAAAAATTTTAATTTAAGAAATTTTATACAAAAAAATTGCTTCAGAAAGTAATAAGAAAGTTGTCCCAAACGAAGCCTAAGCCATTATTTTCGTTAGTTCTAGCCCACTCCAAGAATTTTCAAGCATTCTATGCTCATAAATTCCATCCTTCAAATCTTAGACCATTCAATAGAATTCTTCCTAGCTTAGCCTGACTAGGAATTCAAGGTTTGACTTTTGATCAGGATGGATAAAAAGTGATTCTAGAATGTCTATATGATCTTTCTTGGATATAGAAGTGGCCATAGGAGGAGCCCATATATCACCAAAGGGTTTACCTTTCAATCTTAAAACTAAACACCATCAATACTTAATCCTAATTTTTCATAATAGATACAATTTAATGATAAGAGTATTAAAATTCTTTGCCATTCAATCAGTCATAATATGATTGGTAATACGAGTGATCCCGTTAGGATTAGGGGTATTATTGTGACCCATATTTTGATTAAAAGACACCCCAATAAATTATATGCCTCATAGGAGCATTTATCAATTTTGAGAAAGATTCACTAATGCCTAACCAAATTCCATTTGTAGGCTTGTTATTTTTTAGATGAGCCTAATTTAGCCAATTGGATCATATTCCCTGAAGTGACTATATCACCCGAGGAAAGCCACCAATTTAAAACCCAATGGAGCAATTCAACCTTATTAGATCCAATAGTTCAAAATGAAACTTCTTACGATATCCTTAAGTGATTTTTACACAATAGACCCATAGAGCCCTTTGATTGGACCATGGTCTATACTTTGGCTATAAAAAGCCAAACCTAGTCAACTAGATATACCATAATATTATGAATTTAGGACCATGAAATGTTCAAATCATTGGACACTAAGAATTTCATAAAATGATTCTAGTCAAACGAAATTTTAGGTCCCAATAGATCCCATAAGTTTTCTGATCGAAAGAATTCTATTTAATGGTTTATGATTTGAACTTCGACAAATCAACCTTAAATTCTAAAATGGTTAATTCAAATGGATTACAATATCAACAAGTGATTTCCATAGAAGGAATATAACATCATAGATATAACTGATTGATCAATTGGGCTCACTAACCCAAATTTATCTCAATTGATTCATATGAACCCAAATGGACAAAATTGACCTTAAATGAAAATTTTATTGAAACAATTAGACGTCGAGCTTAATTATAATGAGTATGATATGTTTCAGTTAATTCAACACATTTTGAACATGGGTTAACCGTAATTTGCCTACAATTCAAAATCTCCGATGAAGAAGAAACTCATTTTCCCAAATAAGTTAGCCTTGCCAATTGAAAAAATCATACTAAATCATTGAATTTGATTCTAGATAATGATGTTAGAGAAAGAAATATAACCTTGGCATCACAAGATGCAAGTAAGCAACATAAGATTTTGTTAACTTCTTTGAAATTATGAATATCTTTGCCCGAAGTATATAATGATGTAATGATTTTTGTAAACCAAGTATACATATCATAAATAGATTCACTAGGTTAAATATGAAATAATTAATATTCAGGTAAAATTATATTCATGTAATGTTGTTTTAATTTACTAGTGCCTTCATAAGTTATGCAAAGTCTATCCCAAATTTTCTTTCCACTAGTACAAGTAAAAAGACGCATATAATCTCTAGATTTAAAAGCACAGGAAAATCAGTTAAGATATTTTTCATAAATCATGATCTTAGATGGACCAATAAATAAAATAAATCTATATTTTTACTCCATTCATAGTCCTAAGTGGTTTTGTCAAAATCAACCTATGTCCACTCCCAAAAGGTCCTCCTTTATTGCTATTACACTAAAGTGACTCTTACTTAGCTCACAGCTAGACAAAGAATCCCTTCTACCTTACTAGGTGGAAAATTTATTTACAAACTATGAAGAATAACCCGCCATCCACCTCCCAACTGGGTGGAGATTTCATCCCTCCTTTAGCACTGCTCTAGTTGAGATCCTAATCTCTTCTTTATCTCCTCACTTTGGCTGATATGTTAATCCCTTCTTTAGCTCCTTACTATGTTGGAGACGTTGCTTTCTCTTTTAGTTCATTGCAATAATGGAGATTAGCTCCCTCTTTTAGTTTCTTGCTATAGTGGAAATGTAATCGTCCCTCCATTCGTACCTAGCTATAATAGAGATATTATCCCTCCTTTCACCTCCACTAATGGGGAAATGATTTTGCTAGCCTCCTCAGCTAGCACTTCTTTTTCCCAAAGACTTTTCTTCCTATATCTCTTCTCTTCAGCAAACACAATAGGAGGACCCATGGTGCAGGCTTACTTGAGAAATTGTGTGAATCCCTTCACACCTTTTAACTCTTTCAAAAAAAACTCTCCCTTAACCTCACCTCCTTTCTCTCTCTCCTATCTTGTGATGTGGACACTCTACAAAACTCTCTCCCAAAGAAAATAACTCTTACTACTCAAACTCTCTTTTGTTTATCTCTAATGTTGAGTTTATAAAGTGAGCACATAAAACCCCAAAATTTAAATCAATTATTTTGATTGTACAAAATGATATTTGGATCAAATAATATGATTAGTTCATTTCTCATCTTCTAATAATATTATACGATGAATGGTAGTATAATATTATTAGTTCAAGTCCTTCTATAATCATATTGTATAATGTATAATAATATAATATAATTAGTTTAATTGAATTACAAATCATCTATGATGAACCAAGATTCATCGATCGAGCTCTCTATTGATCGTAATCATACGATGCAATCATTAATAAAGATTTGATTCAT
This sequence comes from Dendrobium nobile, assembly GCA_022539455.1. NCBI lineage: Eukaryota > Viridiplantae > Streptophyta > Magnoliopsida > Asparagales > Orchidaceae > Dendrobium > Dendrobium nobile. Next base: position 61,066,239 of record CM039733.1, read on the forward strand.
TAATCCTAGGGATTAAAATAGGCAATTTTAATTATTTTTTGTACTGTATGAAATTATTTGTACAATATAATCAATTAAAATTTTAAAATTTAAATTTACCTTATTTAAGTAATAAATATTCAATAGAGGGATTTCTCAAAATAACTAATTATCATGTACAATTTGGTTTTAATACCATATGATTAGCTATATATTTAAATTTAATTAATTTGATTTGATAAATATTTGAATTGATTTTTATTTGAATATATTAAATAGTTTGATATACATCATATAGTACAATTAATGAAAATTTTTAACTATTTAATTTCTCTCCCCTCTAATGAGTTTATGCTTAGCTGCTTAGTTAAAATACACTTAATACATAAAATGACTCAAGGAAATAAAAAACAGTAGACTATCAATTACATACTCACTTTGCCTCTAACACTACACTATCTCTAGTTTTGGATTCTTCAATTTTGCTCAGTACATTGTACCAAAAATAATTAGTGACACATAATAAAATATGCAATTTATAAACCAAGAAAAATAAGTAAATAATCATCCAATAATATTTGTATTTATCAAAACATAAGGATTGAGTTGATTTTTTTTTTAATTTTAATTATTTTTAAAAATTTGGCAATTTTCTAAATTATTTAATCCATTAAATTAAGGGGTCAAAAGTTAACTTTTTTATTTAAGTTGAATTATAGAATTTTGACATTTTTCCTAAATACTAAACCGTAAAGTGAGTAATTAAACACTAAGTTTTTTAGATTTGAATTTGAACTTCAATTGATCAAAAAGTGGACATTTTGACTTTGATTTATTTCTGGAGGTTCGATATTTTTAATAAATACTAGACCCTTAATGGAGTCAAATGCCTTTAAGTTTGTTCGATTTGGAATTTTCTAGAATTAATGATGAATTTTCAAAATTTTGGTACTTAATTAAATTATTAATTATTTAATTAAAAGGGTTTTAATGATTTTGCTCTAAACTCATTCTAAACTTCATGAAATCACTCCAATAGTCATAGATGACCTATGGGATTATTATCAAGTGTTTGAATTTTATTTGGGATTTTTTATTATTTTTAAATATTTAATAAATTAAATATTAATTTTCCTTAAAAATTAAATTAAGGTAAAATTAAAAGTCCAATCATTAGGCTTTTAACTTTTTTAGTTAGAGGGTTTAATTTTAAGCAATTTGACATATTTTTTATAAGTTTGGATTTAATTTAGATTTATTATAATTTTTAAGTTTTAGGGTCTTAAAAAGGCACAATTTTGACTTAGCTAATTTCTGACCTCAAGAGCTTCAATTCAGTAAAATTTGAACCTAAGGTGTGAAATGTCACTAAGTTTAATGTTGCAAAATTTCAACCATATTCGATGTCTGTAAAATTTCTTAAAATTTTTCAAGTTGTCTAGACGTTGACCTAATTATTTTTCTTGTGTGTCACAATTGTTCCAATGGGTTTGAATCATTGCCCAGCTATTCCTAACACAAATACAAGTACACCACAAAAAAAAAAAAAAAAAAAAAAACATAGCCTAATTCTACCAATTTGGAGAGTTATGAATTTTCAAGAACTTTGGGTCCAAAATGGACCCATTACTTTGTAAATTCACACCACATAAATCCATTGAACATTTAGACCTAAGAAAAATGCAAGAAAAAGCCTAAGATGCTCCAAAATATTTCACCAAAAGTTTCATCCACTTTGACCACTGGATTCTGAGAAATTTAACAAAATTTAAATTTAAATAAACTTAAATAACTCACAATTTAGTGATTAAAATACTTTAATTTTAATAAATACTATACATTAACACCTTTCATATGACCCAAAAATCACTTAATATAGTGAAAAATTTGGATTTTCTATAAATTTTTAAAATTCTTGGCATTTAAATTGAATTTTTAAATCAATTATTAATCAAATTGACCGTTGATGCCATTATGCCAATCATTAGCAATGATTGGTGAGAGAAAACAATGGCATGATGGTGGGGGCAATGGTGGCTAACATGTGGCTAGACATGCATATAACTATTATCACTCACTTAACCATGTTGGATAGAATCTAGTCCATCTAATTCACATGGATTGATTTGACGGATAATGATTATGCCACATGTCCACCTAAGAATAAAACTACTTGTGTTTAAGTCCCATGGTTGTCTATGGATAGGCCTTGGGCAATGTGGCACATTGTGGGCCATCCGATCTCGTAGGAGGAACGATCAAAAGGCTCAGATTGATTCTGAGTCAATAGTTCAAAAATGAACTAAAATTTTAAATGCCCATAACTCTCAAAATACTCAACCAAATTTAACAAATTTTAAAACATAAGTTCAAAATGGTCTAATCTTCTCATGCCTAGAGTTTGGAGGCTCCATGTATTATAGATTTTCAGCAATTTCAATTTTAACTTTTACCTAAAAGTTGAGATGTTTTACAAACTAATGGATGGATTTTTTAATTCATGGGATCCTTTTTCTCTTGGTGAAGTCCTCTCCAAGTTTGTAGAAGACTCCACAAGCTCATGCTGTTTGTACTAAAAGTTGTTGAAGAAAACTCACTTTCTCTTACTAGAACCTTCTCTATTTACGAAAATAGTGATTTTGAGGCTTGGACGTTATGGAGGAAAAATAGGGAAGGCTAGGGAAATGACTAGAGAGGATGGGTGAAAGACTTAGAGGGCTGGGGACTGCTGGTGGATAGTTTTGAATGAATTAGAGTGGGTTATTTTCTTCAGGTCAAAATCCCTACACTTAACCCATTGCTTTTGGAATAGATGGCTTAGATCCATTTGGGGGAGGCTTGGATGCAAGTAGGAGTGTCAATATTTGACAACTACAACAACAACATCAAGCCTTTATCCCATTATGTGGGGTCAGTTACATGAATCCTTTTCCTCCATTGTGTCCTATTAAAAGTAAAATTCTTGTTTAAATCTAATAAAGAAAGGTCATTCCTAATATTTTCCAACCAAGACTTTTTAGGTATGCCTCTTTCTTTCTTAACATAAGTCAGATCTAATCCCTCTACTCTCCTAACAGGGTCATCGAAAGGCCACCGTTTTATGTGACCAAACAATCTAAGGCGACTCTCTCTAATCTTATCTTCTACTGGAGCTACTCCAACATTTTCATGTATATGCTCATTTCGTATCCTATCTCTAAGGGTAAAGCCACTCATTCACCTGATCATCCTCATCTCAGCCACACTTAACTTAGTAGTATACTTCTCTTTTAATGGCCAACATTCGGCACCATAAAGCATTGCAGGCCTCACCACCATCTTACAGAATTTTCCCTTAAGTTTGAGGTGTACTTTTCTATCACACAACAAGCCCGATGCATTCCTCCACTTCAACCATCCAACTTGAATTCTGTTGATAATATCCCCATCTAGTTTACCATCACTCTGAACAATAGATCCAATATATCTAAAACATATACTCTTATTAATGACTAGATCACCCAAAGTCACAATCCCTTCAATAGGTCTATTACTACTAAAATTACACTCCATATATTCTGTTTTAGATCTACTCAAGCGAAAAACTTTAGACTCTAAGGTTGACCTTCATAATTCAAGTTTACCTTCAACTCCCTCTCTAGTCTTATCAACAAGAAGAATATCATCAGCAAAAAGCATACACCAAGGAACATCCTCTTGCAAATGTCTAATGAGAACATCCATGACTAAAGCAAAAAGATATGGGCTTAAGGCTGATCCTTGATGTAACCCAACTGAAATAGGGAAATACTTGGTCAAACCACCTTGTGTTTGAACACAAGCAATAGCTCCTGCATACATATCTTTAATGATTTGAATATAAGTGTTATTAACTCCTTTCTTATCAAGAACTCTCCATAGTTGAAACTTTATCATTTGCTTTTTCTAAATCAATAAATATCATATGTAGATCCTCCTTATTTTCTCTATATTTCTCCATCAAACCTCTTAATAAATGTATGGCCTCCATAGTCGATTTACCCGGCATGAATCCAAATTAATTTTGAGAAACATTAGTATCACGCCGCAACCTATGCTCCATAACTTGCTCCCGTAGTTTTAAAGTATGACACATTAACTTAATTCCTCTATAATTCGCACAATCTTGTGCATCACCTTTATTCTTAAAAATTGGAATTAACACACTCATTCTCCACTCATCTGGCATCTTTTTAGTTTTCAAAATAGTATTAAAAAGTTTAGTAAGCCAAAAAATTCCTTCATCTCCTAAGCATTTCCACACCTCTATTGGAATATCATCAGGTCCAACAGCTTTTCCACCCTTCATTTTCTTCAAAGCCTCTCTAATTTCGATCTACTAATATGCCGATAAAAACAAAAATCTTTATTTTCATTTAGGGTGCTAAGGTCACTACAATCAATCTTATTTTCATAATCTTCATTAAAAAGTTCAGCAAAATATCTCATCCACCTTTGTTGAATATTATCTTCTAAGAAAAGTAATTTTTTGATCTTCATTCTTAATACACTTCACTTGAACTAATTCTTTACTACGCCTATATCTTTGTTTAGCTAATTTATACATATTTCTTTCTCCCTCCTTAGTATCTAATCAATTATACAAATCACTAAAAGCTAAGGTATTTGCATCGCATATTGCTTTCTTAGATTCTTTACGAGCCTCTTTATATCTTTTCCAGTTATCAAAATTTTTAGAATTAAACCAATTTTTATAACAAATCTTTTTATTTTTAATCTTTTCTTGCACATTTAAATTCCGCCACTAACTATTTTTATTATTAGGAGCTTTTCCCTTTGATGCTCCAAGCACATTTTTTGTAATATTCTTAATATCACTAGTCTTTTTTTCCCACATAATATTAGTATCCTCATACTCAGACAAAATTTTAAGATCTAAAATCTTACTCTCAAAAATATTTTTGTTAATATTTCTAAATGACCCCATCTAATCCTAGAATATCATTTTACTTTATTTTTTATTTTCTGCCCCTTTATCTTAAACTCCAAAACTAATTATCGATGTTGTGTACATAATTTTTCACTCGGAATAACTTTACAATCTTTGCATTCTAACCGATCTAATTTTCTTATAAGAAAATAGTCAATCTAGTTATACTATATCTATTTTTATAAGTGATGAGATGCTCATTCTTTTTTTTAAATAAGGTATTAGCATTTAAAAAATCATAAGCTAAAAAAAAAATCTAATATGATCTTACCACCTTCATTTGTCATTTCAAACCATGGCCACCATGAATGCTTTTAAAATCATCTACCTTTCTACCAATATGTCCATTTAAATCTCCTCCAATAAAAACTCTTTCTTCAAGTGGAATCTTTTGTATTAATTTTTCTAAGTCATTCCAAAAATTTAATTTAGAACTCATATCCAAACTTACTTGAAGAGCATAAGCACTTATAATATTAACAATCTTAGCAACAACAACAATCTTTAAAACTATAATTATATCTCCAATCCTATTAATTTTTATAACATTATCCTTCAAACTCTTATCTATAATAACACCTACACCATTTCTAGTTCAACTCTTACCCGAATACCAAAGTTTAGATCTTAAACTATTAATTTCCTTAACATTCTCTCCAGCCCATTTAGTTTCCCGAATGAACAAAGTATTTAATCTCCTATGAATCATAATTTCTATTAATTCCATTAATTTTCCTGTAAGGGAAACTAGATTCAAAGTTCATATCCTAATTTAGTTTCATATTTTTTGAGTATCATGGACTAGCTTCTTTGCCCACATTCGTACTTGATGTGGGAACCCTTGACTATTTAACAGTGCACCCGGGCGCCGGTGTAGCGACCTTTGTACACTTGTCATTATATTCAGGCCATACAGCACGTCTCTTCCAAGGGACGCCCTAGCATTAACATAATTTCTTAAAGGATTCATGTCATTAAATATTCAACAAGTTTTATGCTGGCTATCGACTACCTAATGCAACCCTCCCCTTTTCTCATCTAGGACTTAGGACCTGGCAACAGCACTATTAATATTTGATACGACCCAAAAATATGACTTGAACCTTACATGAAAATTTTGGGTTCAGGTCAACCCAAACCTAAAACGGGTCATGTTTGGCTCCTAATTTTTGACTCATTTCAAATTCTTAGTTAGGTTTGGGTTGACCCGTAAACCCAAAAATGACCTAGGTTTGACTTAGAATCCTATTTTTTGCATATTTATGAGATTTTTCCATGCTTCATAGCGAGCAAACTTCATTGCTTCCGATCAAAATTTTGTAACTTTTGATCCAACAAGAAAGGAATGTCATTCATGGACCAAAGACAAACAACAATGATGAGAAAGAGAAGGTAAAAAGAGCAAGCGAGCTCCCATCATTGCTTTTAATCAAAATGTTGTAACTTCTGATCTGATCGAAAGGGAATGTCATCTATGGGGCAAAGTCGAACAACTACTGCGAGAAAGAGATGAAAAAAAAAATAAACCATAGAAAGGAAGAAAGTTACCATCACAGTGAGCGGGCTCCTGTCGTTACTTCTGATCAAAATTTTATAACTTCGATCATCAAAGGAGCGAAGCCAAATTGCAATGAAGGAGCAGAAAAAGCGACTCTTGTTATCTCCACACCTTTGAGGCTTCAACCTTCTGGTTGTTTCCAATCAAAATGTTGTAACTTCCTTCATCATAGGAGCGAAGTTGAACTACAACGAAGGAGCCAAAGAAGTGACTCATGTAATCTCCACACCTTCGACCTCCTAGTTGCTTTTAATCAAAATGTTGTAAGTTTCATCATCAGAGGAATGAAGTTGAACTGCAACGATGGAGCCAAAGAAGCAACTCATGCAATTTCCACACCTCCTGCAAAACAAAGCCAAACAGAAATCACTACAGGAAAAACTCCAAAAATCGGCGGTTAGCATGGCTAAACCGGCGGTTTGTTTTATCATCGGTGGTTTCTCGGCGGCATTAAGGCCACCGGTAAAAATCGCGTAGGAAACCCTTACCGGCGGCCTTTTACCGGCAGTTTTTTTAGCCGGCGGGTTTCCGGAGGTATACACCGCCGGTGACGACCGGATTTGTAACCGGCGGCGTTCCGGCCGTTAAGCCACCAGTTAATTTACCGATGGCTAACCGGCGATCACCTTACCGACGGTTCGTGTGTTCGATAAACCGCCGATAAGCACCGGTACACCGTCGCTACCATTACCGGCGATCAAAGCCGACGGTATTACCGACGATGTACACCGCCGGACTTCCACCGTAACACTGCCGGTGGCCGTCGGTAATCGCCAGTATAATACCGGCGGTGTAATAACGTTACCGACGGCTTAGCTTTGGCTGTCCGGTATCATCGTTTTCGGCGGCCAAACCACCGGTTGGCCGCCAGAAACCTGTAGCACCTGAAAAAAAAATTGACAGCATTCCCTCTATTTGAGGGAGGTTCACCCAAAAGTCTAAACCTGCAGAAAGAGCAATACATAATAAGATATTTTGGGCAACACGCCGCTATATTCATCAGAACTATAAACATAACCACAAATCAAATAAACAAGTTTACAATCAAATATTAAGAAGTTCCAAATAAGTTCATCAAACATAAAACTAGTTCACCAAGTTCTAAATTCAATAAGGTTACAATCACAAGTTCACAAGTTCTAAATACAATCATCAAACATAAAAAAGATCTAATCCTCAGTTGTATCCTCACTGTCTACAGATGGCTACTTTTCTTGCTCCTTCTTCCTTTGATTTTCAGCTCTGTAAGATTGCAGCTCTGCTTGTATTTCATTTTGAACTTTTCTCATTTTTTCAATCTCTCTAGATTGAACTCTTCTCATCTCTTTAGTCAGCACTGCAACCTTCTCGCTTACAGATTCTTCAGCTCTACTTGGATCATGAAATGCAGAGGTGGATGAACTGGCCTCAATAGAAAAAGCCTGTAAACCCATGCCATATACCCTTCCCCTCTGTCTTCCACCAACAACATCTGGCCATGTATGATACTCAGAAATGCGGGCCGATCCTGAAGATGATCCCTCGCCAGTGGACTGTCGACTTTCTCTAGCTCGTACGAAATTATCCTACGAGTTACAATTAGTTTTATTAAAATAAATTTTTATTCTAAAACTCCAAAAAAATTTACTCACATGAGCCTTCTTAGCCTTCTCATCAACCCACTGATAGTCAGCTTGATGTTGATAAGTTCTTGTATGCAACTCCAATGGTGTTGGCTCCCGACCAAGAAATTCTTTTTGAAAATTTGATGCTTAGTTATAATAACATAATTATATGTAATAAACTAATTTAAAACACTTACCAGGCGACGCCTATGTTTCGTATGAGGTACAGATCCAGCAGTATGAAGAGAGCTTCCTAAACCACCATAGTCAGAGGCTCTATTCTGTTTATTCTGCTCTCTCATTTTTATAAACTCAGGGGTCTCCTAAGCACTACTCAAATCAGCCCAAACGCCCTCTCTAATCCAATTAGGATGCTTCCCAGACTTTTGAATGTCCTTGAACATGTCCCTGAGACGGGTCGCTCCTCTCCTCTCAAAATTTGATCTGATCCTCGTGTTGTACTCAGGCAACCACCTAAATTCTTTCTGTAAAAATTTAGGCAATGTCAAAAAAATTAGTACAAATTAAATCACATATTTGAAATCATACCAAAAAAACATACCTGAAATTCTCCAAACCACATATCTCTAACCGGCTTTGGGATCTTCTTCCAGGATACGTAAGGAGCATCATATTTATTCTTTATAATATCCCGGATCATATGTATAGGTGGCCTTGAAAGATTGAAGCTGCAGGTTACTTTTTTGGTCAATAACATGTAATATATCAAAATACAAACAACTTAATTAATAACATAAACTGACTTACTTATCTCCCTCAAGCTCAATGTATTGCCGCTTATCTGTTGTAGCTGCATGATCGCTAGTGCCAACCTCTGGTGGTCTAGATGGTCCACACTGTTCATGCTGCACTGGATAGGGGTAGTAATATGGGTAAGGGTAAGGAGGGTAGGGACCAGTGGATGGACTAGCTGCCTGTAATGAGGGGGGGTAATATGGATAGAATAGAGAGGCATGTGTCTGATCTGGAGAGGGGTAGTGAGGACTCATCGAGGGAGGAGGGAAGTGACCAGGGAAGGGGCCAGGGAAATATGAAGGTACAATAGCAGGTGGATCTGACTGACCCTGACCCTGACCCTGCTCTGGGGAATGCTGCTAGCTCCTGGCAGGTGGTGGCGGTGGTGGTGTAGGTAGATCTAGTGGAACTGAAGGTCCCTCACCTACCTCAGGCTGTGTGGGTCTACTAACAGTAATCTTCTTCCGCCGGAACTTTGAGGCAAATGATTTATGAGGAGGATCATCGCCTGAAGCCATCTTCATTAAAAGAAATAATTAGTAAAGCATTGTAATATATAAAAAGTACAAACAAAAGAAGCAATTAATAAAAAAATTTTATTCTACAATTCTAAATATAACAGAATACAAATACAAGAAGCAATTAAAAAAGCAGTTAATGAATTACAAAAATAAAGAATGCTAGAATATAAGTTGGAAATTAATATTTTCATTTCTTAGAATTCAAAAGTACATTTTAAAATATTACAAAAAAGTAAAATTCTAAAATACTAAATTACAACAACTACTTAGAATTATCAAAACTATTTTCATTGCTCTCAAGGGTATCTTCACTTTCATCTTCATTTTCATCTTCATCTGAGCTAGTTGAACTATTCACATCTTCTAACTCCATTTCAATACTAGAGGTTGTAGTTGGCATCTCCTCAATTTCAACAAGCCTACAACTTGACATATCATCCTCTTGATGTGCAGTTGCTACAATGTATTGTTGATCAATTATTCCCCGTACTTTTGTTTTTATGACAGCTAGCCAATCTTGTTTGTCTCTACGACCACTGGGATATTTGCTGAAATAAACTTGAATGGCTTGACTTGCTAACACAAATGGATCAAACTTCCCGTATCTTCTACTCTGTTTTATATCTACTAAACCATACGCAGGATGAATCCTTGTGCCTCTATTCTGTACTGGATCATACCATTGATAGTTAAACAAGCATACAAAGTTCTCATCTTCTCCTCGGTACTCCAGGTCAAGAACCTCATTCAAAATACCATAATAATCACACTCATCTTCTATATGAGTGTTTCCTCTAACACATACTCCACAATTTTCAGTTTTTCTTCCTTCACTCTACGACTTGGTATGAAATCTGAACCCATTCACAATATATATTGGCCAAGTTCTTACTTTTCGCATTGGACCCCATGTTAGTGCTTGCAAACCTTTATCAAAATATTTGTTATCAGGGTTTTGTACCTAGAAACATTTTTAGACATTAGTATTTTTTATAATAAAAAAGATCTAATTTTTTAAAATTGATGTGCTCACATATGATCTGAACCAAGTTGAAAATTCTTTTGCAACTGCTAGCTCAATATCCAACGAATCTGTTAAAGAAAAATTGCTTACGAAATACCTGGTAACAAATAATAATTTAGTATTTTAAATTAATAAATATTACTCATTATTAACATTATGCAAGAACTTACTCTAAGATTGGCTCAACTTCTTTACAATTCAGTAGCACATACAAATTCGTTGTATTTATTTCTAAATCGTTAAGAAATCTTTTAACACATTTGCCACTGGGCTTTCCTAGCCTTCTAAATACTGATAGTGCAGCATGTGATTGTTCTTCTACATCGAAGTCCATGTTACGACCAATCTTTGTTCTTGTACTACTTACATGGGGCTCGAAGTAGTAGGAGCAAAAGTGAGTTGTTTCTTGAGACAAGTAGGCTTCACATATTGATCCTTCTGGGCGTGCTTTATTCTTAACATATTTCTTCAACTTGTTCAAATATCTATTAAATAATTACAATCAACAAGTTAATAAAATTATGTTATCTCAATTTATTCAAAAATATTTAAAACTTAATAAAAATCTAAACCTATTTACCTTTCGAAAGGATACATCCAACGATATTGTACAGGTCCACCAACTCTAGCTTCATAAGGTAGATGGACTAGAAGATGTTCCATAGAAAAAAAAAATCAGGGGGAAATATCATTTCTAATTTGCAGAGGATGATTGATACGTTATCCTCATACCTCTATAAGGCATCTTCGCTTAGTTTAGATGAATATAGGTCTTTGAAGAAAATGCTAAGCTCAATCAACGGATTTGATATTTACTCGGGTAACATACATACTATGCTTGGAAGAATAACCTCCATAATTATGTGACAATCATGACTTTTGAGTCCAAATAACCTTACATATTTCATGTCAACATATCGACTTATATTTGATCCATAGCGATCAGGCATTTTCAAACCTTTAAACCACTGACATATCGATCTTTTTTGCTCTAACGTGAAAGTGTACGGAGCTTTGGGCTTCATTATTTTACCGTCGATAGTTGTTACTAACTCCAGATTTTTTCGCCTGCAATACGCTTTAATGTCCATCCTTGCCTTGACATTATCTTTACTCTTACCTTTAACATCCATAATTGTAATAAAAATATTGTCAAAAAAATTCTTCTCAATGTGTATAACATCTAGATTATGCCTTATCAAATTAGTTCTACAATATGATAATGTCCAGAAAATACTTTTCTTAATCCAATTATATTCAACACCATAACCCGGAAATTTAGACTCTGATAGCATTGGAAAATCAATAATTGTTGAAATGTCAGAAAGTCTCTGTAAGACAACAGCACCACTTAATCTAGATGGAGGAGGCGACCGCTCAATTCTATTTTTAACAAATGCTTCCTTATTTCTCCGAAACTGATGATTAGCAGGTAGAAACATACGATGACAATCAAACCAAGTATTTTTACCTCCATGTTTTAGTGTGAAAGCTTTGTTATTCTCCATGCAATAAGGACATGCTAATTTTCCTACTGTGCTCCAACCAGACAATATACCATAGGCTGGAAAATCACCAATGGTCCACAACAATGCAGCTCGAAGGAGAAAATTTTGTTTTGTTGATATGTCATATGTGAGCACTCCTTCTTCCCATAATAACTTGAGGTCGTCAATTAATGGTTGCAAAAAAATATCAATTTTTGCTTTCGGATTATGTGGTCCAGGTATTATAAGAGTTAAGAACATGTACGGAGTAGTCATACACATCTCTGGTGGAAGGTTGTATGGTGTTAATATAACTGGCCAACAAGAGTACGGTGTAGCTATTTGACTATAGGGTGTAAAACCATCAGCACATAATCCCAATCTTATGTTGTGGGGCTCAGCAGCAAATGAAGCATGCACTTGATCAAAATGTTTTCACACTTCAGCATCTGATGGATGGGAAAGAACACCACTTTTTGCTATTTTCTCCTTATGCCATCTCATATGACCTGCTGAACTCATTGATGCATAGAGTCACTGAAGTCTTGGAATGATTGGTAAATAAAATAAACGGGAATATGGCACATCTTTCTTTGGACAACGTTATTTTCTCGAGTTTGGCTTAAATCGAGGAGCATTGCAGATGCGATAAATAACTTTTGCTGCATCATCCTTGTAGTATAACATACATCCATTGATACAATAATCAATTTTTATAACAGTGAGACCTAGCTTGGATACTAATTTTTTTGTTCTGTACAAGTCTGAGGGAATTAAATTGCCCGCTGGATTAGTTTCTTTCATAAGACCAATAAAGTCATTAAAACAATCACGGGGAATATTATACTCAATTTTAATACTTAGCATCCTCACTGCAATGGATAATTCTGAATGTGTACTGCAACCATCCCAAATTGGCTTTTGAGCTGAATGTAATAACTCAAAGAATTTTTTGTGTTTATGCATTTGGTGGCTCTTCCATACTAGACCTTAAATTATAACCTGCTGCATAAAAAATAAGGTCTTTATAGGGTCTACTCATTTGATTTTCATCAAATATTTCATAAGCTGTAGATGAACCGACATGAGCATCTCTGTGTGGCTCGTACTCGCCATGTGATGTCCAAATCCAGTAGTTTAGAATAAATCCCCTATGATATAAATCAAGCTTCACATCATCGGGCTTCAGGAATGCTAGATTTTTATGCTCCGAATACGGACATCTAAACATTTTATCAAACTGAAAAGAAGGCAGTTGAGATGCAACTTGAATAAAAGTTTCAACTCCCTGTATAAATTCAACTGTCAATCCTTTTCGACCCAGCAACAATCTGTTATACATTCAATATCTCTCTTCTTGGATAGTTATTTGGACGTTGAAGAAAACGTCCCCCTACATAGTTATGAAAACATTTATTACAACACATGTGCAAATGTGTTATACTTTAGGTGGATGAGTGGAATTACTCATAGTATAATTTCCAATGAAATTGATCTCCAGAGCAAAGGGCATTAACCCAAAAAATATGCTATAGGGATGAAAATTAAAGATGTTGTATAAGCTTGGAACTTGTGGTCTTAAAACATTCACACTCCGCCGACCTCTACTGAGAGAATTCTAATGGGTGTTCTAGATGTATGATATTCCCTTTTCTAGAACGAGGAGAGATTAAATGACTAGTAGCCTATGTGCAATTGAAGGTTGTTTGAAAGGTATGCTTTTTTAGAGCTAGGGAAGCAAACTAAATGACTAGAACTTCATACCCGGCAACTTAAGATTTGCTCTCTCCCTCTCTCTTTTTCCTATCTCTCCCTTTTCGCTCTCTCTCTCTTCTCCCTCTCTCTCTCCCTCTCTCTTGCTCTCTCTAACACTTGCTTGCTCTATTTCTCTCTCTCTATATCTCTCTCCCTCTTTCTAGCTCTCGCTCTTAATTTCTCTCTCTCTATCAATCTCTCTTATTCTCTCTCTCTCCCTCTCTCTCTCTTTTCTCTCTCTCTCTACATATTGAATAGGGTTCCAACTAAGGTTATTTATGAAACTTCTTTTGACTAGTGGAAAGCTAGAAATCAAGTTTGAGATATGTACAAGTATGAGGATGTAAAGTTTTAATTTAAAATTTTAAAATTGATTGTTTCTTAGTTTTAATACTGCTTTAAAACTAAAATTTGTATTTTTACAGTGATAAGTACCAATTAATTCTAAATTTTTTATATATTTCGGATCTCTTAGCCTTTCTCTCCAATACATCTAAGAAGAAACAACATGCAACATCATTTTAAGAGCAAAAATGTTTAAAAGAATTCAAAATTAGTGAAAAATGTGATTAGATTTTAATGGTTAGAGGTATGTAAATATTATTTATGAATTAAATTCCGCATATTTTGTTTAATCAATTTCTTATATCATAAAGTTCTCTCTATAAAATTAATATTTTTGAATTTGAGAAACTTTTGTAGAATCAACATTAGGTTTTCTTAAAAAAAGTGGTCATTATAATTTGGATGATGGTGTTGATTGCAATAAGGACTTGAGATGTCTCAAATGGGTTAAGAATAATATGAACCCTAAGGTTGGACAATATATATAGATACAAAATAGTGAAGAAAAAGGAAAATAAATTAATATCCACAATGAATGCTAATTCACTACAGGAAAAACACCGCCGTTACCATTACCTTCAAATCCCAGTTTTTCTTCTACTCACATGAAAAATAGGGCAACCGGTTTGAGATTGAGGGCAGCAAGATAGCGGCTGGTGTGGGGTCGGCGGTCGGAGAGCGGTCGTCAGCGGCAAGACAGTGCGCACGATCGAGCGAGACGGGCGGAGGCGACGGCAGAGCTCTTGCAAAGAGAGAGAAGGAAATATTAGAAATGAAATGCGAGGCTCAGGCCCGTTCAATTTAGGGCATTTACCGGCGGTCCTGACCGCCGGTAAGTTCATCACTTATCAACGGCGATATAGGCCGCCGGAAAATCCCCGATATGATTGACAGCCGGCGGTTTCACCGACGGTTACAAGACCATCGCTAATACCGGCAGTATGGCATTACGAAACCCCCGGGTAGGCCGCCGGTATTAGCCGGCGGTCACACCGCCGGGCGAACCGCTGGTAGTACCGGCGGTTAAAGAACTGCCGGTAAACGGTGTTTTTCCTATAGTGAATTACAAACATAACCCATTTTTCTTTTAATCAAAATATGCAGGTCAGGTTCAACTCTAAAAAGTTGACCCATTTGCAAAAATGGGTCAGGTTCGGGTCGGGTAAAAAATTCTTGAGTTGGACCCAAACCCGACCCGTGACCCAATTTTGATAGCCCTAGATGCATGTCATGTGATGCCCCGAGATCTAACTTGGAAAGAATTTCGATACATCCGACCATTTACCAGAGCTATCTATAACGTCAATCAATCACAATCTAATAAAAAGTCTATAATTTAAAACATCCATATACAAGTCGATCCATATCTCAAAACATCATATACAAAACTCAGGAACTACACTATGATCACCAGAACTGAAATCTATCCTGTCCTGAGTACAAAAGAATCAAAATCATCAAAAGAACTAAAACCTGTAGATCCGGATCAATCTCTATCTCTTGCTCCCTTGCCCTGACCTGAAAATGTCAACCACATATAATGAGCTTTACAAAGCCCAGCAGATCACCTAATACCTATAACTGAAATCAAAGCACGGTACTGCTATCAATATGCATGTCAGTCAATCAAATCCATAACAGTCAATGGTCAATGAGTCTATGCAATACGAAAATCCATAGTCAATGAAATCAAGTCTATCAATGCAGCAGCGAGCAAATCGATAAACCAAACTCAATCAATACACATCAATCTCGAAGAAATCCGTACACAGAAGAAAATCAATCAATCCATCAAATCAGTCATCTCAAATCAATGATGTCTATTCGATGAAATCAATCAAAAAAATGATACAATAACGATCAATCTATCCTAGCAATGAGTCAATGCAGTAAGTCAAAATAGTGCAGAAACAATAGTATCAATGAGTCTATAGGCAATACTATCAATAAATCTATAATATCCATGTCCATAGCAATGAATCTATACAATATCTATATCCATCCATGTCCATATCAATGCTCAATAGTTTCCATGCTCAATATCAATCAATGAAACCATACAGTAAAAGAAAATCCGTCAATCCAATCAAATCAATAAAGCAGTAAATCTGTATGTCAATACAGTAAACATGCATTCAATACAATAATACTGAACAAGTACAATCAACTGGCTATGTTGCTGTTGTAGAATCCATATTGCTGTTGTAGATATCCATACGTTGGTTTTAATAAAAAGAGTCGTCACTTTATTGCCCGTCGGTCGCCCATCGGCATATCTATAAGAACTCCTTATGTCTCCCATCCATATATCCATAATCAATGTTTAAAGGAAAGCCCATCGGCCCACCATCCTGTACAGGTCAATTCAATCTCCAACCAACGTTCAACCAGGTTCCACTTGTGTTCCAGTATCAATAATCAATCAATAATCAATTCAATAGTCAATATTAAAGCAATCATATCAATATTCACATTCATATCTATTCAATCTATCAATCTCAGACAAATCAAAAATCCTACGAAAATTCAGCAGAGTAACGGCAGTCTACCGATTTACACAAAAAAACCTGCAAAAAGCACTAATTTCCAAATTCACACAGAACGTTCACAACATCAATATAAGGCTATTGTTCTACTGAATCCATATCAAAAAATATCCTGATATTTTTCTATCCAATTAAAATCGCGTAGAACCAATTCCGACCGGTAAAATCATCGTAGAAAATACTCAAATCGTGTACAATATTCATATCTATAACATTCTAAAAGTTGTGCGGTGAAAGTTGTGTCAATATAAAACCGAGTCCAAAATTCGACTACGAAAACACAAAACAGTGCACAACTCGATCAAAAATCAATATCTCTGAAAACAGAAATAGGATTCGGAGTTCTTATCGCGAGATCTTCAATTCTTTCAACAGTGGCGACAGACGAAAAGCGCTCCGTGGCCTCCGAAATCCAAGATTCCTTCTCTTTTCCTTTCTCTTTCTCTCTCCTCAGATATTTTTATTTTTTAAAAAAATATCTTTTCTCTCTCCTCAAAACGAGCTGATTTCCTTATATCATAAGCCTGATCGGCCCAGCCGATCGCCACATCGTCCAGGACGATGTGAACAAATTCCAATCGTCCAGGATGATTCCTCAGGCCGATAATTTCGATTTTGCTCTCTGGATTCTTGTCGTATCTGATCGTCCCAGGACGATCCAAAATCGGCCTGGACGATCCAGCCCAGAAATCATTCCAGAGAACACTCCAGAAATCAGCCGTTTTCAATGCACTGATCGGCCTGGACGATCTCAATATCATCCCGGCCGATCCTGGGAGGAAAATCCAATTCAGAGAGGAACAGTAAGGGAACGAGATCTCACATGTCATGTGTCTCCCAAGGCTGTTAGAAGTAACGAGGGAGGCTAGTTTATGAGAGGGACTCCTTAGCTCATATGGAGAGGGAAGCACATGCTTTTTTATCATAAGTTAAACCATGCAATAAGCATGGGTTAGGGGCTAAACCAAGGCTTCTTTGGGAGTGGATTGTGCTGCTCTACAGTAGATTAGAGTAGAATTTGAATTGAGGAATGGATTTCCAAGGTGACTTGGCCACTTAAGCCCATGTGAGAGCATGTTTGACCATTTAACTGGTCAAACTAGTCAATGGGGATAATGTGGAAATCAAGGAGGTGCATTTTATTGCTTGAGTGATTAGTCAAGTGTTAGAATCCATGTGTGTGTATGGAGTTTTGACTAGATGAATGAAGATAGAGAGGGTTTTGACCCCTTCAATTAAGTTGACCAAGTCAAATCAAGTGAGATTTGACTTGATAAAAACTTCAACATGTGTTTGTTGTGCAATTGAAGGATTTTGAAGTATTAAAATAGTTTTAAATGGCTTGATATATTGAATTTGACATTGGTGTAGGTTAAGGGTTGATTTGGACGATCATGGTTGACTTGGCCAACCTGACTAACCCATGGGTTGGGTTTAGGTCCAACAACTTCAAATGAGTGATTTGAGACTAATGGAGGTGGCCGTACTTATTGGAATGGTCATTTGAGTTAAAACAACCATTTGGACCCTTAAAAAGCAATTTGGTCAACATGAGTTGACTTGGTCAACCATACATAACCATGGCTTGAATTTGAGTCCAATTCACTCCTTATGATTTTTAGGATGCATTGGAGGAGGTTTTAAGGTTTGAATTGACTAGGCCATATTGAAGTTTGGAGAAAATTTCAATTTTTCCCTTAAGGGGCATTTTGTCATTTTGGCCCTAGTCAACTGTGAGTCAACCTGAGTCCACCAAAGTGCATTTTTATGTTCAACATGTCATAAAAAGGATTATGGTCATGGCCAATAGTTTTGGGGAAGGCCCTAAGGTCAAATTCCATAAGGTGGAAGGTTTAGTGACATATGTTATAAATATTTGAAGGTTTTGTAGCCTTTGGATTTCAATCGAGTTTCTAGGGTTAGAGGTCTCATATTGGCTCAAATTTGGAGGGTTTACCCTAAGGATATGCCTAATCAATATTCAATTAATATATCATGAATTGAGGCTCATTTGATTGGGTTTTGAGATGACTGAAAAATCACCTAGAGGGGTATTAGAACATGGGCATTTGCCTTGAATTCTAGATTTGAATGCAATTTTGAGTTTGATTGATTGAATTTAAATTATCAAAATCAATAGCAATAGAGGGAATCAAGTGGTGATCACTAGGTGTTAGTGCACTGAGTTGGGTAGTGTACTATGTCACCTGACTATAGTGCAGGGTTGCAGCTCTTAGTGATTCTGTATTGAAGTTGACTGGATGATTAAGGTTGATTGAATTTTGATCAAAGTTTGTTTGAAGCTTGGATTAAATTTTGATTAAAGACTATATTGAAGTTTGAATGAAGACTAGATTGAAGTTTGGATTGAGGATCGAATTGATGTCTGGATTGTGTCCTAGATGACTAAGAACTTGTTGATTATCAACCACCAGATCAACCCATAAAAGTCTGGATGGGTCCTGATGATCTTATAAAAAAATGAGATTAACAATGTTGCGATGTTAGGTTGGAACATTGCAGCATTATGCATTGAAAAATAATTTTAAAGATAAAATGCCTCTCCACTTAACCATTTTCATCCCTCTGTTATTTGGCTTACTAAGAAGAAGTGGGATTTTATTTGTCAGTTCATTTCACTGCTTCTACAAAAAATATTTTGATTATTTTATGTTGCTTCTATCCTTTCTTTATTTATTTTATGATTTAGATTCTAGGATTAGTTATTTGACTTTGATCAATTTTTATTACATTTTTTGTAGTTTTAGTGAACTTCCACTATACAACTTTTGGTATATTATAATATTGATTATTCTGGTAATTTTGATTATATGCTTTTGTATTTTCACTAGTTAAAACATTATTTATTACATATTGCATAATTTGAGTAAAAATAATGATTTGGGCATTCTGAATTAATTATACTGTTAATGCAAGAATGAGAATATACATGTAAATAACTAATAGTTAGTTGTTATTACTTTTGCAATATTATATGTATAATAATAAGAAGGCTAGTTTAAACTGAGGTTGATTGGAAATACAATTAAACATGTTCAAAATACAGGTCAACCCATTTGTCCATTGATCAATGTTGGTTTGACCATGGTGAATCCTTAAACCCTAGAAGTACTTGAAAACTTAAAGTACCCATGAAGCTTAGGAATTGAGTTCATGAACTCTTAATCAATTTTAAGTATGTTCTGACTCAAGATTGACCCATGATCAAATCCTTTAAACCATTGTCAACCCAAGTTTGACCAAAAATTTAAGAAACCCTAAAACCACATTCAAGAACCCAATTTGAGTCATTTTCCCTTGATAAAGGTTGTAAATGATTTCTAATGCATATTAAATTCATTTGAAACCAACTCAAGCTATTGGTCAACCTATTTCACTTAAAAGAACAAAATTATCAAAATGCCCCTCAAATTCCTTATGTGTACTCCTTAAATCAAATCTCTAAACCAAATCTTAGAATTGATTTTAAATGTTCCTACATCCATTATAAGAATATTTGGAATCATTACATACCCTTAGTTAACCTTTTTATTAAAAGAAGTGCCAAATTACCAAATTATTTCTATAAGACCCAAACCATTGACTCTAGACTAGCATTGGTCCTAAATGATTCTAATTATGTTTAGAGACATTTGGAAGCCTACTTGACCTTTGGTAAACCCTATTGGACATGAAAGCCAAAAATTAATAAAATACCCCTTTACACATGTAGTTCTTAATAAACCATGTGACATAATAATCAATTTAAGGCGATCTAAGATCATTCAAATGCCATCTAGGCTTACCCCTAACATATGTTAGACCCATGTTGATGATGGTTAGCTTAATAAGACCAAATTTTCCTAAATGATCCTATCCTAGCTATCGTAAGAAAATGTCTTCCAATTAGCTTTAGATTTGGATCCAAATTCTTTAAACATATTCAAAGATCATTATTGCCTTCCCTTAATCTATGGAAAACTCTAATTGGCCATTATTATGTCGAAATTCACAAATTACCTCTTAAAGACCAACCATATCTTTCCTAGAATTAACTTACCTAGGCTTTAACCAAGCCTCACCAAAATTTTCTTATAGGACCACAAGACTATAACCAAATAACCCTAGCTAACCCAATCAACTTAAGCTGGCCCTAGTGGGTCAAACGGCTTAACCCAAGTACATAACAAGCTTAAAGCTCAATTAATTCTATCTTATGTTAAATTAATTCAATCTAAAACCATTTTAAGACCCTTAGAATCTAGCAAAACCCTTACTGAGTCAGCTAGTAAGGATAGGGTGGCTAAAACAAGCCATGGTTAAAATCCCATGTGACCTCATTCTTTATTAAGACTAGCCCAACCATCCTGTGGCTCTGGGATCATTCCATGATATATGCAGGAATACCATAGGATAGTCTATAATCACCAATTCTAGTTAGGGTGGCTAGTGATGGCTAGAATCCCATATATATGTATTTTTATAGTTTATTAATATTGGTACGTAGCATAGAAATTTATAAACATAAAACCATCCCCTATATTCCCCAATGTGTGAGAGGCCATTCTCAAGAATTCCACACCTTTATTAAACTCATCCTCCAAATTTTCCAATGTGTGAGACTTTGAGCAAGCTTCAACTAACCATTCACAGGCAAAAATTCACCTACGATCGAGTCATTCACAGCACTTTCAATCTTCAGTAAAAGTCTTCCTCAAAGTCAGGTGAAGTTAAATCCATGATCAATTACCCTTAGGAGCTACCTGATTTAGGTACAAATTGTATCTAATTACAAGTTTTATATGGTTTCATACATTAAGAAACCAACTTGCAATCTAATGGGATGTAATTATTGGATTGTAACTCTATGTTCCTTTAATCCTTCTAAATTAATTTAATGGAGAACCTTCCAAAGATTTACCTAAGTTTGTAATGCCCCAATATCAAAATTTGGAAGAATTTCATATTTGGGTGTTAAGAAATTGTATCAAAGCTACAATTATTGAAAGAATTAAATTTTAACCAAAGCTGTAGGATTGATTATGTGTGGGGTTTATAAGGAGTAGTGTAAGGTGTATTGAGTTGCATTCGTGCATTCCTGAGCATGAGTTGTATATATGAATATATGTGACATAGATAACCGAATATACATGCATTGCATATGCTTTTTATTAAGGATATGTTTAACTGATCAAGCACAAGAAGATGAATCCAAAAGAAAAAGAAATCAAAGGTAAACAATATACACAAGTAGTTCTAATTAAATATAAAGGTGTATTAAATTTTACTGATATGATTGCATATGTGGTTAATGATTGAATGGATAAACAGATTGAACAAATACTTTTAAGTTGAAACCTCCTTGAATTAAGAAATAGGTGAAGGTAGTAAAAAGAAGAACATGAATGCACCTATAAAAAGTACTATGTAATATGTCTAGTGTAGAAGAAGGCATGCACTAAAATGTTATAGAATTACAATGAAATTCTTGTGTGGTAGTTATAGGCTTAAGATGATGAAAATTTAACTTGTTTATGTTGTGGATTTGTTTTCATGATTTATGATTTTGATGATAGCAAACACTTCTATTTCTCTACGACGGCCTTATTTACTAACATTTCAAGTCCACACGATCAGATTGCAATTTGGAACCAGCTCAAGATTGGGTAGACTAGGTCTGAGTCAGTTTCTACACTTTTTCTTTTCTTGAGTCGAATGTATTTGGTGTGGCTCCTGATGCTTTGTAACTTGGAAGATTTTTTAACTGTTCCCTAGAGTTTACTGTTTTCGGAAACATCGTCCGGGATGATATTTATATCGGCTTGGACGATCTGTTCAAAAGCAAGAACCCTAATTAGGGCATCCTCGTTAAAGTAGCTGTCATTATGTAAAACACATCAAACTAGACAATTTTGTATCGGCTAGGACGATAGGCTCAAAACAGAAAGAATCTGCCGTCAGATCTATTTAGGAATTACTTATTTTTCGACATCGTCCAGATGGATCGTCCAGGACTATAAAATATCATCTAGGATGATCCAGGACAATGTTTCCAAAATTCCTCTGAAATTTAAGGAAAACAATTATGACTTGATTACATGATCAAATCGTCCTGGACGATCGCAAAATCAGCAAGGACGATCTGCTGGACGATTAGACATCGAATAGCTATTTTTCAGGGTAATGTTCAGGATGATATTCTATTATTTGTTCTGATCATCCAGGACGATATATTATCGTCCTGGATGATATATTATCGTCCTGGACGATATGAACAAGCTTCTTTTGATCGTCTTAAATCGCCCCGGCTGATTGGGCTTAAATTGTACTGATCGTACAGGATGATATACCTTTCATCCTGGACGATAATGTTGGCAACTTGCATTAATGAGCTCATTTTGAGATCTTATATTTAAGCTATGACATGACACATGGTAAGTGTCTTTGGCAGCCATTGTAGCTTCATTCTTTTGGGAGAAACTTGAAGAGAGAGCTTGAAAGGGAGTGAGAAAAGGGTAGAGTTTGAGAGAGGGAGAAGATCATGTGAGGGGGGACTCAAAGGATTGTGGAGGGGGTTCCACACGGTTGCTCCGGCAAGTTCGCACCTGAATACCGTCGAATTTAAGGCTTGTCTCTAGGGAAGTACACCAAAGAAGAATATCTCTTTGGTGTCAAAAGACCTGGCGACTCCGCCGCACCGGGGAAGGTGGAAGTGATTTTGTAAGGGCTTCTCCACCTAGCTGTGGGGGCTAAAGGAGAGATACTTAGTTTAGTGCAATACTTAAAGGGTGCCTCCAAGGAGTGGACATAGGTCAATGTTTGACCGAACCACTATAAATCTGGTGTGTTCTTTTCATATTATTGCTTCCACATTTTAATTTCCGCATCGTTGATTTCTTAGTGGTGTTTTGGTTTGTAGTTATGTTTTAAAAGATCTTTAACAACCATTTCACCTCTCTCTTAATTAGCTTTGGGCTAGTTCATAAGGGCCTAACATCCCTAACGAACTTATAAGTGGTATCAGAGTCGTATTCATAAAATCTAGTTTTTAAAAGCTTTTGAATTTCGATCAATGACTAATTTTAGTAATCATAATTTTGCGAAAGGTTTTTCAATCACCATACCACCTTTATTTGAAAATATTATATTTGATTTTTGGAAAATTCGCATGTCTATTTTTTTGCAATCAATTTATTTTCGCATGTGGCATATGATTTTAACTGGTTATTCATTACCGTCACGTATTTTAGATGGAATTAAAATTGACATTCCTTTTAGTCAATGGAATAGAGATGAACGAATCGATGCTCAATTGAATGCAAAATCTTTAAATTGCTTTTTCTGTGCTTTAAATTCTAAAAATTTTATGTTAGTATCCATGTGCACTACTGGTAAGAAAATTTAGGATAAACTACACACCATATACGAAGGCACTAGTAAAATTAAGCAATCCAAATTGAATGTGTTAATGCATGATTATGAAATATTTTTCATGAAATCTTATGAGACAATCTTAGAGATGTATACTAGGTTTATCCAAATTGTAACATCATTGCATGCTTTAGGAAAAAGTTAACAAAATTTTTCATTGTCTACTAAATAAGTTTGATGCTAAAGTAATTGCTATTTATGAATCAAAAGATTTGAATGAATATTCTATTGATAATTTGATTGGCTCACTCATTACCTACGAGCAAAGTTTGGGTCAAAGACTTATGGATGCAGGTGAAATGATTATTCTAAAAGCTGAAGATATGAAAAAGATAGCTTAGTTGATGACGAATGCAATGACTTGTCAAGCAAATCAAAAAGCTCACCAAAGTATAAGCATCAACAAAAGTGGAATAAAGGTAAAAATGATAAGGATGTTAATATTTCTTCTGACGTTAATTATTTTTGTTGTAAGAAGCCTGGTCATATGAAAAATCAGTGCCATAATTTAAGAATTCTTCCAGCAAAAGAAAAGGGTAAAGCGAAGCAAATTTTAAACTGGGGAGATAATGAAAAGCAAAAAATCTTCTGGGTAGACCTGGT
The DNA here is from genome assembly GCA_022539455.1 of Dendrobium nobile. NCBI lineage: Eukaryota > Viridiplantae > Streptophyta > Magnoliopsida > Asparagales > Orchidaceae > Dendrobium > Dendrobium nobile. Next base: position 61,090,817 of record CM039733.1, read on the forward strand.
TTCTGAAGCTTCGGACCAGGAGAAAGATAATGGTTAAAAGCCTTGTTTGTGTGTTTGTGTTGTGTTTTGTTTTTAGTTATTCTCTTTTTTGTTTATTTGTTTTGTTTCGATTTTTATTTTGTGTTTTTGTTTTTGTTTATTCTTTGAATTTTTTTGTTTCATGAAATTTTTTCTGATCAACACACACATTCACTTTTCTAAAAATAAAAAATTTACTTCCTGTTTTTTCTTGAAATCTTTGATAAGTTATGATTGACTTCTCTAAAACAGTCAGAGGAAGGGAACTCATGAATGTGTTTCTCTTTCTCTCTTCTTAAAGAGGTTATTTTTCTTTTGATTCAAAATCTTCATCATATTTTAAATTGGATTTTGAAACTTTTTTTTTCATCTCCCTATATTTTTTCTATCGCATAGGAATCTTTTACAAGATTGTTGAATCCACCTTAAAATTTTCTTAATCAAGTTGTTCGTATTGTCAATAATTTGGATTTACTTTAATTTTGAAAATATAAGAAAGAAAGCATATTTTTTGAAAAAAAAAAAGTGGCCAATGATGCCAAACCAAAAGATGCGCAATGATGCCAAATTAAAAACAAAAATAAACAAAGTGTATTAAAAATCAAAAGATGCTCAAAGAGCCATTCAAGTGATAAAGGGCATAAAATGAGCCCACAAAAAAATATGCTTATTTTTTCTTATACTACTAAAAGCTTAAGAAAATCTTTGATATGTTCGAAACTTGTGCTTGAAAATCTTGATTCCTGATTCAACAATTTGTGCATTGATCTTCTATTATATATGTTTTATGAAAGGAGTTTTGAAAAATTAATGTTTCTTTTTCCCGTTTATTCCTTGATTTGGATATTGGATTAAAAAGTATTTTGAGCCTTTAAAAGAACTTGAGTTTGGATTATCAAATTATGAATTTCTAACATTTTCTGGGCTATGCGTTGTTAATCCAATTCTACTAAGTTTTTGATTAAAACCAAGATGTAACTTTCTCATTTTAAGAATATTTCACTAGATCAGGGAACGTTTTAGTCTTTTGGTTATTTTATTGTTTATTTGTGCCTCCTCTCTTTTTGATAATATCAAAGGGGGAGAACGTATTATTGAATTTTTGTACTATTGTCGTATTTATATCTTTTGTACAAGTGTGGCAGTTATAGGCTTAAGATGATGAAAATTTAACTTGTTTATGTTGCGGATCTGTTTTTATGATTTATGATTTTGATGATAGCAAACACTTCTATTTCTCTACGACGGCCTTATTTACTAACATTTCAGGTCCACACGATCAGACTGCAATTTGGAACCAGCTCAAGATTGAGTAGACTAGGTCTGAGTCAATTTGTATACTTTTTCCTTTCTTGAGTCTATTGTATTTGGTGTGGCTCCTGATGCTTTGTAACTTGAAAGATTTTCTGACTGTTCCCTAGAGTTTACTGTTTTTGGTAACATCCTCCGGGACGATATTTATATCAGCCTAGACGATCTGTTCAAAAACAAAAACCCTAATTAGGGCATTCTCATTAAAGCAGTCATCATTATGCAAAACACATCGTCCTGAATGATTTTGTATCGGCCAGGATGATAGGCTCAAAATAAAAAGAATCTGCCATCAGATCTATTTAGGAATTACTTATTTTTGGACATCGTCCAGGTGGATCGTCCAGGACTATAAAATTTCGTCCAGGATGATCCAGGACAATTTTTCCTAAATTTCTCTGGAATTTAAGGAAAGCAATTATGACTTGATTACATGATCAAATCGTCCTAGACAATCACAGAATCGGCCAGGACGATCTGCTGGACGATTGGACATCGAATAGCTATTTTTTAGGGCAATGTTCAGGATGATATACCACAATTTGTTCTAATCGTCCTGGATGATATGAACAAACTTCTTCTGATTGTCTCAAATCATCCCGGCTGATTGGGCTTAAATTGCACTGATCGTACAGGCTGATATACCTATCGTCCTAGACGATAATGTTGGCAACTTGCATTAATGAGCTCGTTTTGAGATCTTATATTTAAGCTATGACATGACACTTGGTAAGTATCTTTGGCAGTCATTGTAGCTTCGTTCTTTGGGGAGAAACTTGAAGAGAGAGCTTGAAAGTGAGTGAGGAAAGGGTGGAGTTTGAGAGAGGGAGAAGATCCTGTGAGGGGGGACTCAAGGGAGTGTGGAGGGGGTTCTACACGGTTGCTCCGGCAAGCTCGCACCTGAATACCATCGGATTCATGGCTTATCTCGACGGAAGTTCACCAAAGAAGAAGATCTCTTTGGTGTCAAAGGACTCGGCAACTCCGCCGCACCGGGGAAGGTGGAAGTGATTTTATAAGGGCTTCTCCGCCTAGCTGTGGGGGCTAAAGGAGAGACACTTAGTTTAGTGCAATACTTGGAGGGTGCCTCCAAGGAGTTGACGTAGGTCAAGATTTGACTGAACCACTATAAATTCGGTGTGTTCTTTTCTTATTATTGCTTCCGCATTTTAATTTCTGCATCGTTGATTTCTTTGTGGTGTTTTGGTTTGTAGTTTTGCTTTAAAAGATCTTTAACAACCATTTCACCTCTCTCTTAATTAGCTTTGGGCTAGTTCATAAGGGCCTAACATCCCTAACCAACTTATAGTTTATATAATAATTTAATTGATTAGTTATATATATATATATATATATATATATATATATATATATATATATATATATATATATATATATATATATACTATTCTTTTAGGTCAAAAATATATTTTTGGCATATAAAGGCTTACTAATGAGAATACTAATAACTATATTAAGTGTATAAAATGTTTATTTTTATGATTGGAAATAAGTAGAACCATACAAATTATTAAAAAAATTATTTTGATCCAAATTTTACTTATAATACCTCTATGGATTTTAAAAAACTAAAAAAAAAAAATCAAAATAAAATCAAGAGGATTCTGATTAACCTTCTGCAATACTCCATTTAAGAAGTATTTATGGTTAATTACAAATTAATCACATTAATCATCTATGATTGACTCCAAATTCATTTGGGAGGTTATTTGGGGGTGTTATGCACACCCATGATTTTTTTCAAATCAATTTTTGTTATGCAATAACCATAATTGAATTTTCAAACTTCAAACTTATTAAATGGCCTAGAGCTTTGTGAGATCATCAAAATTTTTATAGAAATCTAAATGTCTTGAACTTTAGATATAGGTTCCTCCAGTCATTGGGATCAAAAGAAAATTTTGCTAAAGTTAGAAAATGTTGTTTAGGATATTTAATAAAATATTAGACACTTAGGGCTACTGCACTTAGAAAATTCTAGAAAGTTGAATTCAAGGTCGAGTGCTTGAAAGTTTTATGGAATGATGTTGAGGTCACTAATGGCCTTCAGATTTAATTCCATATAGGTTTGTGGTCATTTGCTTTATAATTTGGTAAACCTCAATTCTATGCTATATAGGTTACCCTTAGAAATATGAATTACAATTTAATATAATGCTCCTAAGATCATCCATGACCTTAGAGAATTGTTTCATAAAACTTTGGGGTCTTTTAAACCTTAAAAAAAAGAAATTCCAAGCATAAAAAATAAATAAATAACCTACAAATTTAAAAAGTCAACAAAAATATAAGAAAAAAAAAAGTACCAAATAAATTTCTATGAATTAATAAAATTAAAAATGTCAATAAACGTAATAGATATAAATAAATTTCAAATTCAAAATAAAACTTGCTTTATAAGCTAGTAAACTTAAATAAGAATTGTAAAACACCAAAACTTAATTTGAAACCACACCTAGCTAAAAATTAAATAAAATTTAAGAAATAAAAATGAAACAAATAAACTAATAATAGAGTCACACAACCTAGCACGCACTAGATGTTAGATAAGGTATTAATCCTAGACCTTCTAAGTTATGATGCTTACTTTTCCTACATTTTACTTTCTTGTATTCTATTTTTATGCATTTTCATTGTGAACTAATTTTTATTATATTACAAATATCAACTCAATAAAAAACTTATAAACAAAAGTAAAGGAATGAACCGATCGACACACAACCATGTCTGACATTTTAAACTCTTGAATTTTGTACACTTAAAACTTTTGATATAAATAAAAACCAAATAGGTATGTTCACGAAATTTGTATGCTTAATTATAGAATAGCCTAGTTTTCTTTTGATAATTAAAATTTTTAGTCAAACTAATCAAAATGGCTCAAGTGATTTAAATTGGTCAACATGGGCTAAGAGAGCTATGTGGACATTCGAAAGGACACCGCCAATGGCTAGAGTGTAGAGGGTACATGATTGCACCACATTGAGGGATAGAGATAATCGCAGGCCTCCACGCTCCTTGCAAATGGGCCAATGGAAGGGTAGATTAGATTTTACATAGGACTAACCATTGAGGAAAGAGGCTCTTGCCAACACATCCCGATGGGTAGTAATATATACGACCTGATCAAAACAACAGGTTTCCCCCACCCGATACATTAGCTCAAGTGGGATTTATTTAATGGTGGAGTTCCATTTCACACGAGTGTAAACCCTCATGGTTAATTACATCTTGAGCCTAGGGCCCGAGAAAACTCTTGATTAAGGATCCAATATTATTCTTCTCAAACAAAGGGGATTGGTACACAAAGGGAGACTAAGTAAATCCTACTCAAAAGGAAAGAAAGGTCCCAAGTGGGCTTAGTCAACATATAGGATTCATACCGACATCCGGAGGGACTAAGGCAGTTAAGGAGAGAAAGAAACTCATACACTTAGAGCACGGAGAGAGATAGGATGGATGTGGCACAATCTATGTGATGCGGATAAGTAGGATTTATAGTCCCTGAAGAAAAGGAACTTACCCACTATTTAGGCACACTACGAAACACCCAATATAGTATCCTCGAACCCTAAATATAAAGTGGGTTTAGTGTTCTACCCAACACTAACACTAGTGTCCTAACTAATGCACCTGGGCTTATACTCTGCCTTAAAAGGGATGCCAGCTAACAACCTAAGCACATAAAATTCATGTTATCTCATCTTTATGAAAGATGGGTAGATAGGTTGTGTGTTTTGGAAGTAGGGTTGATGTCTAGAGAGTTTCCTAATTGGCCATGGACTTATGTAGGGTGAATGCTTCTAGAGCTAATGCAATTAAAATTTAATTAAGTGGGTTTCTAATACAATGTATATTAATTAAAAGGTCTAAATCATGTATGCATCAGATTTTAAAAATATGCTTATATAAAAATAATTTTTAGAAAAGACTGGCCCCCTCGGTCCGGAGCTTCATCCTCATTGGCCAGATTATCCGGACTCTACCCGTAGGCCGGAGGGGTGTCTTATAATAAGGAGAGAGAAAATAAAACATTATGCATGCGACCTCGAACAATTCCGGCTATCCCCTAGGTCATTAAGTTTTTATGTTATTTAATTCTTAAAATTTTAAATTTAATTACGAGTAGAAAATAATTTTTTATCCTAAAAAGCCTAGCGAAAACATGCCAAGAATATATAAGAAAGAAACCTATAAAAAGTATACAATTTCTATTGCGCAATCAATAATAAACACATCAATATAAATCAATCAAAAGCATTAAAAAAAAAAAGTAAAGTCCAAAGTCCACGGTAAGTGCCGTATAAGTACAACTCAGGGTCTGTAGAAAAGTAATTGTGGTCAGGCTCCACCGACAACAACCTGGATTCAAATCCTAATGAATGGTGCAAGTCTTAAAAGCTGGGCATTTCATCTTTGAGTCTCCTTCTTCAAGTGGATCTCCCTTCTCTGGCTCATCTCCCTTTGGATCATTTCCTTCGGGCTCCGTATAGTTCGTCCTCTAGAAGGGTACCCAAATGACTAAGAAATTCCCAGAGAATGGGTGTTTCTTTCTCTCTTTGGGTATCGAGTATTTGAAATGTTAGACTTTTAAGGACTTTTACAACTCAATATATCAAATTACATTACATTATAAAAATAAAAATTTTAGACTCAAACTCCTACATGGTTATCCTAATAAAAATCATCCCAAGCAGTTTAGTATGTCACATCACAAGCAGTTATATTTATAAAAAAATAAACACAATTGGCCATGTTCTTTTAATTTTAAAGGGGGCTAAGCAATCTCTAGAGCATCTATAGAAAACATTATTAATATTAAAGCTTTAAATAAGACTGTCCCCTTTATTAAAGCTGAATGAGCGTGGCCACCTGCATAAGACTGTATTAGTATTAGGGGTGTCAATTCGGGTCAGCGGGTCGGGTTCGGGTCGAACCCGAAACTGACCCGGCACTGTTCGGGTCAACCCGAACCCGACCCGTTTTTAAAAACAGGTCAGGTTTCTGGACCCGAACCCGACCCGATTCGGGTCCGGGTCAACCCGACCCGACACGAATGACCTGAAGTTGACCTAAAATTGCTAATTTTTAGGTCAAAATTGGGTCAATATTCAATTTTTAGGTCAAAATCGGGTCAAAAACGGGTCAATCTCGGATTTTCGGGTCAAATATGAGTTTTCGTATCACTTTCGGGTCAATTTTGGGTTACTGGGTCAACTCGAACCCGACCCAATTTTTAAAAAGGGTTGATTTGTTCAACCCGAACCCGACCCGTTTCGATTTCGGGTTGACCCGAACCTGGATTTTTCCGGGTAAGGTTCAGGTCTTGTTTCGGGTCGTGTCAAAAATTGACATCTCTAATTAGTATAAAAGTGACCCTAGACCATGGGCGATCTAATGTACAAATAAGATAAGCAAAGCATAGAAAGCATAATAATAAGCATCGCATCAATCACAACAAATCAAACAAGAGCAAATCAAACAATCACATGTGTCATACACAATTGCATTATAGAAAGCAAAAAAAGAAATAAAGTAAACACTGGCCCTAGTCCTAGAGCTAGAAGTGGTGCCCTAACAAACAGTTCTATGTGTGTGTAGTAGGCTAGTGCGGCTTTGGATAGATCCTATGCAGGGTAGTTAGTTCAAGTTGCTTATAATTCAAATTTGTTGAAGGCCAAAAAGGAAAATTTTATTTAAAGTTTAAATATTAATGGATTGGGTTCAATTTTAGTTAATTTTAGTTTGTTGATCCATTTTAATTCTTATGGTGATCATATTGGAAGTTTAAATTCTGTTAGCCAATTTTGGAAGTTCCCGGGTACTCCTATGTGTTAAGCCAAGGGGGTCCAAAAAGTCACCATTAGAAACGAGCTAGGTTTGGAGACTCTAGCATTTTAATTAAATATTAGGGCTTAATGGGAGTATTTAGGCTTTGAGTTTTCTGGATTTAGAGTTCTCTAGGTCAAGATATGAATTTTAGAAGTTTCGGGCCCTTAGCTATGTGCTAGGGTTGACCGAAAAGTTTACATTTTAAATCAAGTGGGTTTCTAGAATTCTAATATTTTTAATAAATATTAGGCTTTAATACAAGTATAATTCCATTTAGTTTTCTCAATTTAGAATTTTTTATAATTAGTTATGAATTTCTGAAGTTTGTGTATTTATTGAATTATCAGAATTATTTAATTAAGGGCTGCTTTAGGAATTTTGATCCAAATCAACTCTAAATTGATTGGAATCATGCCCAAAGGTCATAAATAATCAAAACAGGTGTTCCCAAGTGTTTGGTGAAAATTTGGAATTTTAAATAATTTTTAATTATTTAATAGGGGCAAAAAGGTAATTTTTAGTTAAAGTTAAATTAAGGCTTAGATTAATATCCAATTGAAGGGTCCTAATTATCTAAGGTTAGAGACTAAATTTTGGAGAGTTTGAGGTATTATTGGGAATTTTTTTAGATGAAATGGATTTATTAGAATTTTCTAAAGCTCAGAGGGCCTAATTAATAGGTAAATTAGGGTTTCTTAATTAAGGGGTCTAAAGGCTCCTAAAAATTCCTAAAAAATTATGAGAGGTTTATGATGTCACTAAGTTTAAGTGTTTAAGTTTTTATATCAATCTGGGATCTACCCTAGCTCTTAAAAATTTTTTAAGTTTGCTAGACAGGTCCTTAATTGTTATCCTTAAAGTGTCGCTATGTTAAGTGGGTTTAAATAAAGTTTTGGACTAACCCTTAGGAAAACATGTAAGGAGTACATAAAATAGTAAACACACCATGCCTTAGATTTAGGAGGATCTAAACTAGGTGCTCGTGCATCCTACACATGCAAAACATGATAAAAGAAAAGCTAAGCGCTTATCAATGAGATTAGTGAATAATTGGAACTCAACCCCCCACTAATCTATCTCCCCAATGAATGCAATTCATATGTATAATCAATGTTTAAAATTTCATGAATGGATCTCCCAAAAATTATGGATCTTAAAATATATGTAATTTAAAAACAATTTTAAATACATATAAAATAAATAAATATATAAGTTAAAAAAATAATAAAAAATAGTTTCAAGTTCATATTTATGGGAAATCCACTGGTCACTTGATCGAGGTTTTAAAAGGGGTTTTAAAAATAATTTTTATAGCTTTAAAATAATTAGTATAATAAGTATTTAAATATTACGTAAATAGTCAAACAATTAAATAGTACATAAATATAATAGAAAAATAAGATTTAATATCTAGAAGTAATTTTAAAATAAAGCTCATAATGTTTTGAAAAGAATAGGGTATCACACTTTAAAATCAGATTTAAAACAAATTAGTTATGAATTTTCGAAGTTTGATATAATTAAAAGGATTTTTAAAATAATTTAACATAACTAATATTCAAAAATAATTATTAAAATACAATAAATTAAATATTAAAGTTTTCTAAAAATAATTTCAAAAATAATAATTATCTAATTATCTAGGAAAAATTTTGAAATTAAGTTTAGATAATTTTTAATGAAGCACCCTAAATATTTAATTATTTAAATAATTACAAAATACCCAAAATAAAAAATACTAAATATAATTAAGAAGGAAGGAAATAATAATTTAAAATGGTTTTCTAGTTTTAAAGTAAATAAACATATTATATAAATAATAATAATAATAATATAATAATGATAATATAATAAAAGTAATTATAATTATAATTATATAATATAATTGATTGAGTTTGAAGACTACATGCATTAAGATCTAGGAGAAATTCTAATTAAAATTTAAAAGTTCAAATCAAGATGTCTCTAGAGAGTCTCTAGGAATTCAAAAATCTATTTTTTGAATTCTAAATTTGCGGCTTCGTCGTCGGAAGGATGACGACGGAAGGTCGCCGGCCATCTGCGGCCGACGGTCAATCGAAAGATAGGCGTTCGTCGGGAAGGCTTATCGTTGGAAGTGCTCATGATATCTCATCGTCTCCACTGGCATTTGGAGATGGAAAATCAAGTTATCACCCTAGAATAAAAAATGTAGCTTTGTTGAACAAACCTCTGATCATTAATGAAGGAGGACTGCTAGTGAAGAAACAATCCATAGAAGTGCCTGGTAAGGGCAAAAGAAAAATATTGGAGGAAAATCTTGAGAATTCTGGTTGGCTATTCAAGAAACAGATAGAGAAGAAAATCGTTTTGATTCCAAGTTTCAATTTGGAATCCATATCCACTGAGAATGGAAAGGAGATGGGAATTAAGGTGAATTCTGATAACCTGTTGAGAAAGTCTATTGCTGTGAATGATCCGAAGTGCTCTGTAATGAAGAAGAACACTATAGAAGAATGTAATTCAAGGTCAGAGCTAGAGGAAGTGCGTGCTTGCGCTACTGGAGAGCTAGGGAGATATACAGAGGTGCTTGAGGAATTACCCAAAAGACCGAATTCTGGTAGCCCTCAGAATGCTTGGTCTAGAAATAAAAACATTAAAGTTGCTGATCTGAATTTCGGTAAATGCATAGCTGAAGATGGTTGTACTGTTAAACTTCATATAGAAAAAGTTAGTGAGAATGCCAATAAACTGAACAAATCCTTGGTGGTTAAATTTTTTGGAGAAAATATACCATTCTCTTCAATTAGCTATGAATTGAGGAGACAATGGGAAGTATATGGCAATTTCACCTTACCATCCTGGGGAAAGGTTGGGTATTATGTTCTTTTTTTGAAATAGAGCATTTGGAAGCAGTGCTCACTAATGGTCCATGGTTTGTTAACGAAAACATTGTTGGAATAGAGAGATGGACTCAAAGGTTTGATCCAAATTCTCTTGAAGGCCTATCTACTCCGATTTGGATCAGATTGCCAAATTTACCACTATTTTGCTGGGATGAAATAAACATATGTCGTATAGCTTCGATGGTTGGGAAGCCGTACTTAATTGATGGTAATACGTTCCAATGGTCGAGAAGGGGGTTTGGCTGGGTATGTGTTCGAATCAATTTGGATGATAAACTTCCTACAGGTGTATGGGTAGAAGGAGAAGAAGGAAAATTTTTCCAGAAGATAGAGTATGAAAGGTTGCGGAACCTTTGCTTTGAATGTGGGAAGATCGGTCATAACAAGACTAAGTGTGCCAAAAGTTTTTTGTTGAACAAGGAAAATTCTGATATGATGAACAAGGATATTTCAAAGAACTTGATTGAGAAGGAAGCATTGGAAGGAAATCAATTAACAAGAGATAAGGAGGCTAATTCTGAAGTTTATGGTCTGTGGATGATGGTTAACTATGGGAAGAAGAATTTCAGCAAAAACTGGAACAGAAGATCAGCTGACCAGGTGAATAAAATCAGCAAAATGTCTCAACCAAAGCAGTATGTTGCGATAAAGAAAAAAAACAAATGAAGAGTCTGGCTTGGTAGAGCAGAATACTGCAGATCATAGTATTGCAGTTACAGCCGAGAAGGTTAATAAAGATGGCACATTGGAGGAAGGATCCATAATAGCTATTAATAATAGCTTCAATGCTCTGGTGGAATTAGAGGAAGGGGAATTAATGGAATCATTATTGGTTGATAAGCTGGGTGAAGGAATTGCTGTTAAAGAACTCAAGGAATCCTCAGAGATTGAAGATAACAAGAAGATTCTGTTAGAAGCTGATTCAGGTGGCTATGTTTCAGCCGGTGCTAGGACTAATGGGATTGAGGGTTCTACTCAATCCTCAAAAAAGAAGAGAACAAAACAGCTGAAAGATCTGGGACCAATTAATGCATCTACAAGGAGCCATAGATTGGAGATGGATGGGAAAGGTAACTTGGGGAATAATCCCCATAATCCTTTTAAATGAATTCCATATGCTTTTGGAATTGTAGGGGAGCAAGGAAAAGAAGTGTTTCCCTCTACCTAAAGGAGTTTGTGAAAAATAATGGTGTTTGTTTTGGGGGTTTGGTTGAAACCAAAATTACTGGAATTGATAGGAATGAAGTTGATGCCTTGATTGGTAGCAGTTGGGACTTCCACTGTGTTCTATCTTCTCGGCTTTTGGGTGGTATACTGATTTTATGGAATACGAATTCAGTGGTATTCTCTGTAGAGGAGATCTCAACTCAAATGGTGATTGGTGAACTCAAAATGTTCAATAATTTAAGCTGGAAAGTGAGCACAGTTCATGGGAGCACTAATGTGAGCAAGAGAAGAGATCTTTGGAATATGTTAGATAAATATTCCAATTATGATTGTCCTATGATAGTTGGTGGGGATTTAAGTGTCTAATGTGCAAAGAAGACAAATTGGGTGGAAAAAGATTTGTTTATCATCAAGGATCAAGGGAGATGGAAGAATGATTGCTGAACAACGATCTTCATGAAGTTGGCTTTATTGGTCCTAGATTCACTTGGTGCAACAACAAGGTTGGTGGAGCTAGAATCCTTGAAAGATTGGATAGGTGCTTTGTTAATTCGGTGGCTCTTAGTTATCCTTTTCAATTGGTTGAGAGACATTTGGCTAGAATAGCCTCGGATCATTGCCCAATCCTTCTTCACTTTCGGACTTTCAACACTAGTTTCAGCAAAATTATCAAATTCGAGAACTGTTGGGCTTCTTACCAAGCCTCCTATGGGGTGGTAAGGAAGGAGTGGTGCAGGAATTATCAAGGTACTTACTCTCAAATTCTCAACAAAAAATTCAAAAGAGCCTTGAAATCATTATTCTATTGGAGCAAGTCTAAGCATAAATAATTGAACAAGTTGAAAGGTGATCTCATGAATGAGATTATGGATCTTCAAATTAAAGAATCTTCCTTAGGCTAGTGAAAACCCCGATCGACCTAGCATGCAAAGGTAGCATTAAGTTCCAAAACCTTCTCTTTAAGGATCCAATAGTCTTGATCCGAGAGATACTTGGTGGAAGCAAAGGGCCAAAGTTAAATGGCTCAATGAAGGTGATGGTAATTCCATGTTTTTCCATAATTATGCTAGTGCTAGAAGAAATGCCAATAAAATAATAAAGGTGAAAGATGAAAATGGAATTATGGTGGAAGATCAGGATCATATGGAGGAAGTTTTTATGTTGTTCTTTCAAAATAAATGGGAATCCAGATATTGCAAACTAGATGGTTGGTCGGCTCCTACTACTTGCTTGAATGATCAGGACAGAAGTCTATTGGAGGCGGATTTTTCTATGGCTGAAGTTGTAGATGTCTTAAAACAATTGGAAGGGAATACTTCTCCAGGTAATGACGGAATCTCTCATTCTTTCATTAAAGTTTATTGGGATATCATCAAGGATGACTTTTGGATGGCTTTAAGTCATTTTTTCAAACATGGTGAAATGAAAAAATTGGAAAGAAACTCTTATAATTCTAATTCCCAAGGTCTCTAATCCCATTCTTCCAACAAATTATATACCTATTTGTCTATGCAACACTGTGTATAAAGTGGTGGCAAGGATTATTTTCAATATACTTAATTTGGTCTTTCCTAAGCTTATCTCTATGGATCAAGCTGCTTTCATTAAGGGGAGATCATTATCAGATCACATACTAGTTGCACAGGAAATCTTCCACAAACTGAGAATTTCAAAAGCTACTACGGGCCTTGTTTCATTTAAAGTTGATATGGAGCAAGCCTATGACTCAATGGCTTGGGCTTCTCTTAAAGGAGTACTGGAATACTTTAAATTTTCGCCTAAAATTTCTGAGCTTATCATGGAGTGTGTTGAAGATCCTATGTTCTCTATTATCATTAATGGTAATTGTTCAAAGTGGATCCATGCTAGAAGCAGTTTTCGGCAAGGCTGCCCCTTATCTCCAATTCTTTTTATTCTATGCTCACAACTTCTTTCTAATGCTTTTTTTTCATAGCTCTTGTGGTATCAAGATTACTCCAGAGGGACCTCGTATCTCCCATTTATTGTATGCGGATGATGTCATTATGTTTTCCAAAGCCAATAGAAAAGAGATATTGGGAGTGAAGAGAATTCTTCATAATTTCTGTGAATGGACAGGGCAAAAAATCAATTACAGCAAATCACTTATTATGTTTGGAAAAAGTGTGGGAAGAAGTAAGAAGAGAAGTTTATCTAAAATCATGGGCTTTAAATATGTTAAACAATTCTATTACCTTGGGTTAAAGATGCCTTTGAGGAGGCTTAAGAGAGAGGGTTTTCCATTTATCATTGACAAAGCTTTGAATAAGCTTAATCAATGGGGTAGCAAATGCTTATTACTTCCGGGCAAGATTATTCTGGTTAAATCCGTTTTGCTTGCACTTCCTATCTATCATTCGACTCATTCATTGGTACCGAAAAAGGTTTTGGCTGACCTGGATAAAATATGCAGAGAATTCATCTGGAATAAGAAAAATGGATCCAAGGGAATGCATTACGTGAATTGGACTGATATGTGTAAACCGATTGAGTATGGTGGTTGTGGCTGGCATTCTAACATATCGAAAGCTCCTGCTTTGCGTGCTAGATTAGCATGGAGATTCATTCAAGATGATCAATCCCTTCTACACTCTGTAATGGCAGCTAAATACGGTAATAGATTGCTGAAAGGCAATAGTAGTGGGAATAATTCTGTTGCTTATAAAATTCTGAGTGAAGGATTTAAAATGTTAAATCCTATTGTTAAATGGGAGATTGTTAATGGTAGATCTGTGGATGCTTTCAAAGATAATTGGATCCTAGATAAATGTATTAACAAGTGGCCTACTTTTGTTACTCCTGTAGATGACAGCCCGGTCCTTGTTGAAGAGTTTATTCGTGATGGTAAATGGAATGAGTAGAATCTGAGCAATTATTTTGGCAAGGAGCTTATAGATATCATCATGCAGACCCAGATTTCCCAAGGAAAGAAGGCTGATTTCTTGGTGCTGATCAACCAAAAATCTGGAATGACTATCCCTGGATTAATCAGGAAATTGGAGGATATTGGCAATGAAAATAATCTGTTATGGAAGTGGATAAAGAAGGCAAAGTTGAATACTCGGGTGGAGACTTTTTGGTGGAGATTGAAAAGGAATGCCATTCCGTCTATGCATTTTTTATGTTATAGAAGGATTATTCAAAATGCTAACTGTCCAAGAGGTTGTGAGACTATTGAAGATGTGGAGCATATTTTGTGTGGCTGCTTTAAGATTAGAGAGATTATTCAGCACCTAAACCATTGGGGTTTCGGTTTTCCTTTGTTCAATTCAAGTGAACAATGTATTAGTTAGCTGGAAGCTAATGTCTCCAGGAAAGGTATGATGGTGAAGCTTTATTGTATTATTGTGTTTCTATTATGGAAAAGTAGAAACAAGAGGATACATGGTGGTGTCGAAGATAACTCCACCTTTATAGCCTCTGAAGCCATTTCTCAAGCTTCGGTCTCTAACAGCTTTAGCCACTTTAATTTGGGCTTTTGGGATGCTAATCAGTCATCAAGACTGTCTAATGCTTGGCATCCTCATACAATTTCCACAAAATACAGATCCATTTGGCTTGAAATTTAAAACATATAATCATAGAATGAAGGGCATCAATGGGGGTTAAAAAATATGGCTTAAAACATGATTTTTATGAAGCTATTTAACTTTAGGTGTGTTAGCCTAGGGTTTCAATTTTACCTCAATCCAATGGATGGATTTGGGCGATCTTGGTATGGTTAAGCTTGTAGACTATCCTCATACAATTTCCTAGTTAAAAGAAAGCCTTGAAATGCCTTCGATCAAAAGATACGGAGCATGGATGGATTAGGCTTGGTCTCGCCAGAGAGCTGCTTGTCAGGGACTTTGACCTGTCGGATTAGACTAAGGAAGTATAGGAAAGGGTATGGGGAGCTCACATACAAAAATTCTCGGGCTTTAGGGGACTTGGAGTGAATGAAAGAGCAAAAAGATCCCAAAGTAAACCCTAATAGCCCTATTTATAGTCCCAAGCCTATCATGGATGGCTAGGATTAGATCTAGGGCTGATTAGGAGGGAAAATAGCTTGATTAGGTCGGGATTTGGGTTAGGGATTATTAGGAAACATTCCCAAAGCATTCAACGGGCCTAAATTTGACTTAAATAAGTCAAATTGACCCAAGAAATACTTTGGTTGACCAAGTCAATGGTTGACTTGGTCAACCCAGTCAAAGAGGTCCAAGGTACAGGAGTTTGAGCCTAGGATTGATTTGATTTGGACTAAAACATGAATTAGGCTCAAAAGGGCTAATTGGGTCAACCTAGGTTGACATGGTCAACCAGGTTGACCTAGGGCACAAGTCTGGGCCTAATGGGTGGGGTCTATCCCATTGGGTCCAAGAGAGGAGAGAAATAAGCTTGAGAAGCTCAGGATTGATTTGAGATCAAATAGAAGTGTATGGGTCAATTTAGGTCAACCAAGGTTGACCCAGGACCTGGGTCAGGGCTCAATAAACCTAGTCTGACCCACTGAGAACAAAAGATAGGGTTTTGGGGCTTGGCCTGGTCAATTTGACCAGGTCAACCCCTTGACCCAAGGATTTGGGGGAAAAAGAAGGCCAACAAGCTAATTGGTCAAATCAAGGGTCAATTAGAGATAAGTCATTTTTGATCCACTTTTTTAAATTAGTTTAAGGACTTAGGCTCTATTAATTTTGCATATTTAAGGGTTATGTTTATTTAGGCTAGCTAGTGTCAAATAATTTAATTAAGCTATTTTAAAGGTTTATTTAGCTTATTTAGGTTAAACTGGTTAAAATAACATTAATGGTTTAAATGAGTTGACTTGGGATAAGTGAGCTAATTGGTCAAATAAAGGGTCAATTAGAGCTAAGTCATTTATAATTGACATTTTAAAATTGTTTTGAGGCCTTAGGTTCTATCAATTTAGCAAATTTGAGGGTTTAGGTTGTTTTGGGCTAACTTGTGAAATAGTCTAATTAAGCTACTTCAAATGTTTATTTATCTTATTTAGGTCATTTCTATAATTTTGGGAATTATAAGGAGGGTGAGGTCAATTTTATGAATCATAGGGTTTGAATTTAATTTACCTAGTTAGGCCAAAATAGGTTAAATTAGGATCAGCTATAGTAAATTCCTTTGTACTAGGGTCACCTAATTTTATTAATCATAGCATGGTCCAAGGGTCAACTAGAGTCGAATTATTTATGGCTAGATAATTACTATCCTATGGAAGACGTCTAACGAAATAATTGAATAACTTGGTTCTAAATCACTATGGACTAAGAGCTAACGTGGTTGGGTTTAGTTTTAGTTTTGGTCAAAGTTGAGCCTAGTTTTCAAGATCAACAAATGCAACATTCAAACATAATGGACATACATGTGATTGAACCATTAAGGAAGAGTATCAAATTCTTAGATCAATAAATGGGTCCACATGAATTACTGAGGGCTAGGTTAGATTTAGGTCTACTTTGGAGCTATCTCTAGTTAAACTAATCAAGAGATTATCTTAAGATTAAGAATTAAGAAATTTAGGCTCTTATCCTATTGGCTTTGCTAACTCTAAAGAATTTTATAGTCATCATAGAATTTCGTCAAAATTAGATCAAGCAAAAGGCAAGGGTAGGATTTGCAATTAAGCTAAGTGAGAGTTACACATAGGAGTGAGTCAAGGACCTAAAATAAGTGAAATTAGAAATGGATGAGTTGTTTGAACTATGTTTAGAGAGGGCTAGAAGATAAAACAAGGGGTATTAGCCTAATCAAGTTCAAGTGACCGAGATTGAGCAAGGATAACTAAATCGAGCATGGGAAAGTACCCTAAACTAGTCATACTCAAGAATCAAGCAGTGTAAAAGGCATTTACATTTCTTAAGACAACAACCTAACAAGTTATTTGATCAATTATCCCTACCACTTGAGTGTGAGCTTACCACAGAGAGTCCACTAACCTTAATAAGAAGAGTAAACCAATTGATAAAATCTTAGATGGTCAATAACCATTGGAATTCACAACTATCTGTTGTATTTATGTAGTGGAAATATTGACCTAACATATGGGACATATGGATCAATATAAAAAAGCTTGAGAGGAAAATTTCAAAATCAGTTAAGAAATGTCATGACATCACTAACCTATACTCACTAGAGTTGAGTTATCTCCATATCAGTAGGGTTGGTGTTGACACCACCATAGATAGAGATTTTTGTCAAATTAACACAATTTGTACTGAAGATTATGAACATTCAAGACATTTAGCAAGAGTATCATCTACTATACTTTAAATTAATTTAGTTTAGATGACACATTCAAAATTGTTTTAGCATTTTTATTATCAACTCATCACTCTTAGTTTATCATTTTTACTTTAGATGAGATGCAAATATGCAGCTTTGATATTTTGAATGTATCTTTCCACTAAGATATTTATTATTGAATGATATTTCTTTTATTATTGAATGATATTTGATTTATTAGATAGCTAAGATAATTTTAGAGTTTAATTAAAACTAATTAAGCAAGATAATCATGTAATTCTATTCAAATGGCTTAAGAATTAACTTAAACGTATAGTTCATTTGTTAAAATTAATTTAATTTTTTTTAAAAGCGATATATATTATAAATTTAGTTAAATAAAGTTTAATATTTACAAGTCAATATAATAACTAATTCACTTAATTTTCGCTAATATAGAGTAAAATGGAATTATATATTCATTTATAATGTATTGGATTGAGGCATTCCTCTTTATCATATATGCCTCGTAGTGCACCAAGTATCTCTTGTACTCTCGTAGTGTCCTCTCCCATGTCATCTCATTCTAATGGTATCTAAAAAAATGCATCCATAGCCAAAGGGTATTCAATTTTAAGCATAATGAAGTACTCATAATTATTATAATTATAAATTATTCTTAGCTAGAGGTGTCAATTCGAGTCAACGGGTCGGGTTTGGTTCCAACCCAACTTGACTCGGGCGTAAACAGGTTGACCTGAATTCAACCTGTTTAGCTAAATGTGTCAGGATTTATAACCTGGACCCAACCTGGACCTAACCTGCTCGCGTTGACGGGTTGACCCAACTCGACACACTATCGCAGTCGTTGAGGCCGCAAGTGAGGCGAAGCAGGGTGGGCTGCTGGGGCGGCTGGCAGCGCTAGTGAGTTCTGCTTCGGTAGGCAATGGGGGTAGACACATGCAGCAGCCGGTGTGCGACTACCGACTGGACTAGGACATTAGGTTGTGTCCATAACGAGTCGTCGTGGTTACGGCCATGTGGGTCCTACGGTAGGTCAGAGAAGGTAGGGTCGACCATCGAGCGTTCACCGTGCAATCCGTGGAGAGTGGTGAGTGGCTAGGCCCCAAGGTGATTAAGCTATACACTAGGTCGCAGGTTAGCCGAGTAAAATTCTTGTTTTTAGGTCAACCCGAACCTAACCCATTTTTGAGATGGGTCAAAAATTTGAAATCGGACACGACCCATTTTATAAATAGGTTGACCCGAACCCAAAATTTTCCTGATTGGGTTTCGAGTTATTTCAATTTTTAACACCCCTATTCTTAGTAATACTTAATGAAGGAGGGTACTAAAGAATTGTATTTCAAGTGTTCTAAAGAAATGCCCAAAGGTACACTCTTAGCTCGGCAATAAGGTCATTAGCCTCAAATTTAAGTTGTTTCCTCATAGCTGTGAAACCCCCTAAGTAAAAGAAGCTAAAGTCTTAAACATCATGACGTCTTTTGGTGTAATGATTGAAATTTTATTAAGAAATTTTGCAGTAAAGCGTGTTCATCTAGGAGAAATCCTTGGATGGGTGACCTATAGGGAAGTTACACCAATATGAAAAAACTGTGAGGCCCTCAGGTCAAAGCGGATAATATCTTGATAGTTAAGGGTTTGTTGTATTACAAATGATATCAGAGCAATACACCATTCATAAGATGGTAACTAAGTGCCAAATAAGACAAAGTGCTATGCCATGGGGGCCACATCTTGAACCCTGTATGGGACAAAGTACTACATGGTAGGAGTCACCACTTGAACTTTTAGGGTCCACCTGTAGCTTTCTATCGATCTGCTGGTGGTTGATTCTGGGACAAGGATACTGACGAGGATGTAAGTTACTTAAGTAAGGGAGATTGTGAAACCCCTTAACTAAAAGAAGTTAAACTTTTAAACATCTTTTTGTGTAATGATTGAAATTTCATTAAGAAGCTTCCCAGTTAAGCTTGCTCATCCTAGATAAATCCTAGAATGCATGACATTCTAGGAAGTTACACCAACAAGATAAAATTGTGAATTCCTTAGATCAAAGCATACAATGTCTTGATAGTTAAGAGTAGGAGCAATTACAATAACCCCCATTGACTCTATATATGTAACCTGACTAAGGTAGTTCCCCTCAAATGGTAGGATTATATCAAACATCTACATATATAGTATAATTATTTAAATCATTAAATCCCTTAACAATCTTTTATTTATTGTCAATAATTATTGAATAATCTTAGGTCTTGATTAAACCTTATTCAATAATCATCGAGCCATCAAGATCAACTAAAATGATAGACATATTTAATAAAGTCTTTGTAGCATTTTAAAAATTGATTTAGTAATATTTACACCAAGTTTGACATATTATAGACTTATTATTAAAACTTTTTTGAACCTTATTCAAATATTTTCTCCACCTTATATTTGATCCTTCATAGATCATGCCAACTTATCTTCAAAAAAGGGTCTTTAAAGATTCAAGAAAAGGTTCCAAAATGCTTAAATAACACTTTAATGCATCAAAATTAGTTTAAATATTGCTAAATCGTGTTAAAGATGTTACAAAAACTGATCAAATAGGTCAATCATTTTTTAAAAGAATCGATTGTGATCGAATTTTCGTTCTAATAGCACATATGAATAGAAGATGGCTCTAACATGATAATAAGCATATAAACTGAAGTCTAATGGCCAAGAGGCTTACAACTTAGTGTGAGAAGCTTATTTTCAACCCTAAACTATAAACCAAGAAAATTGCTAATCTTTGGAATAACTTTTTCAATATTCTTTTAAATTGCAGTGAATTTTTTCCACATGTTGAAGACACTTGATTTATAATGTTTGGAAATGAAAAAAAAAAAAAAAAGCTTTTGGAAGGAGGATGAGTCGAAGAGCTCGTATGATCAAAGGGTGTGAAATTATTTTTAGAGAGGGTTTTGACTCTATTTGTTAAGAGATAAATATATTTTATTTCAAATGAAAGAACATATTTCTTCAAGAAATGAAATAATGATATATTTCTCTAATTTTTAATATTATGAAATATATAAAGTTAAATTTCTTT
Source organism: Dendrobium nobile (assembly GCA_022539455.1). NCBI lineage: Eukaryota > Viridiplantae > Streptophyta > Magnoliopsida > Asparagales > Orchidaceae > Dendrobium > Dendrobium nobile. Next base: position 61,111,394 of record CM039733.1, read on the forward strand.
TTGAAAAAGTCAACTAATAGTTTTCTTATTTTTTCAACACTTCATAGTTTTTGTCATAAAAAGCTACTATACATTTTAATTTTTTTTTAAAAATGCAGTTAAAAAAAATAGTTAAATACTATTTTGATAGTTACTATCATGATTCGACTACATTCTGACGCTGTCAGCTATACTATCTATCCCCAACTAAACCAAAGTTTTTGTTCGAAAGTCTGATTTTCGTATGAGGCGCACTACTAACATCACACCTAGGGGTGTAAGTGAGTCGGCACTCGTTAGTGAGCTCATGAGTTCAACGTATTGATCCACCGGTTCATGCTCGGACTCAAGCTTAGCCTAGCTCGGCTCATAAGCCCTTTGAGCTACTTGATCAATTTAAAATACATTTAAAAATTAATTGAAATTAGTATTATATAATATATTTTATGTTTTAAATTAATTTTGTATCATTAAAAAAAAATGTTAAGTTAAAATTAAGAAATCAAGCTCAATAACCGAGTGAAGCTTGAGCTTCTCAAATAAGTTCAAGCCTATACATTTTTTAAGGAGCTGAGATCAACATTAATAATGAGTTCGAATTAAGCTTAAATTTGATAAAAATTAAATAAATTTAACTAGACTAGTCAGATAATTGACTCAAACTCGTTTAATCCCCTAATCAGATCCTGGATCTATATGATATCTATCTCAAGCTGCCGGCCTAAGGCGAACGCTTTTGTTAATTGGCGCAAAAACTGGAAGGGAAAAGGAAAACCGCATCGCGTCGAGAAGTCAAGGCGGACGCAAAAATGGCGATCACGAAGAGGAAGATTTGCGTGGCCCTCCTATCAATCATATGTTTTATCGCCACCATTTCTATCATTCAGGTTCGATTCCTTCCGTGATATGTAATTTTTCCCAATTTACTCTGATTATTAGCACCTTCAGCTGTCAAGGTTTTATTCTGATCTAATTCAACTAAATTAGGACTTTAACCCGTTGAATCATCGTAGCTAGTGCAACTAATGAATGGATAGAAAGTTTTCTGGCTAAGTTTAGTCTGCGATTTTTAGCACAGCACTGTGCGATTGTTTGTGAAAATGGTCGAGTTCATCCCGTGAACATTGGAAATTGGCAGCATTATTGAGATTGACATGACCATGGCCTGTTCTGTAAAACAAAGTTGTCACTCGTCATTAGAGGCGTTTGGTGATGAGTCCTATTCGGTAATTGACCTTGTTTCCGCAGTTGGGCTTTGCTTGAATTGGATACAAAGGATATGCTTGGTTCAGTGTTATTTATATAATGTTATAAACGATATAACAATCCTATTGATATATCAATATTATCTTTCAAATGTTGTTTATTTGGTTTAATGGCATCTGATTAAAAACTAAAATGTTATTTAGAATAATTAATCACTATTAACATTTTTTATTTTTTCCTTTTTGCTTAAAACTTCAAGATTTTGGTAATCTAGATAGGATCCAAGTTGTTAGTTATTTGGAATTGCGTTAATCTTGACTCCGGATGTTATTTAGATTACTCTGTGTTAGGGATAATATCAAATCAAACATTATTTATCGTAAATAACATTTTATCGTAAATAACATAACATTTTATCAAAGAAAACACTAAATGATACAACAACTAAAAATAATCTCTGAAAATTGATTTTTGTAGTTCTTATGTTGCTTCCTTTCTAAGGGATTATGATTCTTAAATCTAGCTTGCCTAGTTTTCCCCAAGCTCAGGACCCATCAAAACATTGTTTAAAGTCTTTAAACATTTTATGTTACATTAGTATGCTAGCCTAATCAGTTTTGATCCGCGAATCTAGAGTTTTGCACATACTTTTGTCCATTAACTTATTTTATTGACTTTTTAAACTACCTTCCATGTCTGAAGAAATGCAATAATTTAAATGTATCTCATTAAAGGTCCATTTAGCTCGCAAATTTAGGTGCCTGTTACTTAATTTGTAATTCATCATTAACCTGTGTTACAAACTTGTCCATCTTCAGATTCATTCTTGTGTCTCTGCTGGCTTATTCGCTTGCTTAAATAAGTTTTTTTTTTTACTAATTCTCTGATTAACGGATTTGTTTTTATTATCCTTCTTTACAGTATGATCATTTTATGACTTTTATTGGGTAGAAATGAGTTTAAAACTTCTGTGCTTATGCTACATGAATTGATATTTCAGGCTAATGCAACCAAGGATTTGAAGGAAGTCACTCACAAGGTTTTCTTTGATGTGGAGATTGATGGAAAGCCTGCTGGTGTGTGAAATATTGTGATAGATACTGCATTTGTAACCTTTATTTATGTTCTAAATGTTATTGAAGTAAGATATTTTCCTTTTAGTACACTTTAGTGGATCAATGGGAGGATTTTGGGTATGAAGAGCTTTTTGAGCATATTTCTGTAGTATTGCTCTATCAAATTTCTTTTGCAAGAATAATGGCACATCTCTAGAGGCTTCATACTTGTGTATCATATGCATGGATATCCTTTCAACATGATAAATATGAATGGTGTATAGGATACCCAATAACTTTGAATCCTTTTTTTTTCCAGAAGTGGAACGTTCGTTAGGTAGAGTTATACATGATGAACACAGCGTATTAGACACATCAAGCGTGAGCTTTATATTCATATAGTGTGGTGTATCACAAAAAAATGTTAAGACTAGCTTTAAATTTCCTGATCTGCAGTACCTTGGTGTTATGTCCAGCTTGCGTTTCTTGCCTACTATATTTTTTTGAAAATTTTTTAACATGCCCAATTCCCTAAACCAGTGCCTTCCTCTTCTTTAATCTTTCTCATACTGCTACCATATATGATTATTTGCCTTGTTTTTTTTTATTTTATAATTAGGACCACCATGTACAGTATTTACTTGGTTGTTCTTCAAATAAATCCAATTTGAACTAAACTATCAAGAAGATCATGGGCTGTTAATTACATCACACAAACTATCAGCCTTATCTATATTCATTAATGATATTTATAATCTATTCTATATTGATATATCCTTCTATCCTCATTCTATTAAATCTAGTCTCTCATTTTGACTCTATCTGTACTTGTTTGTTTATCTTTTATTGGAGGTTCACAACCTTCAAAATGAGCACTATGTTCACAGCCCTCAGAATAGAGTATATAGTTATTTTGGTTTAAAACTCTTTGTGCCAATTACCTGTAAATGATTTATTTGAAAGATACAATTTGAAATAATTGTTGATGTGGTCCATGCATTCTATAAACAGGTCGCATTGTGATGGGTCTCTTCGGTAAAACTGTACCAAAAACTGCTGGTATTAGTTTATCTTTTTGTGAAGTTTATGCTTGTAGTAGTATAGCTTTAACTTTAGTACCTTCTAAATTTACTTTTTGGGCCGTTCTTGTTTTGCAGAGAATTTTCGAGCACTTTGCACAGGTATTGATCTTCTCTAGATTTCTTTATTAAGTTTGCATTACAACCATAGCTGATATATTTTTTATGTTATTAATCAGTTTTTGTAAGGCTTCCTTTGATAGATGTTTCTTTTGGAATTTACTCATTTTTTGAAGCTTCTTGTTTTTTTGTTTTTGTTTGAAATGGATGGTTTCTCCTCTTAGGATGTTTGAGATGATGAAAGAAAGTGGTTTTATAATGATTTTTTGATGTGTTATCTAACAATGATGATATTTCAAGTTAGAGCTTAAGATGTATTGTTAGAAGAGGACATCCCTTTTGAAAGAGGATATTTTAACAGAAGGATTTTAGTTACTAGATGGAAGGGTATATTGGAGAGACAATAAAGTGGAGATTTGAATGACTAACGTAGAGAAATAGGGCATGCCTGTAAAGGAATCTGGTCAGTTTGAAAGGAAACTACACTGTACCATGAAAAAGGAGGGTAGTTCCTCTTTTCCATAACCTTCTGAAAGGAGAAATCCATTCATTTACATTACATCCTATGATCTTATATGCATTACAGGCTGCACTAATAGGTTGGTCAGCTTGGTTGGCATTCTAGCTGTTACATTTCTATAATTGTAGGTTGCTCTCTTGACTATGTAGGCTAGTTTGATGCTCACCAAGGTTGTAGGATGAGTCTGCTCAATACTTTTATAATTTTATAGTGATTTACATACATAACATCTAAAATATTAGGATTTAGATATTTAATGCATAAACTTTATTATTTACATCATCTAGCACTTTATTAAAGAAGCTAATTGAGTTTGCTAGATCTTGTTATACTCGCTGTCAATGCCTTCTTGGACCGAGCTCATGCATAACTCCCTCTTCTTTGTTACATGCTGCTCTCTACGGATCCGTCTATTCGTTTGTTGGTGAGTTCCTGTGCAATTTCCTCACTTCTTTGTTGTCGAGGGTTTCAAGAATTTCAGTAAGAGTGGAAGAGAGAGAAAGAGAGAACAAGTAGAGGGACATTGAGACAAGAGAGGTAGCATGATGGCAAGGAGATTGGCGTCGCATAAAGGACTACTAGACCGACAATGAAAGGCGAAAAGTGGAATGTGTGGTGACTGTGCTATAGAATGTTAATTGCAGGTGTTGTTTTTATTTTATTTTAATGTTTTGAGTTTGATGTATGTAAATAATAAAGTTTAGATGCTAAATAAATAAATCCTAATGTTTTAGTGGTGTGTATGTAAATCCCCTGACATGTATTTAATTGGTAGCTTGCCGATATTTAAGTCAACTTTGCTAAAATGTTATAGTGCAGCAAGATGCAGTAAGCATGTTCTTTCTTAATAACATGGTTGTAAGACCATTAGTTCCATTATTAAGGATGATTTTTTGACAGATTGCATTGAGCGGTGATTTATTAGTCACATAAACCTTACTATCTCTAAGATGCATCTAGGAAGTATCGGAAGGTTAATGTTTATTGTTTTCATTTTTGTTATGCGTGCATGCATAGGCAGCACAACTTTTTGAGCTTCTAGGCTTCATTGTTCATTTTGCATGCTGCATTTTTGTCTTGGGTTCAAAAATTCAGTTGTGATAGATAGAAAGAACCTTTGGAGCCAAAGATAAGAAGTTTTTTATCCTATCCTACTCCATAGGACTTATTTACCTCGTGTCAGTGGATCTGACCAAAATTCTCAAAAGAGATCCCAAAGCTCTATAGAAACCTCAAGGGCATATATCCAGGTTTAGGTTTTATTTAAGCAGGTACATTCTTTATGACTTCATGAACATATGGGTTGACTTGTAGAGAAGCTGCATTATTATGTAATTACATGATTTTTTTTTTTCATACAACACATAAAAAAGCAAAGCAAGAACAAAGCTATTTATGACTAGAAAAAAAAAATTAAGAAGTCATATGCTAGTAGATCTCTATTGAATTCCCTATTAGCTATAGATTTGTCCATTGTATCTTGCTTTTAATTATATTATCCTAATTTGTAGATATTTGTTACAAGATTAGCCAGCATCAAAATTTTCAGTCAACCCATGACATGTTATTCTAAATAATTCAATTTATAATGAGCTAATCTATCACTAATGTGTATCAAAATTTCTAGCAAATTTATTTATTGCTACTTCAGAGTATAAACCTTTAGCTAAATTTGTAGCAAATATTAAACGAGTTGTTCTTCAAAATATCTATCCATGTAAATTTAATCAATAATTGACTTGTAACTAATTATGGGGGTGCTATCTGTTGTACACTTTTATTAAATATTGGATTTTTTCTTAATAAAAATGCATTTTTAATAACCATGAAGCAAGTATGTCATTTCACTGCATATAATTATATGCTTGAAACATATACCAAGTACACATGATCTTGTAAAGACACATGTAGCAAATGTAGGTAATACAAACATCCATAAAAGATACAATCATCCACCCAAATATATCTTAGATAAAAAATAAAAATATAGGGTTTGATTGTCACACTTCAATGTCTAATTTGGAAGAATTGTTTACTTATATCTTCTAATCATCCAACAGAATTACTAATAATCATCAATATAAAAATAATATATACATAGTGGAAGCTATCATTCATTTTCACTTTATCTGAATCATGCATTTTAGTTCATCTTCTAAAAATAATTTACATTTGCTATGAAAACAATATCTCCGATCAACCTGTCTTAATACATTTATAACTACAAAATAATAAATTGGAAAACAAAAGAAATATCTATTTTTAGCATTTGATCTGCCTCACTTCACTGGGTCCTTATCCAGTGGCGGAGCCAGAAATTTTGTTCAGAGGTGGTCTAAATTAAAATAGTTATGTTTGCCGTCTCATTTGGAATATTTGAATATATTAAAATAGTTCCGTTTTCCGTCTCATTACCGGAGCCAAGATTAGCTGTAAGATCAAAATTAAGAATGCAAATAATATGGCCCTCTTAGAAGACATAAACATCTTCCACGGGCAGTTTCATTTGAGGGTGAGAGAGGAGCAAAAGGAAAAATGAAAGTTGTGCTCGAGGTCGTGACTTGTGACTCGCGAGAGAGGAGTAAAGGGGAAAACAAATCATTAATGCTTTTCATGTGTCAAGAAAAAATATTGGTGGCTTCTCTAGTTCTTTGGATTAATAAATATCTTTAAAAGGAAGAATTACAAAAATTAGAGCAGGTTTTCTCATTGGCGAGCTTGTTGCTCTATTAAGCCACTAAAACACCATCTTTATGCCCCTTTTGGCTTTAAATTTTAGCTTTAGTCAAATCCTTTAGAGGAGATCTCTCATACTAAGTCATGAGTGCGCGGCCCAGCATTTCTGTTGAGAAAAAAAGAGCATGAAAAATATAAACCTACCCTTCACTATAATTAATTAGATCATTAGCAGGTCAAAAATAATTAAATAAATGAGTCGTAATTTAATATTTAATAATTATTATTAGATAATGAATAGTTTGTTAACGATAAAAGTTTTAATAAAATCATATTTAAATAGTTAAATATTTTAAATAATAATTAATTAAATAACCTAGCAACTCTACCTTAAAATATCTTTTTATCATTCCATCCACAATGGAAAGTTATTCCTCTCTCTCTTTCAATATTTTTTCCCATTAGTCTTTTTCTCTCTACAGTTGTAGCATTGCATGGTCTGGATAGAAGGTGGTTGAAGACTTGAAATGGAAAAGCCTCTAAAACAAATAAAATGAAAGCTGTTATACCTTTTTTTTTTTTTTTTGGGGGGGGGGGGGGGTGCAAGTGCAAGATGATCATATCAAAATATGCAAAATAATCGTATCTATCATATATCAGAAGTTATGTGATGAAAGTTCATTAAATTGAGAGATAATACATTTTAACTAGTGTCGAGAGACGTAGAAAATCAAAACTCAAAATCATGGGAAACAAAAATATGATTTGCAAACCTACCATGATCTGAGTAACTTTCACAATTAGAAGAATGGATAGAAATGGCTCAGGGGTAACTTTCTTGTTTCTCTTCCTCTTCTTCCCAGCCAAGGTATCGAATGAGGATGGGGGAGGTATGGCTTAAGGTAATACAATGAGTGAGTGGATTTAGATATTTAAAAAAAATAAGTTTTTAAACCCAGCCTGCAATGCTCTAGACATAGCATCTTAGAACTCCACATGAGCACCTCAAACTTGAGAGGTTGGCGTCGTAGGGCTAGAACTCAAATTACAGAGAGGCCGACCGCAATACGCTCGCATGCACAACGGTGCGGCGCACCAACATAAGTTTTCATACATGTTGGAATTTTCTTATAGATCATTAAAGGTAATTAATGGGTCTTTGTTCATTAAAGGAATTAGGTCTTTACATTGATAGTTATAATGTGTAAAATTGATAAGCATAATCATAGAAGCTTGACTGCTCTACTTGACCCTTTTGATGATTTGCCTTGATATGATATATTAACATATTGAGTAAAATCAAATATCATTTGTCAAATCATCTCATATGTCAGTAAATGATCCGGCTAACTTTACTCACCGTCATCCATTCAATATTGCCTCTTAGCCATTTGCTCAGTTAAGCTATGAGTGGAGGAACCATCATCACCAGCTTGTAAACATGAATAGGACCTAGCATGCGAGCTAAACCCATAAATTCTCCTCTTAAATGGGTGACCAGTGGCCTCAACTCCGGAGAGGGCATGAAAGCTCAGCTTTGAAACTTCATATGAAAATAAGAATAATACCATTCTCCAATGTTTAAAATTGCGTAATCAGGTTTTGAGGCGTTTTTCGTTCATGAAACGAGGCGTAAGCCTCAAAATAAAAAAATTGCATAAATATAAAATGATAAATTTTGTATATACTAATGAGTAAATAATACATAAAACATAAAAATACGCAAGATATGAAGTGAAATCAAAATATCCCAATAATAAAACAACATGAAATATAATTCAACTTAAACTTCATCTTTTCCAAATCACAGTATTCTTTTCATTAACATATAATTCAAAAAATAAATAGCAATGACATGTCACATAAGAACTCACAAGTCATCAACACTGTTATCACTAAGGGGGTCTTCATTTGAATCATCATTATGATAAACTGCTCTCTCCCCTTCCTCCTCTCCTATAGAGTCCAATGTCTCCCAATTAGGTCCTTCCTCAATATCAATTATCTTCCTCTTCCCTAAATATTTTTGAACAATCTCAAAATAAATAATAGTGTCATACACTAATAAAAGTCTAAGAAAATTATATTATTTATATCTTTTTTTATTTGTTCTTGAGTTATGGTGGATGTAGATGCTTTAAGACCATCAAAGAAATCAATATTTAAATTTTCATCTTGTAATTCAGATGACATCACTTCAACTACATCATCTACAAACCACTCATCATCAGATGCCACATCCTCACAAAGCAAAGGATCTTCATCATCAATTAATCTTTTTTTTTTCAAATTCCTATATCTGAGTCTCCTATTGTATATAATGTACACCAGTGAATTCATCCTCAATGTGGACAAGCGATTTCTCCTCTTTGTATATACTTGATTGTAGGTACTCCAATTTCTTTCATAGTCAGATGAAGAGCATGTTAAGCCCAAAACTTTCACAGCAAAAAACAGCAATTCTAGAGTCCTATTGCCAAATTGAATTCACCACTCAACTAATATTTATATAAGAGAGTTTAATTAGTGCGAAAAAATAGCTTTTAAATAAATGTTTAAAACATTAAATAAAATTACCTGGAGATCGTTTGGCAATTGTATCATTTGTTTGTTGTAATCCAAAAAAGGTTCTTTGTTCCCAAAAAGTACAAATTGCATGTCAGTATTTGATCTTTCTGTTGCATCACTTATTAACTGAATCATGCAATGATATAATTCCAACTTTATTTCAGGATTTGTAGACTTGTTATCTGCATATTGATACTGAGGGTTTAGGTAATAACCAGCTACATGCAAGTGCCAGTGAAGTTGTAGCTCTCATCTATCGTCAATAATATTCCAAATTTCCCTAATGCTACCCTCTTCGCCTCCTAAGTTGGAGGCAATCGTTTCTTTGGCTTCATCCATGGCATTATAGATGAAACTAATTGTAGGCTTCTTCTCAACATCCACCATTCTTAAAACTTGAACTAAAGGTCTAGTGGTTGTAATGACATATAAGATACTTTGCCAAAATCTATCATTTAAAATTTTTTTTCTAATTCCTTATTCGACTAAGCACAACTCAACTATTGTTTAGATGTGAATATAGCCTCTAAATGTTTTCTAGCATTCGGCATGCTCTCTAAGGTCAAGTAAGCAGTGGCAAATCTTGTTGTTGCTGGCCTTAGAATTTCTTTCTTTGAAAATTTTCTCATAAGAGCTGGAACCCAAAAATGGTTGTAAATAAACTTTTTTTTTTTTGCTTTAGTAAGTGCATTGTTATGTTGAGGTAGCTCCCCAAGCTTCTCAATAATCATATCTATGCAATGTGCAGCACATGGAATCCAGTACAGATGTTTTCTTTTCTCCATAAGTTTGTTATATGCAGCCTTGTAAGAACTTGCATTATCTATCACAACTTGTACAATCAAATATTCTCCAACCTCCTCAATAATGCTATCTAATAATCCAAATATGAACTCAGCATCTTTGACCTTGTTAGATGCTTCAACTGACCTTAAAAATACAGTACCATAAAGATTATTAATGAGAATGTTGACCAGACTTTTATGTTTGATATCAGACCACCTATCTGACATAATTGTTACTCCTGTTTGAGTCCAAGTTCTCTTAATTTCTTTGATGCTTTTATTAGTGTTTTCCAACTCCTTTAGAATTCATGTTCTCAAATCATACATGGTTGGAGGTTTGAACCCTCTCCCAAATGCTCCAACTGAACGAATAATGTTGTAATAAGCAGGTGATATTGCAACATTAAATAGAATTGCATTTTCGTAGAAGAATATGCCTATATCCTTACACTCTCTTCTCCGTACCTCCCTTGCATTTTCTAGGGCCATCATCTGTGTAGTAGGAGGCTTATCCTCTAATGTGTCTATCATATAATAATCTATAGGCCCTCTAACACCCCTAGATGAAATGGGCTTCATCGAAGAAGATGAATCCCTAACGCCGTGCTCACTCCCGTAGTAAGAGCCAACATTAACTCTGTCATCAAATTGCTTTTGTGCAAGATGTTTTGACGTGGTAGACTTATTCTTATATGATTTTATCTCCTCCTTTACAGTATCAGGAACTTTGGAGCATGGAGCAACATTCTTGTGAGACCCTGAAAGGTAATCATTCATCCTAGTCACACAACCCTTCACAACTATATCACAGTAATTGCATTTTAGATAGATTTATGTTTTATCACTTCCCCCTACATCCACCTGAGTGCTATGTTTTTATGCTGGATCTTTTCTATGACCTGATGCATTTTTATCCTTACTTCTGACCATCATTTATGAGAAGAATATATTAGTGCAATATATCGAATCCCTAAGCATAATGCACTCATTAACAACTGTTACTAAAGATGATGAATACAACAATATACCGGTCTGCCGGGGGTCCAAGGGGGCGCTGCACCCTGGCGGGGCCCCTGCAAGGTTTTCGGGGGGGGGGAGGGGGGGGGGGGGGGGCAGCGCCCTCGGGAAAAAAAAATTATTGTAAGATTAATTTTGAAGTTCTGCTTGTTTTTAAAGTTCGTAAGTTGTTTGATACCGAGTATATACTGAGCATGTACCTACTCGATACCGAAAGATACCGAGCGGTACTGAGCATGTACTGAGCGGTATCGAGCATGTACCTGCTCGGTACTGAGCGGTACCAAGCATGTACCTGCTGGGTACCGAGCTGTGCCAAGCGATACCAAGCATGTACATGCTCGGTAGCGAGCCTGTACCTAGTGGTACCAAACATTATTGTACCGAGTGGTACCGAGCATGTACCTAGTGGTACCAAGAAGAATATAAAACCACGAAGAAGAAGAGCTTTCAGCGGTTGGTCGAAGGAGACTCCAACCCAACTCATGGTAGAAGATAACTCCAAGCAATAGGCGAAGAGCAACTCACGGTGGAAGGAAGCCGACACCGAACAAAGAGGGAAAAAGGTTGCTCATAGTAGAAGGGAGAAAACCTGTTTTCGGTAAATTACGGAAGACCGAACGGGGGTTGGGGGTCCGAATCGAACAAATATATATTATGTTAGCTTTTTTTTAATTTTTATAGGCGAACGCCTCTCAACCGTGAGGCGAGGCGTGTCTCACTAAACTTGAGGCGTACGCCTCAAGTCCTGAACTCATTGCGTGGGCTTTGAGGCTTAAAGGGGAGAAATTGGGTTGAGGCGCGCCTCTTATTGCGCCTCTTATTGCGCAATTTTAAACCATGCCATACTCTCATATTCATTCCGAAATTAAAATTTACAAAAGTGCCATTAATAACCAATAGCTAATTATGACAATAAAAGATTACACTAATATCAATTCACATGCCTTTTGCACAACCTATTCTATCATAGGACATGCTGTACAATAGCTCTATCACATTTTGAGAGATAGGATTATACATGTCAATGGCGCAAAATGGCGTGCTCTATGGCGCTCGGCGCAGCGTGGCGCACATATGATGCTATATACGTGGCACGGAGCAACGCATCAAAATAGCATGCGCTATTTGCGCCATGCATGGGCACGGGCAATGGCACATGGTGCGCCATTCTTGTAGAAACATTTCCCTAGTAAAAGTTTCTGTATTTTTTCCTTCATTTACTTCCAAATTCCCTTATCTGTCTTCCGTACAGGAAACCTATTAAGCACTTCCTTTAGGTCGTAGTTGATGCTACTCTTTGAACAGGGGCTGTAAGGCTATAAAATTGAGCTGAAAATTAATCTAACACATAAATGCTGCACAAACTACAAAATTCATCTAGAAGGAACATGCAACAATTAGGACGATTGGTAAGCCAATGGCAGCCCAGACTCGGAAGGCATTGAACTCTTCTATCATTAGATGCATCACTTTTGAGCAATTCTCCAGCTCTTTCTTTGCTTATGAAAGTGTCCACATTTTGTTTCTCACCATTCTTGGCTTCTCTTACTTTTTCCACAAAATGAGAATTCTCCATGGTCTGCATAATCCAAGCCTCTAATAATGAGGATTATTTAAAGGTTGCTTTATTAACTAAGGCTATCCATCATATAAGAGTCCTTCGAATTACTACTATGGGCTCCTAAAATTCGCGCCCCGACCTCCTTGTGCCTGTTTTTTTTTTTTTGCTTTCGTTGGGGGGAGTTTTAACGGATTAAGTTCCCGGGTAAATTTTTAGAAAGCAAATTGGGATTGTAGATAAGACACACCTAGAGATTTTGCCCTTGTTTTACAAGGACTTTATGATTTAAGTTTTCTGGTTTTCTATAGGCTCTTATAGTTTATTACCCCTTCTGATCATGAGAGATAACTTTCAATTAAGGCTAGTCATCAAATGAATACATCATATCTATAGATACGTAATGTCTGGCATATAGTAGCAGCATTGATTTAATGTTTTGACAATTTGATGTCTAAAATTTTAAAATTTCACCATCTTGCACTCAAAGCGTGGTGGGGGAGTGATGATGAGCCCGATCAAGTTCCCATGGTTTTGTTGTCTTGGGCCATCATGGTCAGAGGAGATAGTCGACCTAGCCTTACAGAAGGATCCTTGTCAGCAGCCATGGGTTGCGTCGTCCAAGAGTATCTTGTTGACCTGGGGTGTATGTTTGTTTAAGGGGACAAATTTGTATCCACCTTAGCTGACAGAGGGCTTTGTGCCCTATTGATTATATCCTATTGATTCATTTCTCAAGGAGTTAGTACCATTGGGGAGCATATGGGCACTAACCATAATTGTAATATAATGGTGTCATTTCGCGGCGAACCACCCTGTTCAGAGGTTGCCAATCATAACCATTTTCCTATGTTGCCTTTTAGCAGCAACATAGTAGGTGTGGTGCCATTTGGCGGTGAAACCACCTATTATAGGACACGCACTACGTCCTTACTGTAAGAAATAGATTGAGAATGAATCTTAGTGATATTCTCGACTAGACATGAGCTCTTTGTGAGCTGAAGTAGTTTTCAGTTTTTTCTACCTCAACAAAATGCTGCGAGGATGGATGAATTTTTACTTTAAGTGTTTGATGATTTATTTCATTTTAAATATCTTGAATTTGAGATTTTGGATTTAGAATTTTTTGGGCATTTGGGTGGTTTTTAAAATACTTATGGTCCCATCCGGTTGAGATTTTCTGTCAACACGACCATCATCAGAGTTCATAGGATAATTTTAAAATATATGTATGATAAGACTTGAGAGGGAGTTGAAGGTAAACTTGAATTTTGGAGGTCAACCTTAGAGTCTAAAGGTTTTCGCTTTAGTAGATCTAAAACCGAATATACGGAGTGTAGTTTTAGTTGTAATATACCTAGTGAGGGAATTGTGACTTTGGGCGATCAAGTCATTAATAACAGTACATGTTTTAGATATCTTGGATATATTGTTCAGAGTGATGGTGAAATAGATGGGAATATTATCAGCAAAATTCAAGTTGGATGGTTGAAGTGGAGGAATGTATCAAGCTTGTGTGATTGAAAAGTCCCCCTCAAACTTAAGGGAAAATTATATAAGATTGTGCTAAGACCTGCAATATTTTAGGTGCTGAATGTTGGTCATTAAAAGAGAAGCATAATACTAAGTTAAGTATTGCATAGATGAGGATGCGCAGGTGGATGAGTGGCTTTACTCTTAGAGATAGGATACGAAATGAGCATATTCCTAGAAAGGTTGGTGTAGCTCCAGTGGAAGATAAGATTAGAGAGTCTCCTTAGATGGTTTGTTCACATAAAACGATGGCCTTCCTAGGAAAGTAGAGGTATTAGATTTGACTTATGTTAAGAAGGTAGAGGTAGAGCTAAAAAGACTTGATTAGAGAATATTAGAAATGATATTTCCTTATTAGATTTAAACGAAAATTTGACTTTTAATAGGACAGTGGAGAAAAAGGATTCATGTAGCAGACCCCACATAGTGGGACAAAGGCTTGATGTTGTTGTTGTTGTTATGAAAGTTTCAAGGTATTTGAAAATATATAATCTCCTCCGGTTAATATTTACATTCAACACGGTCATCATTGGGGAATTCATAGGTTGTTACATTTTTTTTCTCATTGATGGAACCTTGTCGACTTTGCTACTTGCTAACAGAGGATTATGTTCAAATCTAAACTTGTTTCTTGACCCGTGCGACATATTTAGACGTCATGTGTGTACTTTCAACATGTTCGTCGGGGCCCATGCGGGTATATGCCATTGGATATATTTTGTGCAATACATTCACGCGTGTACACTATATGATTTTTGAAATGCAATTATGGTGTCAACTGACACACTGGAGTGAAACCCTTTGCTTATGCAAGAGGAATTTTGAAATGCACTTAAAGTGTCAAATGACACTTGAGTGAAACCCTCTACATCCTTCGAATGCATGCAAGAGGTTATTTTAAATTGAAATAACAATGTCGAGGCGACATGCTAGAATGAAACCTTGGTTTCCTACAGATATATGCCGAGGGTCTTTTAGAATGCAATAACAATGTTGGGATGACATACTAGAATGAAATCCTCGACATCCTACAAATGTTTGCGGATGTGTTATCTTTGGAATGCAGTAGCAATGTCGGTTGATATGATTATATAATGCATTCTAAAAATTATGACACATGCATATGCAACCTATTATCATACAATTACAATGCATATATGAGGGGGCATTTTAAAATATTTACATACAATGCAAAGGGGTGTTTTGCATTTTAAATTTAGCAATTTTTAATGTAGCCGGCTGTATAGGCGACTATTATTTCTAAATGGATGGGGCTTTGTTGATGCCTTCTATCAACTCGTATGAACATTGCAGATCCGGTGGGGTGGCGTCGCATTTCAGCGACCCGTGGTTCTTACTATCGATTCCCTACTTTTACTTACATGTGAATCGTAGCGTTGTCACCCGAATGCCATAAGGTATCTCATTGTTCTAATGTAAACTCCCTTTTCTCATTCATCGGGAGATCGGATCCATGAATCAATTGGTCCTTGTTCCGATTGGGTAAAAACATCTAAATTACTTGAGGTCGTTTTGCGAAGTTGGTGTATTGTTATATTGCTTTGTCTCCGACTCCTCATGAAGGTGGGACATTTAGTGGAGGGACTGTACCCTACCTTCACTATCGTAGTATTGGAATTATCAATTGAAGGGCTTAATTGTACTTGATCAACAAAACTTTCATCTTCGATAGGGTGAACACATTTTCATGCTTATAAGTGATCTACCATACTTGAAGTACCTCAATCATTGCTGCTGTAGGTGTTATACGTGTTTGTGTCCACAGGGGATTCTCCAAGCTCGCATCTCAATCATCACTATTTGTAAGTGTAGTACATATTTGTGTCCACAGGGGATTCATCGTACTTACGATCTTCCTCTGTTGTTATCCACAAATATCATATTGATTATCATGGCTCGTGTTCGAATTAGTGCATCCATCTGATTTGCGTTTGTGTTGATCGGTGACTTCGACGCGTTGCTACATTCATTGACTTTTATTTGTTATTGCTTTTGTCTGATCTCCCACGTACATAATAGGCCTTATGTTATTGCTTGCATGCATGACTATGTCAAGCTACAAATTGACAATTGCTTGCATTAAGGCTTTCATTAATGCATGAAGGTGACACCTGTACATTCTTCAGTCGGTTGATGTTGCTTACAAGTACATTGTATTAGATTGTGTAGGGACTATTATAGGAGTTTATTGCATCTGTATCATGTCCACCTTCAGCATTCACAGGTGGTATTTGTGTACTTTTTGCAATACCATTAGTTGCATGCAGGTTGTCGATGTTGACTATGAGGCTTTATTACATTCATGTCCTATGTATTTGACACCTTAATTACCTACAAATTTGCAACAGATTTTGAATCTTTAACAACTTTCTTAGAAATTCATTCGGTAATTCTTATATTATTTTGCTGTTTATGTTGTTTCGAACCAGTAGGCATTTGGTAGCTAATCAGCTAAAAGGTTATTTCCTTAGAAACTATTCTATTGCTGATTGTAGTTTTATAGTGGCGATTTGAAAATTAACCTATATTATTGTTATGACCATGCAAAGGTACATCTTCGAGGCATCAGTTTCAAGAAACTATACTGACAAAAGCAAATGGCTGCATCTTTATTTTTGTTTTAGTTTTAGTGGAAATGGTAATCTTTAATATGAATTCTTTATCTGTTGATTTTGTATCAACTTATTAGCTTCACGTATTATTGGTTTCATTTGTTAATTTCTTTAAAAAAAAACGCTTAGAATGAAGAAAATTGAAAATGGTAGTATTATCGAGCTATTGCTTATTGTGTTGCAAGGGATAGATTATATCCGTAGGGAACTCGCATGCCATTTTTTTCTTTGGGCAGTGTTTTCATCATATAAAGTTGCTGAGCTTCAGGCTTTTCCCTAAATATAGTTTTATAAGTATGATAAAATTTAGTTTTGTGGAAATATGCACCGTTGATATAATTCACCCTGCTATATGATCTTAAAATCTACATAATATCACAAAGATTCGCTACTGCAGATTTTGAATGAGTTGTCACATGAAACTTTTGATTTCGAATTGTATACTTAAATTAAGCAATAGGATTTGAGCTGTAACTTGATTTTATTTCCTATTTTAAAACTATCTGTTTTCTCGATAATGTGATTCTTATAATTATACTTTTTATGAATCTTCAAAATATGCTATAACGTATTCTTGCTTTCTTCTTGCTTCGACAAATTAACCTCATACTATCTTGGAAGAAGGATAACGCTTACAAAATGAGTTTATATTTGTATGATAGCTAAAATTGCTGTGTGAAACTTCCTTGATTATTACATGAAATCATTTAAACATTTGTATTAAAATCTTTTTTCTGCAGGTGAAAAAGGTGTAGGCAAAAGTGGAAAACCACTTCACTTCAAGGGAAGCTCATTCCACCGAATCATTCCTAGTTTTATGATCCAGGGAGGCGATTTCACTCTCGGCGATGGCAGAGGAGGAGAATCCATTTATGGAGCGAAATTTGCTGATGAGAACTTCAAAATCAAGCACACAGGACCAGGCAAGAGACTTTCATGCCTCGATACACAATCTCTCTAAGCTCATCAATATTCAAAGTGGAAAATTTACTGGATGTTTGTTTCATTGAATAATTAGGATTGTTGTCAATGGCAAATGCTGGCCGTGATACTAATGGATCACAGTTCTTCATCACAACAGTTACAACAAGCTGGTAATATTTCCCTTCTTAAGCTTCGTTTGGGATGACTTTCTTACTGCTTCTTAAAGCAGTTTTTTAATACAAAAATTAAAATTTTGGATTTTTACATACATAACACTTAAAACTATTAAAAATACATATTTAACACATAAACTTCTATATTTACTAATAGACCACCTAAAACCCCTCTTTTAATCAATTATAACATGCCGTTTAAACCTTCCGTCAAAAATCACTATCAGCGACTGTCTTCCCCTTCAATGGCATCCTTTCACAATGAATACAAGTATCTCATCGCTTCAATGGAGTAGTAGAATAGAAGGAAAGGGGGATTTTAGATGGTATATTAGTAAATATAGAAATTTAGGTGTTGGATATGTATTTTCAATAGTTTTAGGTGTTATGAATGTAAAAATCCCTTAAAAGTTTTTACTAAAAACCTGCTTTAAGAAACAATAACAAAGCCGTCGCAAACGAAACCCTAATCTGTATACAGAATAGAAAGTTTGGTCATCAAATGATATAATCTGGTGCTTGAATTTTTGGCAGGTTGGATGGGAAGCATGTCGTCTTTGGTAAGGTGCTGTCTGGTATGGATGTGGTATACAAAATTGAAGCCGAAGGCAAACAAAATGGAACTCCTAAAAGCAAGGTTGTGATCGCTGACAGTGGGGATCTGCCTTTGTGAAATGGTAATGCCTTCATTAGGTTATAAGTTACATCTTGTGTGTGTTAGAATAATGGATATTCTATGGACCTCTTAAATGTTCTGAAGTTGAGCTTTGGATGCTTCAAGTTTCTTGTTGAGAATCTTTGGGCACAGTTTGTACTGACCATATTTTCTCTCTTTTTTTCGGAAGAAGTGATATTTTTCATTATAAAAACATTGGTGATGGTGGATAAGAATTTGTTTTGCTTTCAATATTTATCCTCAAAAGAACAGGATATAGGGGATAAAAGTTGGGCCAGAATATCTTTTTAAAAATTTATTAATATTATATTTAAGTAGATGTAGATATAGATAAATGTAGTCATGATTAAAATCTTCAACTAATAAAATCCTATTGAAATTATTTATGATCTAATTAGTTTGTAATTAATGTAATTAACTAATTTGTTAGCACTTATTATGACTAAATAACCTATAAATTAAATATATTAGGTCCAAAACATTATTAAGTTATCATATATTTAATTGTTTATTATTGAAGCTCTAATTAATCTATGGTTATCAACTTATCATAGATAAATTAATCAATAAATTAGTTAATAATTACAAGCAAAATTATCAAAATTAAAAAAAAAATCCTTTTTTGTTTAATTATAATAGTTATTTTGTGCCAGAAAATTTGGATTGATAGATAGATAATTTCACTTAAATTTTCGTGAAAATTCTAAACGGCTAACAAAAAATATCATTAAACCTAAATTTTTATGTGGAAAACTCAAAAAGGTAAACAATCATGAGGTTTAGCTGAAGATGAAATGATCTATTATGTAGATATATTACAAGAGTTTGTTCTTCCTCTTTATTGGAGAAGATAAGATTATAAAATATGTAATACAATCATATATTTCTATGAATATGATGGATAATAATGGAAATACAACAATTAGATGATGTTAGTAAGATGATGTTGAATAATAAAAATCATGAAAAAAAAAATCATGTGATGATAGTTGAGCGATGATGATTTAATGATGATTGTCAGATGATGGAAGTCTAATAATAGTGAATAGATTATAAAAATCAGACAATTGTGGTAGATGTCGGTTGTTGGATGATGACAATTGAGCGATGGTGATCAAACAATGACATTCTTGCAATGGCAACGATCTTCAATGTCAAAATTCAAGTAGAGCTCTAGAATTTTTTAGATCTCCAAGCTCTCTTCAGACTCAAATCTTAGTCCCTTTCATATGATGAATGAGAGTTTATTTATAGTATTTTTCAAGTAAAATTTTTGCAAATTTGGCCAAATCTTCATAACATTCTATCATATGGATTATTTTGAATCTTTTGGTCATAAACCGTTCATTGTGCATTTGCCTTAAGGACAACAAAATCTGGTGACCTTCAATTTATTAGACTTATCTCTATTGACCTCATTTTTAAATGAGGTTAACATTCCTATTTAGCAATCTATCCTTAGTAAGTCTTTCTCATTATAGTTAGCCTTCCTTCATAAGCAAACTTTTATTGACTTAGAGTTGACTAACCTTAGGAAGCTCAAAACCCTTAGAGAGTCTCGCTATAGAACTCTTAGAATTCCTAGATTATCTGGCCTTAATTTGACCTTAATGGTTATTTAATATCTTAGGCCCAATCTTTTACTCTGACTAATCCAAGTCAATCCTTGGACCAATTAGAGTCAAGGTTGACCCTTGGTCATCCTATTTGACCATGGTCAATTTTAGGTGACAAAAATTACTAAAAAAAATTCAAAATTCTATTCATGGGTTAATTGAGGTCAAAATATAACCTTAGACCTTGGATTAGAGTCAATGAGACAAAAGACCATTCAAAGATCAATTGGACTCACTTCCTAACCCCATGGTCAGCCCTTGTTGACCATGGTTCACTTAAAGTTGACCAAAATACCTTTAACCTTATCCAAGGAACAACTAAAGTCAAAGCTCAAAACATTTGACCTTAAGGTTGAGTCAAGATAATCTATAACCCTTCAAAAGTCACCTTGACTCACCTTCAACTCATTGTTAACCATGGTTAACCCAAAATACCCTCAATGGCCTAACTAGATTCTTTTGGGTTTAACCCAACCAAACCATGATTGAACCTCACCAAACTTAACCCAACATTCTTAAAACCTTGACCTAATCCTCATAAAAATCTTAACCCAATTATGACCCAAGTAGGTCAAACAATTAACTTAAACACATCCAAAATAAACCCAAAAGTAATTCAATCGAACCAAATCTATTTAGCTTAAGCCAAGTGCATCTCTTAAACTCCTTGAAGATTCTTCAATATCTATAAGACCAACTCTACCAGCTAGCACCACTAGGTTGGTCAGATCACTCATTGTTGAGAACGTTTAATATTTCAATTATTAAACTGTCAACCAAGATTATCCAATGCCCAAGAATTGTCCAGGCCACATGGCTAACCCCAATTGGACTTCCCCTAATAGATTTGGCCTCATAAGCATCCCCTAAATATTGAATTCTCACTTAGAGCCTGAATTTAAGAACTATAAATAGACCCATCTATAGCCTAGCTAGGGTTGCAAAATTGATTTCCCAATCTCCCCATATGTGAGAGAACACCTCTAAGTGATCAACAGCCTTACATAGCCTACTTTGAGCAAGATCGAGCTAGCTTTAGCAAGATCTCATAGTGAAAAATGAAATAATATACTACTTCCTAAGCTTTGTAATCTTCATCAAACTTATGTAAGAAGCTTTAAGAGACTTGCTAATCAGATGCCCCCTCCAAGAACAAATGTATTGAGGTAATGTACAATTGTAAATGAAGACTTTGAAGGGTGTGTGACATTATGAAAGAAACTTATAAACAAATAATATTTGATAATTGGATTGCAAGAGCCATACCTCTAGTGATCAAATTGAATAAGAACTACCCATGGATCTTTCTAGATCAAAAGAAAATAAATGGATGGCCAGTGGGATATGAAAGAAGAATCAGAGCTATTCATTCTATTTAAATAGAATGAATGGTACTAATCAAGTTGGATGTTGTTTCTATACATCTTCCCATAATTCTTTCTTGGTTTGATCATGGTCATTTAATCTAAGATCAAACAGCTAATATCACATCCATTACGCCAAGGGGGCCGGTTGTATTAATAAACTCAAATAGGGGACCACTACATGTAAAGTGCATGCTGAGTTAACCCTTTGGATTTAGTAAATCTTATTTCAAGATTTATTTAATTCAAGAAAGTCACTATAACTTCAAAAAATTGTAGAAATTTCATTTCTTAGCCAAATTTTATAAGCAAGGACTCTATGGATCAAGTAAGAAGACTAGAAAATTATAAAAATAAAAATAAAATGACTCTTGATGTTTAATATTTTATCTTAATTATTTAAAAAGTGATTAAAAGGGAATTAATTTCTTTAATCATATGTGATTGAGGCCAAATTCACTGAATCAACTCTTGGGTGTCTTACAAGCTCCTTATTTTTCTCATAGGAATTAAGCATTCAATTGAATCTTTTTAATTTTTCAAAATGCATAGTCATTAAGTGACCTAGGATTTTGAAAAAGTATTCAAAACTCTTTACATATTTTCTTGACTTGAAGAATTTTAGTTTAGCTTCCTCTGATCTTGAAGGTTAGAGGATAACTCTCTGAAGACAAGACAAGTCTTCTCGAATCTATAGAAAAATAATTGAACGAGAGGTTAAGTGAATTTCAAAAATACATAATTAATTCATTTCATCTCCAAATGGTTTGAAAACTTTAGGGGTTGATCTTTAAGTCAACATGGACCACAAGATTTAGGCTTCATTTGGGATGACTTTTTTACTGCTTCTTAAAGCAGCATTTTAATACAAAAATTTTAATTTTTTAAAATTAAAATTTTTGTATAAAAAAGTTGCTTTAAGAAGCAGTAAGAAAGACATCCCAAACGAAGCCTTAATCCCTAAGAGTTTTGAAGCCATTTTAGTAAACCCTAATTCCAGGTTAGATAAATTCAACAATGGACCTAGAGATTTCCATAATGCAAAAAAAAAATATTTAATATAATTTAAAAATACAAAAATAATTTTGAAAGAACTCATATACATCATAGAACATAAAAACAATAATTTTGAGTCCTCTTGAAACTTGAAAATACATGTTCCATATTTTGGGAAATAAAATATATGAACTTCGATAAATCATTAAAATTTCAAATCAACTCCAAATTCGCTTAAATTTTTAGTAATTGGATTTTAGATTACTTATGATCTGAGGTCCAAATTTATGAAGATTTGACTTCATTTGATGGGTCAAATCACAAATCCTAATCTAAATCCTTGAGAAAATCCTTATCATGTTCGCAAAATTTGCAAATTCATAATTAAATTTATAAAAATAAAAAATACCAAATCAACTGCATTGATTCATGCTAAAATATTGAATAAAAGAAATTAAAAGTTATAAGGCTTATGGTCATGTAATGCAATTTATATGAAAATCAAACTTTGTTCAAACCTATAGGTCACCAACCTTAAACTCTTTAGGTTAGGGTATTTAATTTACTTGTACTTTATTTTCCTATATTTTATTTTTTAATATTTTACATTTTTCTCTACTTTTATTGTATTATATATTTTAAACATTAATTGCAAATTTAAACCCAAAATAAATAATAAAATGTGCTTGATTACAACTTTGACTAGAATTAAAAACTAAAACCCTTAGTTAGGAGTAAGATAATTAATACCAGAACATTGATCGATATTTCAAACGCCATGATTTATGTACACTAAAACTTTCTAATTTACCCAAAACCAAAATTGGTGGGAAACAAAAACTTGCATTCTTGCTTATAGAATTTCTTGAGGTTGAGTCTTGTTAGACTTTTAGGAAAAATTATATTGTTTTAAATAAATAAAATATTTTAAATAATATAGAAGGAAAAACATTTAGAAAAGGTAAATAGGGTCTGACGGAGTCGATAACATGTTATTTCTTATCTTTTCTTTTTCTATTCTTTGTTTAGGCACCTCCCAACCTACGGTTTGGGTAGATCACAAGAATTATGAGGGTTCAGTTCTATCTTAGGGGAGCCTTCCCCTTAGGATAAAATTTATTTTCATAAATATTTCTTAAAAATTTAAAATAATACAGATTTTACATACAATCAACATGACATTGCATTAAAAAATAACAAAAAAAAGAGAATCTTAGTTACATTAGAATTAAAAGCATAAATATCATTCATATGTTCAAGGCCATTTAGATCTCTAAATGTCAATCCCAAATTTCTAATTAAATAATAACATACCATATCTTATATTTTTAGAAGACTAGGTATCATGGTTTTAAAATTCTTTAGGTGAGTTTAGCTGATAATCTTATCAAGGCTGAATTATAAGGAGAGAAGATTCAAGCTTTCTTAAACCATTTATGGGATGAAAGATATAAGTATATATCTCTTTAATTTAGGTTTGAGATACTACTATGCAAAACTAACCTTAGTTTTAGGGTATAAGCCTAATTTTTCATAGCACAAGCTCTCACCTCTTTGGCATTTCCTTAATTTTGGGTTAAGAAATATAAGCCTTAAGTTTCTAATAAAATGAAACAAAAAAAAGAAATCATTTTCTCAAAGCTTTAAATCCTAAAATATGATAGATTGGAGTTACTTTTGAGCTTCTCATAATGTTTTGCTTCCAACTCTTCGTCCTTTGTCTTCTAGAAAGAATTGTTCTAATTTGTGCCAATCCAATATGAAATTCTAAAATCATATTTATCTCAAATTTTGAAATCCTAAAAATATTTTTTCACTGATTTAATCAAGAATATTCTTAGGTGATTCACCTCTCTTGGAAAGTAATTAATTATAAGGGCTTGCCTTTATAGAAAACATATACCCTAGATTATAATAAACCTTTTATAACTCATCAAGATAGAAGAAAATCTTTGTGAATCTAGACTTTTTTGTTAAAACTCTATTTTTGTTCTTGAATCCATTATAGATTGTCATTTCTACCTTTCAAGATGATATGTTATTCTCTATGTTATATTGATTACAAAAATGAAAATTTCAAAGCCTTATTTTTGTTCTCGAACTCATTATTGAACATCATTTTAATCTTTTGATATTGAATGGTATTCTCTGTATAATATTTGATGATAAAAGTAAAAAATTTAAATTCATGTGATTTCTTTTTTTTTTTCAGTCTCATCAAACCACGTAATTTTGAATGTAAACATGCAAAATCAAAGACTTTTTGATCTTCTAATCAAAGCTCCAAAGTTTTCAATTTTATTTAAGTTTTTAATTTGGGCTCATTTGAACTTGGATTGGCTAAATTTTGGTGTCCTTAGATTTATCTTGTTAAGATGCTCAATTTGGCTATAAGTTTACTAAAATAGGTAAGTCAAATCAATTGGTTAAACATACATATAATTTACTAAATTAAATGAGTTCATTACTAGAGATGAGTTCATTTTAAATGGCTAAATTATAGTAGTACAATCACCCAGAGAAGTCACTATAATTATTCTCTTTAATTTTTCTTTAACTATTTCACCTTATTTTGTTGGGTCAAGTATGAGTCACCCTTTATAATGGTTGAATGATGAATGCAACTTTGATTGAATGAATATAGTATGTATTCAATCTTTTCTTTTAGTTGATGTATTAATATCTAATATGACTATAGATAATTTTTTGAATAAAAAATATTAGAGTAATTATCACATATCTTAAAATGCAATATTAAATTCAAACTATATAATTTGAAAAGATTAACATTTAATGAGGATGCGACATGACTTTAATACCACCATCCTTTGAAACTACAAGTCAAAATGAATTCTTCCATTGAATTCTTTACACTTTGTTATTCCATTAAGACTTTAAAACTTCCATCCTCTTAATGTTTGATATTTCTTCTTCAATGGATGCCTATGAAAAAAGTAATGACGCCTTTTATGTTTACTTATTATCTTCTCCCATAAAGCTATTAAAGCGAGCTTAAATTTGATAGATCTAATGTGCATTTTTGATAAATCCTACCAATTTGACATAGTGAAGTAAGGTGTGCACCTAAACACCATCATATAGATTGAACTTTGTTGCTTCCAAAATAAGTTCAAAGTCAACATTTGCTTCCCTTTGTGCCAACAGCTCATAAATATTTTGAACTTTTTGATGATGAATAGTTCTTTTTAGTATAATGACTCTACTCTATTATATGAGGAAAAAGAAACTCTCATGGTCAATATTTTATAATGTTCAACACAACGAAGAGAGAGAGGGGGAGGGGGTTGTATCTTTAAGACTTATGAATTTTCATTTAAAACAAATATGATATGATATATATATATATATATATATATATATATATATATATATATATAGTATGAAATTTATGAATGCTCTCTAATATTAACATACGTCCCCCAAGTAATACCTAGCATTCAGGCTTCCTTGCCCAATTGTAAAAATTTCCTCAAGGACTTTCTCTGGGAAAAAAGGATAGCACTGGATATCCATAGAAAGCCTATAAACCTCTTAGGACACATCTTGGTTGTTTTAGGAGGTAAGTAGATTCATCAAAACCAAACCCTAAGTTTAAACCATAGAAACTCTAAAAAAATTATGATTGATTGACCTAACTACTCAAACCTGATGATTTACTCTCAACATTAATTTTAAATGACTTCTAATTCATTTTATTATCATTTGGACCCATTCCCATTTGTGGTTAAGTCCCTTTAATTAAGGGTGGCAAAATTATCAAATTCCCCTAGGGTGTCCTACATGGGCTCCTTAGGCCTAAACTCTTGGACAAACATTATATTTGATTTCAAATGATCCTACAACCATTATAAAAACATTTTGAATCATTCCCTGTCCTTTTCCAAACACTTTTACTATAAAAGGGTAAAATTACCAATTTAAGCTTATGGGACTTTCCTTAGTACCCATAGGACTAAACTTTAGATTTTAGATTCATATTGATTTTAATAACTATAAAGCCCATTAGAGTCATGTTTGAAAATTGGTCAGTTTTTTTGACCAAAAAACTCCAAAATTATCAAAATGCCCTAGGCTTAACCTAATGACCCAAACTAAACCAGAAAACACTATATTTGGCTTGACCAATCCAAACCCATATTTTGGTCATTTATGGTCAATATTAACTGTTGGTCAATCCCCTTGATGAAGGTCAATCTTGGTTGATCAAAATTACCAAAATAATGTTATACCCTAACCCTAGGGTGAACCTGGGTCAAAGCCAATCTTTTGACCATTGGCTTAAGTTAGATTGATCTAAAATTTCTTATAGATTAGTTTGAATCACCCAAAGCATTTGGTTAACCCCTATTGGGCATAAGTTGACCCAAAATCCAATTATTTAAATACTCTTATAAACTTATCTTAAGTATCCTAAGTCAATCCCCTCTAGTCTATCGTAGGGTTATCTTTAAATGACTCAAACCTATCTTAGGATTACCATAATACCAAAATAACAAATAGTTAAACATAGTTAACCATGGTTAGATTAAATTACCCTAATACCCTTTGTAGGCTAAAATTTATCCACCAAACATAATACAAATGCATTAAACCTTGGCCTAAGGACCATAAGACTTTGCCCTATATCCCCTAGACATATGAGGCACATATAATAACCAAAATTGACATATGATACACAAAAATGTAATTCAACTTAATCCAGTCCAGATTAACCTATCACTACAGGAAAAACAGTGAAAACCGGCGGTTTTTACCGGCGGTTAGTGTAAAATTACCGGCGGTTTGTCAAATTACCGGCGGTCTAACGGCGGTTCAGTGACCGCCGGTACAAACGGCGTAGGAAACAAATTCCGACGGCCTTTTACCGGCGGTTTATTTTTGCGGCGGTTTTCTGGCGGCCCATACCGCCGGTGATCACCGGAATTTCAACCGTCGGTCTTTCGGCGGTTTGGCCGCCGGTAATGTAACCGCCGGAAAACCGCCGGTCATAGTACCGGCGGTGTTCCGGCGGTTAAACCTGGCGTCGTCTGGTTCATTAGACCGCCGGACGGCGCCGTTAGACCGCCGGTACATTACCGGCGGTTGACGGCGGTTATAGCCGTCGGTATTACCGACGGTTTTAAACCGTCGTGCGTCCATCGTAGCACCGCCGGTGACCGTCGGTAAGACGCCGGTATTCACCGGCGGTTTATAATAACACCGGCGGCTTTATCTTGCCCGTCCGGTATCGTAGTTTCCGGCGGCCAAACCGCCGGTTAGCCGCCGGAAACCTGTAGCACCTGAAAAAAAAATTGACAGCATCCCCTCTATTTGAGGGAGGTTCACCCTAAAGTCTAAACCTGCAGAAAAAGCATATATATGTTGGGCAACACGCCGCTATATTCATCACAACCAGAAAATACAAAATTCATCACAACATTACAATCACAAGTTCACAAAATAGTTCATGATAATGCTACAATCACCAGTTCAGAAGTTCACAAGTTCTAATTAATACATTCATCAAACATAATAAACATCTAATCATCATCGGTATCCTCACTGTCTGCAGATGGCTGCTCCTGTTGGTCCTTCTTCCTTTGTTTTCCAGCTCTGTAGGATTGCAACTCTGCTTGCATTTCATTCTGAGCCTTCCTCATTTCTTCAATCTCTCTAGCTTGAACCCTTTTCATCTCTTCAATCTCTCTAGTAAGTGCTGCAACCCTCTCACTTACAGATTCTTCAGCTCCACTTGGATCATGGAATGCAGAGGTGTATGAACTGCCCTCAATAGCAAAAGCTTGTGAACCCATGCCATATACCCTCCCCCTCTGTCTTCCACCAACAACTTCTGACCATGTGTGATACTCAGAAGTATGGGCCGATCCAGAAGATGATCCCTCGCCAGTGGACTGCCTACTTTCTCTAACTCGTAAGAAATCATCCTGCAAGTTACAAATAGTTTTATTAAAATAAATTTTTATTCTAAAAATCCAAAAAATTTTACTCACATGAGCCTTCTTAGATTTCTCATCAACCCACTGCTGGTCAGCTTGATGTTGATGAGTTCTTGTATGCAGCTCCAATGGTGTTGGCTCCCGACCCAGGTGCGCTTTCTGAAAATTTGATGCTTAGTTATACTAACATAAATATATGTAATAAACAAATTCAAAACACTTACCAGTCGCCGCCTATGTTATGTATGAGGTACAGATCCACCAGTATGAAGAGAGCTTCCTAAACCGCCGCAGTTAGAGGCTCTGTTCTGTTTATTCTGCTCTCTCATTTTTATAAACTCCGGGGTAGCCCAAGCACTACTCAAATCTGCCCAAACGCCCTCTCCAATCCAATTAGGCCTCTGCCCGGACTTTCTAATGTCCGTGAACATGTCTCTGAGACGGGTCGCTCCTCTCCTCTCAAAATTAGATCTGATCCTTGTGCTGTACTCAGGCAACCACCTAAATTCTTTCTGTACAAATTTAGGCAATATCAAAAAGATTAGTACAAATTAAATCATATATTTGAAATTATACAAAAAAAAATATACCTGAAATTCTCCAAACCACATATCTCTAACAGGCTTTGGGATCTTCTTCCAGGATAAGTAAGGAGCATCATACTTATTCTTTATTATATCCCGGATCATATGTATAGGTGGCCTTGAAGGATTGAAGCTGCAAGTGACTTTGTTTATCAATAACATGTAATATATCAAAATAAAAACAACTGAATAACTTAAATTGAACTTATGGATAGAATGGAGAAGCATGTGTCTGATCTGGAGAGGGGAAGCGAGGACTCGTCGAGCTGGGAGGGAAGTGGCCAGGGAAGTATGGAGGTGCAACAAGAGGTGGATCTAACTGTCCCTGACCCTGCTCTGGTGAAGGCTGCTGGCTCCTGGCAGGTGGTGGCGGTGGTGGTGTAGGTAGATCTGGTGCAACTGAAGGCCCCTCACCTACCTCAGTCTGTGTGGGTACTCTGCTAGTCGTAATCTTCTTCCGGCGGAACTTTGAGGCAAATGATTTACGAGGAGGATCGTCGCCTGAAGCCATCTGCAATATTAAAACAAAAATAATTAAGAAACAGTTAATAAAACAGTTAATAAAGCAGTTAATAAAGCAGTTAATGAAGCAGTTAATAAAGCAGTTAATGAAGCAGTTAATGAAGCAGGTAATGAATTACGAGAAGCAGTTAATAAAGCAGTTAATGAAGCAGTTAATAAAAGACAAGGTGGCAAAATACAATATCATTTCTAAGCAGTAATAAAAATTACATAACATTTAAATTCTACAATTCTAAATTACAGAAACTAATCAGAATCATCAAAATTATTTTCATCGAAATAGATTTTTATGCACATCTTTCTTTGGACGACGTTGTTTTCCCGAGTTCTGCTTAAAATGAGGAGCATTGCAGATGTGACAAGTAACTTCTGCTGCATCATCCTTATAGTATAACATACATCCATTGATACAACAATCAATCTTTGTAGCAGTGAGACTCAGCTTGGATACTAATTTCTTTGTTCGGTACAAGTCTGAGGGAATTATATTGTCAGCCGGATTAGTTTCCTTCATAAGACCAATAACGTCATTAAAACACTCACGGGGAATATTATACTCAGTTTTAATACTTAACATCCTCACTGCAATGGATAATTCCGAATGCGTACTGCAACCTTCCCAAATTGGCTTTTGGGCTGAATGTAATAACTCAAAGAATTTTTGTGTCTCTGCATTTGGTGGCTCTTCCACATTAGACCTTAAATTATGACCTGCTACATCAAAAATAAGGTCTTCATATGGTCTACTCATTTGATTTTCATGAAATGTTTCATAAGCTGTAGATGAACCAGCATGAGCATCTCTATGTGGCTCGTACTCGCCATGTGATGTCCAAATCCAATAGTTTGGAAGAAATCCCCTACGATATAAATCAAGCTTCACATCATCGGGCTTTAGGAATGCTAGATTTTTATGCTTCGAACACGGACATCTAAACATTTTATCAAGCTGAAAGGAAGGCAGTTGAGATGCAACTTGAATGAAAGTTTCAACTCCCTGTATAAATTCAACTGTCAATCCTTTTCGACCCGGCAACAATCTATTATACATCCAATATCTCTCTTCTTGGATAGTCATTTGCACGTTGAAGTAAACGTACCCTACATGTTGGAGGCATAAACAATCTGTTATACATCGAAATAGATTTTTATGCTTTAAAAGTCACCTCTAATAAACCAATGTTCCTTATAAGAATTCTCAAGGTCAACAAGCCATTGCCAAAGAGGCAATCTACCAAGTCTTGTGCAACTAAATAAACTATATACCAATATTATAAATATTAAAAATAGAGAAGTTGCAATGAATAATTTGATCAAAATCATCAATACTAGTTAAATTAATATCACTTTTACAAAAAACCCAAATTTTACTGGAACAATTAGCGAAGGAAAAAATCAAACTTTAGGAAGAATCAACCATGGGCTCGAAAAGGAAAAATCAAACTTTAGGAAAAATCAAACTTTAGGAAAAAATCAAACTTTAGGAAAAAATGTTCCTTATAACTTTTTCAGAAATCATCTTTAGTAACATTAACTAAACTTATGTCCTTAAGTTTATCAACAAACTTGTGGTAATAATCCTCATTGGCAGAATTTATCTCGCCCTCCTCTCAATTGCGAGGAGAAGGACAAATACCTTATGATTCCTCACTAGATTGCTCAGTAAAAACCTCCTTTCCTTTATTATCTCCAACCATCTCAAGAGATTCAGCATAAGATAACACAAAAACTAGAATCTTAACATAAGGAACCATTTTAAAAAACATTTAAAGAAATATAAGTTTGATGAGGACCTTTGGCATTATTCACAGTATTACATTCAGGTCCTAGAATATGCAGAATAGTTGAATCAAGCCCAACATCAAGAGCAACTTGAATTAAAGAATTGGTAAGAACATAATTACCTTCGTTGGGATTCTTCATCTAAAATCACTCAAGCATAGTTAAAAGTTAAACCCAACTGTCTAGATTTGGAGCTTAATAACTCAAGCATTAATCCAAATTGATTTTGACAAACAATATAAGCATTAATCCAAGCAAACCTAAACCTATATATGCACCATAACTCTCTCCCACATTTTTAAAGTATAAAACATTAACTAACAAGATAATATCAACAAATAATCAAAGAAAAACCATTAAAATTAACCTTAAAAGAGAAATCGGTTTGTTTGGGGTCGGAAACGGTCGGCGGTCGGGCGTCGGAGTAAAGGGGTCGGCGGCGGTCGGACTGGGGACGGCGGCGGTCGGACAGGGGTCGGCGACGGTCGGAATGGGGTCGGAGGCCGGAGTTCCTTCGTCGGGGGCTGATCGGACGAGCGGAGGAGCGATATGAGCGAGCGGCCGAGAGAGAGAAGGAAACAGGGAAAATGAAATGAGCGGAGAGAGGGGGCTCGTATTAGGGCTTTTACCGGCGGTTTTCCGGCGGTTTAGACCGCCGGTAAAAAATCACTTATCACCGTCGATTTAGACCGCCGGAAAACCGCCGGTTCACGTCTATATCCGGCGGTTTAGACCGCCGGCAAAACTCACTTATCACCGGCGGTTTAGACCGCCGGATAAGCGCCAGTTAATGTTGAAATCCGGCGGTTTACCGGCGGTTTAGACACCGTCGGTATTACCGACGGTGTATCGTAGCTAAGCCGTCGATTAAGCCGTCGTTGGCGTCCGACGGCGTAACCGCCGGCGTAGCCGCCGGTAATACCGACGGCCTCTAAACCGCCGGTTTTCACTGTTTTTCCTGTAGTGTATACTAAAGCCTTCTCCCATTAATTAGAATATGCTAAAAGCTCTCCCAACCTAGTGAAACAAGTTATTTTTTGTGTAACCCTAGATCTACGCAAGTGTATATATTGTGTCAATTAATAAAGTAGTAAGTAAAGTATCATTCCCATGAGGATAGGATATACCCTAAGATAACTCTAGTATTATTTATATGAATTAATTTATCTTATCATTAGAACTATAAGGGTGTGCTAATGAAAGTCTTCAGCTAAGTCTTAAAATAAAAATCCTATGTCCAAGTGAATCTGAGCCTATGATACTTTAGAAATCATGAATGCAAATATAGATCTCCTATATTGATGTTGTGAATCAGAGCATTAAGACTCCTCATCTCTGTCGAGATTGTTGGTGTTTCTAGCCAATATTTCTCTCAATTACAATGATTGTATCTCTTTAAGATTCCAAATTGTATCTACCATATATTTATATATGGAAAAATCTCATTTTAAATCCTCTAATTATTTTAATTATGCCTCCGTCGAAAATGTAGATCATACTAAATTTTAACTTTATGCAAGGCCTCTATACAAACTAAATGAAGTATGGAGAATTTGAAAACAACATAGCATTTTAATCATTCAAAGATCTACTCTTATGCAAACACTATTCTAAATCTATCATAAGCCCAGAGATTTATTTTAGCCAACCATGGACATTAAAATAAGAAAAAAATAATTCATTTCAGTGTAAAACAAAATTAGAAGAGGTAAGTTGAGGATATATATCACCAAGAAATTCTTTACAACATGATTAAAAACTATTCTTGCCACTATAATTCACTTCCTTGACTTGTACTCATTTTCACACTCCCTCTAAACTATACCTTAAACTGATCACAAATGAAGAAATGTTTAACCACCTCACAAATTCAACCAAAACTATTTATATTTAATATAAATAACTAACTCAAGCACTATAATACTGATAGTACTAGTGCTATGGCACTGATTAAATGAACTAATGTCGTGGCGCTCATGAAGTCCACCACTACGGTGGTTTGACTGAATCGATGTGTCGCTTCCATATGGTAACCAAATTAACTGTAATGCCATGATGCTTAGGCAATTTGGTGCTATAGTGCCCTGATTAGCACTGTGACATTGCATGCAAACTAGCATTGCTTATCCTTTGCTATGACACCTTGTTCTTTATCTTTTTTTGTTGAATTTAGGGTGGAATTCCATTGCACTCCAAAGTTTGGGGGCGTGGTGCTAGGATATTTTCCCATTTTTGTGGCTTTTTTAGTTAGTTTTACCTACTCAAAATAATAAAATGAAGCCTTTTCATAGTAAAAGAGGATAACAAAATTATAATAAAAATTTCACTAACAAATTCTCCCAAAGTTAAACCATTACTTGTCATCAAGTAATCTTATGCACTTTCTAATAGTTGATCATATTTTTGTTAAATTATAACTCTGAATTTAAAAAATTAAGAAAACACTAACTTAATGATGTTAATTATAATATTTTATGGTTAAAAACTTTAATTAATGCAACCACTAACATCTAACCACTAACAAGCATCCTAACAATTCATCTCAACTAGTATTACTATAAAAGCTAGCTCCTAAATGTGTAGATAAGAAATTGGAGTAACATAATTTGGATTGGTGAACTTAGATTTAAGAAAAAACGCATATTCATTTAATCTTCCAATCCAATTATAAGTTTCATTATGTATTATAATTCTTGCAATTTCCCTTAGCTTAAATGTTTCATAGATTCCTTAGGTGGAGTCAAACTTTAAGGTACCAATTTTTGATATCTCAGTACTTAACCTATTATTTGCTTTTTCATTTCTTTACTTTCATTTTTCTTTTTCTTTTCATTTTTTTTAATTTTTTTTATACTTCTGTCAAGTACTTTTTAATGATGTTGAATATATGTTTGTCCCTCCTCTTATGGTAACCTAAGTTCTTATTATCTACAATATTTCATTTTTAAGGTTTAGAAAAAAAAATTAAAAAATTTAAAAAAATAAAAAAGGTTTAGATTTCAATAATTACATGCTTCTAAAGGGCTTTTTAATTATTCTAAATATTATATTTTCACTAAATCTCAAATAATTTAATCCTAAAGTAATTAGCCAAGTGGTTAAGTGTGGTTTAGGAGTTCTATTTTTAAATTATTAGCCGTAATGATTTTCATTTGTTATTATTAAGGTTTCTTAATTGATGTTGTTTTCCATTATATTAAATCAATCTCCTTAAGTTTGGTATTTTACTTATTTTTTATTTAATTCCAAAGTTTGTAATTTTAGTAATTTTAAGATATAATCTCAAATATAATTAGGACTATATGTAGAACAAGAAATAAACTTAAAGTTTGTAATATGGGATAATAACTAATTTTTTATTAACATAACATCAAGCCACATATTTCAAAGTAAATTAAAAATTAAATGAAAAAAGAAAACATATATGAAATAAAAATATAAATACAAATATAAAAATAAGATCAAAAATAATATATCATTTTTTACTCCTCATCCTCTTATTTTTTCTACTCATCCTCTTCTTTTTTCTACTGTTGCTACTATCTTGGGCTGCCACTTATAAGGTTCATCGGTAGGGGTTATAAGGAATACCAGCTAGCCTAGATTCTGGAATAACTAATAGTTCATGAACATCCCAATTAATACTTCATTAAACAATGAAGCATATTGATAATGTTATTGTTGCATGTCCATTATAGAATCTACTTAGTGAATCATACCCCACTGCCACTATCTACTTTCATATAATTGTGCATCCACTACAGGAAAATTATCATTTTTTTTTGCAGTCATTTTCGTTAGAAAAATGGCTAAAATTAGTCAAAAATTAGCATTTCCGGTGGATTTACGACGAAAATTATTCTGATGGTAAAGCACACGATAGAAAAGACCTTCCGGAGTTAAATAATGCGTCGGAAATATTTCTGACGAATTTTCAAAGAAAAATTTTTCGGAAATATATTTTCGGCGGATTATTTTTGTGCCTAACAATAAGCAAAAAACAAAAAACAAAAAATCTGTCACAACCTGAGCAGCCAGCCCATTGCCCTCAGGCCAGCCCATACACCTCATCTTAGCCCACCCTCCTCTAGATAATGTTATTGTTGCATGTCCATTATATAATCTACTTAGTGGATCATACCCCACTGCCACTATCTACTTTCATATAAATGTGCATCCACTATAGGAAAAATGTCATTTTCCGGCGGTCATTTTTTGTCAGAAAAGTGGCTAAAATTCATCAAAAATTATCATTTCCGACGGATTTCTGGCGAAAATTATTATAATGATGAAACACACGATGGAAAAGACCTTCCAGTGTCGGAAATATTTCCGACAGATTTTCGAAGAAAAAATCGTCGGAAATATATTTCAGGCAGATTATTTTGCGCCTGAAAATAAGAAAAAAATAAAAAATCTATCGCAACCGAGCAGCCAGCCTGCTGCCCTCAGGCCAGCCCATACACCTCATCTTAGCCCACCCCCGTCTAGATAACCCAACCAGCCCCTCAAAGTGAGTTATTATTAAGGTTTCTTAATTGATGTTATCTTCCATTATATTAAATTAATTTCCTTAAGTTTTATATTTTTCTTATTTTTTATTTAATTACAAAGTTTGTAATTTTAGCAATTTTAAGATATAATCTCAAATATAAATAGGACTACATGTAGAACAAGTAATAAACTTAAAGTTTGTAATATGGGATAATAACGAATTTTTTATTAACATAACATCAAGCCACATATATTTCAAAGTAAATTAAAAATTTAATAAAAAAAAAGAAAACATATATGAAATAAAAATATAAATACAAATATAAAAATAAGAACAAAAATAATATATCATTTTTTACTCCTCATCCTCTTCTTTTTTCTACTCATCCTCTTTTTTTTTCTACTATTGCTACTATCTTGGGCTGCCACTTATAAGGTTCATCGATAGGAGTTTTAAGGAATACCAGCTAGCCTAGATTCTAGAAAAACTAACAGTTCATGAACATCCCAATTAATACTTCATTAAACAATGAAGCATATTGATAATGTTATTTTTGCATGTCCATTATATAATCTACTTAGTGGATCATACCCCACTACTGCTATCTACTTTCATATAACTGTGCATCCACTACATGAAAAATGTCATTTTTCGGCGATCATTGTCATTAGAAAAATGGCTGAATCTGTCAAAAATTAGCATTTCCGACGGATTTCTGGTGAAAATTATTTTGATGGTAAAACACATGATGGAAAAGACCTTCCAGCATTAAATAATGCATCGGAAATATTTTCGACGAATTTATCAAGAAAAATTTGTAGGAAATATATTTCCAGTGGATTATTTTTGCACCTAAAAATAAGCAAAAAAATAAAAAATCTATCACAACCCTAGCAGCCAGCCCGCTGCCCTCAAGCTAGTCCATACACCTCATCTTAGCCCACCCCCATCTAGATAATGTTATTGTTGCATGTCCATTATATAATCTACTTAGTGGATCGTACCCCACTGCCACTATCTACTTTCATATAACTGTGCATCCACCACAGGAAAAAATGTCATTTTTGTTGGTCATTTTTGTCAAAAAAGTGGCTAAAATTCGTAAAAAATTAGCATTTTCGGCGGATTTCTAGAAAAAATTATTCTGATGGTAAAACACGTGATGGAAAAGACCTTCCAACATTAAATAATGAGTCAAAAATATTTCTGGCATATTTCCGAAGAAAAATTCGTAGGAAATATATTTCCGGTGGATTAGTTTTGCACCTAAAAATAAGCAAAAAATAAAAAATCTATCACAACCCTAGCAGCCAGCCCGCTGCCCTCAAGCCAGCCCATACACCTCATCTTAGCCCACCCCCATCTAGATAATGTTATTGTTGCATGTCCATTATATAATCTACTTAGTGGATCATACCCCACTGCCACTATCTACTTTCATATAACTGTGCATCCATCACAGGAAAAAATGTCATTTTTTGTTGGTCATTTTTGTCAAAAAAGTGGCTAAAATTCGTAAAAAATTAGCATTTTCGGCGGATTTCTAGAAAAAATTATTCTGATGGTAAAACACGTGATGGAAAAGACCTTCCAACATTAAATAATGCGTCAAAAATATTTCTGGCATATTTCCGAAGAAAAATTCGTCGGAAATATATTTCATGTGGATTATTTTTGTGCCTAAAAATAAGCAAAAAAAACAAAAAATGTATCACAACCGAGCAGCCAGCTCGCTACCCTCAGGCCAGTCCATACACCTCATCTTAGCCCACCCCCGTCTAGATAACCCAACCAGCCTGCCAAAGCCAACCCACGCGCCCCACACAACCCGCCTGGCGACTTCCGACCCGACTGGCCTGCCCAGCCAGCACACAATGCGGGCTCCTGCGACGGGGTTCAAACCCCAACCATTTGGTGTTTGCTCTGCCCCAACCATTAGGCTAAAGAAGGAAAGCTATTTAAAGTATAATTTTTTATATTTAAAGTAAAACTAAAAACTAATTAATCTAAAATAAAAATAATATTTATATTAAAATTAAAACTAATTAATTATAACATAATTTTTAAAATATAGTATTATATTATAACATAATTTTAAAATATATTATTATATTGCAACATAAATAATTTAATTAGATAATAGGTTACTAAATTATTTAACTTAAATTAATAAAATAAATAAATATATATATTTATTACAGTAATTTTTTAAACATATTTAATTTTCATTGGAAATCTGCCCGAAATTTCATCGAAAATACCGTCAAAACTAAATCCATCGAAAAGCCAATCGAAAAATATGACGGAACTCCGTCGAAAACTTTCCTTCGGAAATCCGCTATAAAGTATGTAAAATTTATTTCCGCTGAAAATTTCGTCGAAAATTAGTTGTTTTCCTGTAGTGATCCCAGTAACCTGCTTCTTAAGGTCAGACACCTAATCTCCTAGTATCTTGGGAACTCTAGGCATGGGTTGGCTATGCTAACTATGATAATTACACCCTCCCTTGCTTCCCTAGTGGAAATCTTAAAGAATAAAATTTTATTCTTTGTAAGTACATAAGTGGGGAAGAACTGAACTTTCTTAGATTCCCCTAAGATTCTAGCATGTATATCTAGAGAATACATAAGGGAAGGGCACCCAAATCCTATTGAGGTGGTGTCTCAAATCATATACAAAGGAGAGTGATAGATAAATTAACCCACATCAATATTATGACCCATCTGAATTGCATAATTCAGAATGGCTCAATCTTTAGTCACGTCACTAATGCTGGTGCTTGGAATTAATCTCGCTGAGATGAAAT
Source organism: Dendrobium nobile (assembly GCA_022539455.1). Classification (NCBI taxonomy): domain Eukaryota; kingdom Viridiplantae; phylum Streptophyta; class Magnoliopsida; order Asparagales; family Orchidaceae; genus Dendrobium; species Dendrobium nobile. The sequence goes on from CM039733.1 coordinate 61,149,961, forward strand.
AATGCTAAGCATTAGATACCTGGGTGAGTGTAAAGGTGAGAAAGTTAACTATCTTTTTCTCCCTAAATTTTCATTGGGCACTAGAATGGTGGACAATCAAAACTCTAGGGATTTCTTTATGATATATGGAACATTGACAAAAGTGGTGAAATCATCAAATTTATAATTAGGAGTGCCATAAAATTATTAATGGCTACATTATCAAAAGGTATTGACTTACCCCTAACAAAAGTCAAGTATCCTTAATTTACCCCTCAATAGAGACAACACATGTAGTAGGTTCAAAAAATAAATTCTCCCAATTCATATTTACAATCATGTCTTCTAAGGTCCCCTCAAGACTCCTAAATCCATAATTAAGGATAAGCTTCTTATACACAATGGAATTTATATATTGTTCTTCACCATATGAGTTCATAAAGCATTTCTTGCAATGGGAGGATGAGGAATACAACACCTTCTTTCCAATTATAAATTTTTAGGCCATTTTCATAGTTTGGAAGAGAGCACTTACTTGGGATTGCACACTATAAAAGAATGATATTGTGTGAAATGAAAAATTCAACCCACATTGCCTATATAAAATGATTAGCACAACGGTGCTGAGTGATGGAGCTTTGAGGTGTCAAGTCAGTCAAAATGGTTAGATTGGTCAAGGATGGTATAACTACTAAAGTGTTTGGGTCAAATGATACCAGAATGTTATACTTTAGAACTTAGAGTTATAAGTTTTGGTTTGGTCCACCACCGTGGCTCTCGTACATGTAAGCGGTGTGCTGCTCGAAGAGACCACCATAGTGATGATTCAAATACCTCAATAATTACTTAAAAGAGGCACTATAGTGAGTGGCATGGTGCCATGTTCCTCTAGTTAATTGATAATTTCTTGAGAGCATAAAGATGTGATACACATAGTCTGGTGCTATGACACTAAGCAGTCAATCTAGCCAAGAGGCATTACGTTCCCATGGCATTGTAACATTGAATTAATTTGGCAAATTCTAGAGGGCATGATGCTTTACTATTGGATTCCTATGATGCTACAGTGTTGTGTTGAAATGGAGCTTAAGGGCTCAACATTACGATGCTCGAGCAAAATTTTCCATTTTTGTACCAAACACATGACAAAGTCAATCACAGAATTAATAATATCTACTGAGCACACATTAGACATAAATGAAGTTTGGGTTGCCTCTTATTCATCACTAAGTTTATAGTCTTTATCTAGACTATACTAATCATCCTATCTAGAATGAATCAACTCTACTGAACTCCTAAGGTGATCTATGTACCATCCTAAGTATGGATTCATTCTTTGACCACTGGCTTTAAAATTTTGAGTGGTCTTACTATCCTTAATTTCTACAGCTTTATAAGGATAAATCTTTACAACATTGAATGGTCCTGACCACTGTCATTCTAATTTTCTAAGAAATTATTATTATATTGAATTACATATCCAAGCTCAAATTCCTTCCTAACATGTTTACATTCATGCCACTTTTAAAAAGAATCATTTCTAAATTCATCCAACTCATTTAGATGCATTGGTCATTTCTCCTAATTATCATTCTTGAGATTGTAGTTTAATTCTTTTACCACCAAATCTACTTTATGTTTCAACTATAAGGGTAAGTGACAAGCTTTTCAAAAGATCAACCTATAGGGAGATATTCTAATTGGGTTTTTGAATGTAGTCCTATAAGCCCAAAGTGCATCATCCAATCTCAAGGCTCACTCCTTCCTAGTTAGGCTCACACTCTTATCTAAAATCCTCTTTATCTCCCTATTGCTTATTTTAGCTTAGCCACTTGTTTGTGGATGATAACTAGTTGCTATAATATATGTAATTTCATATTTTAAAATTTAGAATATCCACTCTCTTAGAATAAAAATGACTCCCCCATTACTAATGATGACTCTATATACTCTAAATCTTAAAAATATAATTTTCTTTAAAACATTAATCACTACCTAAGCATCAATTTTGGGTGTTGTCACTTCCTCAATCCACGTGAAGCATAATTAACTACCATCAATATATATTTATTCTCAAAAGATTGAATAAATTGACCCATGGAGTCTACTCTCCAAACACAAAAATCTTAAATTCTAGCATATAATTTGGGGGCATTTCATATCTCTTTGAAATATTGCCTACCCTTTAACACTTATCACATTTTTTGACATATTCATTTACATATCTAAGCAAGGTAGTCTAGTAAAACTTATATTGAAAGATCTTAGAAGTAGTTCTAGATTCTCCAAAATTCTCTCCATACTCTAAGTCATGACATGACATGATCATTTCAAACTCCTCTTCTGCAATACATCTCCTAATAATTTATTACATTTCCTAAATAAGTATGGCTCATCCTAAAAGTAAAATGTGGCATCATGCATAATTAACTCGGGTTGCATTTAAAGTCTTTCTAGCATAGTATATGACATGAAATTTTCTATCACTTATTTACCCTAAAAGCTCCAACAACATAATCACTTGCATCGATCACACTAGATTTCAAAATGAAATGTTCAATTAGGTGCAATAATAATAGGTGAAATGATTAGATATTATTTCAAAATTTTAAAATCTTTAAGTTATGCATCACCAAATTCAAGAGGGACATCTTTTTAAAGTAAAGGCTTGGTTATTTTTGAAAAATCCCCAATGAATCTCCTATAAAAACCATCATATCATAAAAATATTCTCATTCCCTTAACAAAAGTGGGTAGTGGTAGATTTTCAATGACATGAACTTTTTCCCTATCCACTTCTAAGCCTCTCTCTAAAAATTTTGTCCTAGAACTATTCCTTCCTCTATCATGGATTGATATTTTTTTCCACTTTAGCACTAAATTTATTTCTACATATCTTCTTAAAATAATAGATAAATGTTCCCAAGACCAATCAAAAGTTGTACGAAAAATAGAAAAACATTACATAAAGATCTCAATGTCCTACTCAATTAATTTTTTTTTTAAAAAAAAGATATCATACACCTCTAAAATGTAGCAGGGACATTGCATAATCCAAAATTCATTCTTCTAAATGCAAATGCTCTTTAAGGAATGGTGAATGTAGGCTTTTCTTGGTCTTTTGGTGCTATAGGAATCTAGTGGTATCCTGAATATCCATCTAGGAAGTAGTAAAAAGGGTTTCATGCTAACCTATCAAGCATTTGATCAATAAATGGTAAGGGAAAATGGTCCTTTCAAGTACCTTTGTACAATTTTCTATATATTATGCCTATCCTCCAACCTGTAACTGTCCTAGTAGGTATCAACTCATTTCTCTCATTGAATATTATAGTCAAGCTTCCCTTCTTTGGAACACAATGTAAGTCAAATTAGTTGTTTCAAAAGAAAAAGAATTATTTAATTTAATTTTATTTTTAAATAACTTGCTCACATCTTGTATTGGATTGTGTACTAAATTTGCTTAAGACATATAAATTATTAATTAGCTCATCATATAGTTAATAATTCATTTTCACTGAAAAAAATCCACAAATTTTAAACACATGGTAATTCACCGCCTCCCCCGCTCCTCTTAGGTGTACAAAACATTATTATTGACATCAGACTGGTTACTTATTCAATAGGTTTTATCACCTTAAAGTTGATATATTGTGGCACAAATAGGAAATATGGATACCTTAAAAGGGTATTCCATTACCCAACCACCATAATTTGATAACATTTTTGTAACTTGAAAAAAATTCTATAAGGCTACATTTATACAAACTATGGACTATAGAATGTGAATTCAACTAGGATACACTCCATCTCAAAATATTTGAAAGTAGAAAGAATTTTAAAATCCCATTTAGTTAATGGACAATCCGTGAAAGTGAATCTTCATAACAAAATTCTAAATATTTAAATTATTTATTTTGTATTAAAATCAAAAGACTACATGCATGTCTTTACTTTCAAAGTGGTAATAAATTTGAGAAAGATAGTGTATTACTTATGAAGGTACCAATAAAGTTAAAAAAATTCAAATGAATATACTTTTAAATGATTAGAAACTATTTCATATGAAGTCAAATGAGAGCATCTTTGACATATACACATAGTTACAATAATTATTATGTATTCATGCATTCATGCTTTAGGGAGGGAAATTTCAAATTTTGGAAAAGAATAAATTTTGTAATATTATTGTAAGAGTTAAACATGATTTCCAAGTCATGAATAGAATAAAAAAAAGGTGGAAATACATATTTAAGAAAATATATAGGAATTAAGAAATAATGCACTGACTTTTAGACATGCTCATACATCATCTAAAGTGTTTCTACATGCATCATCTTCTTCTAAGAAGAAGAAGTTTAAATTTGATAGTCAACTTCATTCATTTTCTGTTATAACTTGTAACATAGGTGGCATGATAGAACACATTATAAAAATGAGTCTACATAGATATATACACACAAACACATGTTATGTGAAATATTGTATATGTGTTACTTTATGTATTATGTGTTTGTGTGTAAGGATAAAATTTTGGTTTCAAATTACTTTTCGAATCTTAAATTTTACCTAAAATGGAAAATTATCCTAAATGAAAATATTATAATTAATTAAGTAAATAATTATAAGAATTTTCTAAAGAAGGGCTGGACATGAGATGGTTATTCCATAAGAAGGTAATTGCATATGTTATAATATTTTCATGACGGAAGGGCTAGCCATGTAGTGATATGAAGATAGTTACATATGGGGGTTGACCATTACAGCTCTTCACTCCCTTTGTAATTTGAATTGGGTAATCTATAAACGGTTATCAAACATGTTGTTCTCTATAATGAAATGGTTATAATATTTGCAAATTGATTTGGAGTGAAATCCAATGAGCTAAGGACTTGTGGTTAACCATAAGGGAGGGTTTTATGACCTTCCCTACATATTCACTATATATATATATATATATATATATATATATATATATATATATATATATATATATATATATATATATATATTTATATATATAATTTCATGTAATGTGTATGTCTTTCTGTTATTAGATTATTTTGGCAATCATTATGTATGTTTGATGATTATATGATGATTCTATACCATGTCATTATATATTGATATTTTGATTGTATAATTTTTGAAGATATGATGAATGAAAATTGCTGATGAGTTTATTTTATATTATGCAATCTCATATTTAGTGGCTTTTCTTTTTTATTAATAAATTCTATAAAAAAAGAAATTCTTTCCAAATAGATCTTGAGAAATATCATGCCACGATCAAACACCATGTAGCTATTTCAGTATACGAGTTATGTCATTTTGGCTTGTGACAAAAGCAATACTACAAGTGCATATTTATTTTTTAAAATCTATGACCTATATATCAATACTACACAACAAATTATAATTTCACTTTCATTTCCTAACCACTCTAAAATGTTATTTGAGTTCTTTATAAAACATAAAATTAATGTTAATAAGACCATCATGTAATCTCTAATATGTAGGAGACAAATAGCTATCATTTATGATTTACATGAAAACCTATATTAATCTTATACTAGGGTCTCACCCCACGACATTGCAACCAAACTTCACTATAATTGGTCCACAATTAATACAACTATTAGGAATTCAACTTTTTATCATCATCAACCCTTAGTAAGTGATCTTATGTTGAACTCTTGTTTCATCGATCAAAAATATGATTTGGCATAATATGATCCCAAAATATGGCAATATAGTTAATAATAACTCACAATTTTGTAATTGTAACCAACTATTACATGATTGGGATCGAATTTAATGTAGTGAACCTCATCTTGTACATTTAGAATCTTACTTCCATACGGCATCCTAGGGCCCATCAAAATCAATATCCTACACTTGGCCATATAACTATATACAATTTAGAGTACAACTAAGATGTATCTTATCCTTAGTCACTCGACCATACCATATTGTATAGTATATATCATACTGAATGATGATATAAGTTATTTACCTAATTGAGACCCTATATCCATGAATGAATTAAAATTAAATATGAGTAAACATATCATATTATATGATTAAATTGGATAATTTGATCAAATATATATGATTATTCCTAAAAATTATCTTGATCTACTAATCGTACTGCATGATCCCTAGATTGGATAGTACCATATGGCCAAAATTTATAATAAACTACAAGTTAAGATTTAAAATCATGCCACCTTACAAATATACTATTCTTATAACCCTAAGCTCCTATTAGCTTCTATAACTCTTTATTTCAAAAAAATCATTTTCACTTTATTTATTATCATTTTGATGCCTTCTAGAATTAAAGAAGCCCAATAACTCCCCCATCTCCAAAGGTGTACTTTAGAAGGTTCAACATCATGTTATATTATTTTAGAGTATAACAAGTTTATTTGAGATGCAAAATTATACTGGTCTTAAGTTTTTCTTTTAATGAAGAAGTCAGCTATATTAACATCAATATTTTATCTCCAAATATATAATATATCATCCTTTTGTATATGACACTTGAAATTTTTTGAACCAAAGAGCATTAAGTTATAGTAATATAACTCGTTACCTATGTAGTTTGATTTGGTTATAACCCAAGAAAGAATCCAAGAAGCACATCACAGGATTTCCAACTACAGAGTTAATAAATGTGTTAATTCACAGCAATAAGTAACTATCTTTGGGGCATGTTGAATTTAGATTTGTGAATTCAATACATATCTACCATTTTTTTGTTTGGCTTCTGTACCCGAATATTGAAATCGACTCCGAATATTGCCTCTCCATAGTGAATGCAACAGGATAACGTTATCAATATTCAATTTGTGAAAGGTGACATTTTTTTTTTTTGGGGGGGGGGGGGGTGTTTGGGGGAATTATAGCAACGCCCTAAACACACACACACACATAACACATACACAATACTCAGGGGGGGGGGGGGGGGGGGGGGGGTTTTGGGGGAATTATAGCAACGCCCTAACACACACACACATAACACATACACAATACTCAAATTTAGGACCTACAGAAATTATTCTAAGCGGAGTCCGGACGTAGCTTTGTGTCCAGACTTCAATAAAATCGTGACATTTGCACTATACAAGTGGAAATTCTTTTCTATTTCTTATTTAAATTTTTTTTTTGTCATCTCAACTGACCCGACCCATAACAAATATTGTTCAAATTGTAGGGCTAAGCATTTCTGCTCTTTTTTTAAATGAAATACCACAAAGACATTATAACTTTTATGATTTTTAGCTCAAAAATATTTCATAGATGCTGAAAAAGAAAAATGAGGGATAATTGATGAAAATGAAAATGAAGATGAAGACTTGTCTGGAGGAGGTCAATGCGATAAAGATGAGGATTTGTTTGGAGGAGGAGAAGCCGATGAAGATGAAGACTGGTCTATATAAGGAAAAGCCGATGAGATGAAGATTGGTTAGGAGTAGGAGAAGCTGATGAAGAAGAAGACTGATTTGGAGAAAAAGTCGATGAAGAAATGAGGAATATTATTTTTTTCAATACACTTAGGGAATATGTAATTTTTAAGTATTATTTGTATTTTGATAGTTTTTTTTTTTACACTTAGGGAAGATGAAGATGTTTTATTTTATTGATATTTTTTCCCATTGTAGACGACTATTGGAAAAAACACTACCCATAATATAACACCACATTCTTAAATAAAGTATGCTATGTACCGCTATTTATATTCTATATTGGATGTTATAAAGAAATTTTGGTATGCATTAGTAGACATTTTAATTAAAGTAAATCCACTGTGTATCGCTATGTATCACTATATTCTTAAATAAAATCCACTATGTATCGCTGTGTAACAGTCATATTGATTTAGATGTAAGAAACAATCATATTGATCCAGATGTAAGAAATTCATAATTATTTAATATTACTTATTGAAGAATAAAGAAAAGAAAGAAAAGCTCATTTTTCACGTTCATTTTTATGATATTTTGTTTATTTTGATATTGTGTAGCGCTGGGTACCACTGGGTACCACTTTATAAACCTTTCTGATAAATGCGTATAAGAGATTCTATGTGGGTTCAAACATATTTTTTCTCTTCATATCAATTCAATGTTTATACCGATGTCTCAGTATAAATGCTTGGTACCGCTCAGTATCAAATTTCGGTACCGCTCGATACCACTCGGTACTAGTCGGTTCCTCTCCACAGCACTCGGTATTGAAACTCAGTATCGCTCGGTTCCTCTCCACAGTGCTCGATATTGGAACTCGATACCGCTCCGCAATACTCGGTACCATGATCGGAACTTGTCGGTACCAATGTTAGTTGTATTACCTATTCAATTATGATTATGTTTTTTGCAAGATAGTATCAGTGGTACCGAGCATGTACCTAACGGAACCCGCCAGGGGGCGCTGTCCCCTCGGAACCCTCAGCATACTCCCTCGATGTACAGAAAAAAAAACGATCATTTCTCATTTCTTCTTTCTCAACAACTTTTCCACCTCTAGACCATTCTTCATCTTCATCTTTATCTTCATCAGCTTCTCCACCTCCAAACTAATCTTCATCTTTATTTTCACTGGCTTCTTCACCTCTAATTCAATCTTCATCTTCTTCTTCACCAGCTTCTCTTTATTTCTTCCTTCTCAGCAGCTATGAAAAATTTATTGAGTTTAAATCCTAAAAAAAATAGAACTTTCGTGGCATTTTATTTAAATAAAGAGAGACATTCTTAAACCCTAATTTTTGAGATGGCAATTTTTGGGCCAAGTCAGTCGTGCTGGCAAGAAAAAAATTAAATGTGAAATAGAAATGAATATCCACGTATATAATACAGGTGTCACAATTTTATTGGAGTCCGAACATAAAGCTATGTTCATATTCCACACATAATAATTTCTCTTAGTTGGGTGCCAAACATCCAACCAACAAAACAAAGAGACTTGTGATGAACTTGACCATTCACACTTCATCAAAGTTGGGACTTAGTTTAAGTTTTCTTTAGAGATTGGTACTTGCTCGATGACTTCTACAATCTCCAAACAAGATCCTCACTATATATCGAATTGGAGAATTTCTTTCTACTCATTCACCCGGCTTTTACATGCCATGCCCTGAATTACAGCAAGTTGTCTGTTATTGGGAAAATTATTACGTCGGTGTCCGGATTCGTTCGGACATCAATTCAGACGTGTCACGTCAACCAGATACACCCGGAGTCCAGTGTATCCAGGTGACGTGGCGCGTCTGGATTGGTGTCCGGACAGTCCGGTCACCGAACATAATAATTCGCCCAGTTATTGCCATTACATTATCTCATCTCGAGAATTCCATGGTGACATGATAAGTAGGGAGAACTACATGAAAAGTGTCTAATAGTGATTGGCTAAAGATTGCATTATAAGTAGTTAGTCCACTGACTATTAACAACTAGCTTTCTCCAAGACAAACGCGCGCTACTCGTGCGCGAGAGATCGAAGGTTCCATGAAGAAACTCTCTTCAGCACTTTGCAGACTTTCTTTGCCGAAACCCTCGAATCCCTTTGCTGTTGCGAATGTCCGCTCGACAGAAGAAATCTGGCGTTGGAAATCGATTTTGTCACATCTCCTGCGTAACAAAGATATTGAAGAAGCCCAACGCATCTTCCTTCAAATACCATCTCCAGATGTTCATCTCTTCACCATGATGATCAACGGTTACTCGCAAGCCAACCGGATTAACGATGCATTGCATCTGTTTGATAATATGCCCGACAGAGACATTGCCTCTTGGAACTCCATTATCAAGGGTTGTCTAGATTGCGGAGATTTATGCCTTGCCCAGAAACTTTTTACCGAAATGCCTGACCGCAATGTGATTTCTTGGACTAGTATTGTTAACGGACTGGCCAAGTATGGTTGCATTGATGCTGCAGAGAAGCTGTTTTACAAAATGCCTGAAAGGGACACTGCCGCATGGAATTCGATGATCACAGGATATTGTGACAACTGTAGAATTCATGATGCACAATTTCTGTTTGAGAAAATGCCTCACCGCAATGTGATATCATGGACTGCAATGATAGGTGGACATGACCAGAATGGTGATAGCTATAAGGCATTGTGTCTTTTCCATCAAATGTGGGTTCGAGGTATTAAACCGACTTCAAGTACATTTGCTTGTGTGTTAACTGCTTGTGCTAATTCACCTGATTCAGAACTCGGTATCCAGATCCATGCAATTGTTATCAAGGCCGGTTATGCTGAAGAAAATTTTACATTAACTTCACTGATCACTTTCTATGCCAAGTGTAAGCAAATTGAAAGTTCTTCTAAACTTCTTGATGGGATTGAGGATAGAAATGTGTATTTGTGGACAGCTCTTATAACTGGATATGGTTTAAATGGCAGGCATGAGGAAGCATTGGATGAATTTGGCAAGATGGTTTGGTCGGCGATCAAGCCAAATGAATCTACTTTCTCAAGTTCATTGAACTCATGTTGTGGGCTTGAAGCTCTTGATAGAGGTAAAGGAATTCACGCTACAGCCATTAAGCAAGGATTTGACTTTGACGTATTTGTCGGAAACTCTCTTGTAGTAATGTACTCAAAATGTGGAGATGTAGCTGATGGCCTGAAGATGTTTAACAGCATGAGCAAGAGGAACCTCGTATCATGGAATTCTATTATTGTTGGCTGTGCTCAGAATGGTTATGCATCAAGGGCACTTGAACTGTTCGATGAAATGTCAGCTTGCCGAATTAAACCTGATGAGATTACATTTGTTGGGCTTCTAACTGCTTGCAGTCATTCCAACATGATTGAGAAGGGAAGACAGATTTTCCAACTGTTAAAAGAAAACCCTTCTGTTGATGTTAGAGTGGAGCATTGTGCTTGTATGGTGGATATTTTCGGTCGTTCCGGAAACTTTGATGAAGCAGAGGAGTTCATTAGAGGCATGTCTGTGAAACCAAATGTCATGATATGGCTGGCCTTGCTTAGTGCCTGTAGAGTGCATTGCAATGTAGAAATTGCCAGGAAAGCTGCAGGAGAGATCTTTAATCTAGACCCATATAACAGTGCTGCTTATGTATTATTGTCTAACATATATGCTTCTGCTGGTAAATGGAATGATGTGGCACAAACAAGAGTGATGATGAGGTCTTCTGGTATTGTGAAGATTCCTGGTTCTAGTTGGATTACAGTACATGAATCCCGATACGAATTTGTTTGTGGAGATAGATCCCATCCTTTGACCACTGAGATAGACAAAAAACTTGATTGGCTGGATGAAAAGCTGAAAGAGCATGGCTATGTCTGTGAGAAAACCTTTGCCTTGCATGATGTGGATGATGAACAGAAAGAGCATTCATTAAAGTATCATAGCGAGAAGATTGCTGTTGCTTTTGGTCTTATTGTTACTGCAAATGGAAGCACTATAAGGGTTATGAAGAACCTACGGGTATGTGGTGACTGCCACACGGCAATAAAGCTAATATCAATGATTGTTGAGCGCGAGATTGTTCTAAGAGATTCAAGCCGTTTTCACCACTTTAGGGATGGTTTGTGTTCTTGTGGAGATTATTGGTAGACTATAATAATCAATTCTATTTAACGAGGTCCGTTAATGCTTTAGCAAGGAGCTTATAAAATGACAGTATAAAATAAACTTGATGTAGTAAAAGGGAATGAACTATATCCAGTGGAGATTTTAATCAACTTCTGCTTTAGTATTTCAACATAAAAAAACAACCAAGTGGTGGAAGTTTAAGATCATGGAAGCCTCCATTTACCATAAAGCTGAACTTTGCTATCGATGTAGAGACTAACAAAATTGATCGAGATGGAAATCATTGTACTGAAGATATGATTTCTTTCAAATATAAATTTATTCATTATTGATTTCATTCCTTGTGTTCTGTACATTTGCTTCAGGTCAAAGAAGCATGCGTTTGTTTCTTTACATTGTTTTGTTGGTTGAATGGTGAAACAATTCCTATAGAGGGATTAGCATATCATAATTGGGAGCATTGGAACATGCTAAGTGGTCCTTTTCTACTTAAACAAGAAAAAAAAGCTGAGTTAAAATGAATTTCTTATACAATTTGTTGATTAATATCATTATTTTAGAACTTCCTTATTAGAATTATAAAGGATACATTAACTGATCTATCATCTATGGGTACTACTAGGCCAAGCTATGTCGACTTCACTTCAACGAGAGCTTACTGAACTTTGTTTGGTAAACAATGTTAGAATTGGAACCGAACTTAATTTGATTAGGCACTAGCATTTGTTCAACAAATAAAACATCCAATCAATCACCTACCTCATATTATATAGTTAAAAATGCCTCCTAACTAGGCTATTAGATAACATTTTTAGTGGATGAATATCTTATGTAAATGCATTTAAATGCTTTTGCATCCAATTTGCCTCGTTATTTATCAGTATTGACATATGATACACAACTAAAAAATTTAGTAGACATTAAATTTCTTTATGGAAATAATTTAGCGTGGTAGTTTAGAGGGCTTTCATAATTAGTTACTTTAAAATATTTTCTACTAAATAAATATGTGGAGATCATGGTGCAAGTTCTTCTCACAAAAAAACCCTAATAACATCTTGGAGATGTTTATCTTTTCTTTCTGCCACTGCATGTTATCATGGTGATAATAGTTGGAAGGATATGCCTCACAGTAGATTATATTTTAAGAAGGTATACCTATATCATTCAAGTGAAATTATCAATACAGATATGAATCCTTTATACCTTGAGATATTCGGGATTCTTAAGGGTTCTCAAATATCAAAGTAGATTAAATAATAAGAGAGTTGATGATCTCAATTTCCAAGTGAATTGCACCCTATGGTATTTAATAATCTTATAAATGTGACAGTGGAAATACTCAACATCATCATCTCTGAATAATAATGTGAATAAATATTTAAAATTTTGAAATGGCAGATGTCCTAACTGATAATGATGTCCTAAAATATCATCATTATTTAATTTAATAGAGATAAATGATATTTATTGATATGATCACTCTTGTCTTCAAGTAAAACACATCCTTTTTTCTTGCTTAATCATCTTTCTCATCATTAGATCCTAAAAATATAATCATCAATAAAGAGAATAACTTAATTATTTTGAGTTATGGTTGATTATCATCAATATTTAATATAACTTGATAAAGAACATGCAGCATGTAATTTATGTTCCCTTAGCTTGAATAAGTGGTTTAGGAGTCATTCACTATTTCGTTCGATTTTCCTTTTTTATATATATCTAGGATAATGTTGTTTGGTTAGAAATATGTTAATAGTATTTTTTCATGAAATATGTAGCACTTCAGTCTATTATGGTATTAGAGGAGAATATGTTTGAGGCATTGAACACACACGAATTAAAAATTTTATCATTTTAAAATTGAGAGCATGATTTTAGATAATTTTCAAGAGAGTTGAGAAGATTCCTTAGTCTGTTAAATTATTCTAAGTCAACCATTTTTGGCTCTATAAAATGAGCATGTCATTTTGATTGATTTTGTTTGTACCCTCCCATATGACTAGGATAATTTTGTTTGTTTCATGAAACATGTAGCACTTTAGTCTATTATGATATTAGAGGAGAATCTGTTTGAGGCACAAAACACACACGAATTAAAAAATTTATCATTTTCAATTTGAGAGCACGACTTTAGATAATTTTCAAGAGAGTTGAGAAGATTCTTTAGCCTGTTAATGTATTATAAGTCAATCCTTTTTGGCTTTAGAAAATGAGCATGTCATTTCGATAGAATGTTTGCCTTTACCATCTTGGTTCATTCATTGTTTGAGATCTTTCTTCTATGTACATGGAGGCTTGAGATGACATGACTTTTTTCCCAAAATTTGGACACAAACCTATTCAAACTCTATATTGACATTTCTAAGAAACTCAAAAATCATTTTTCTTACAGCATTTCATTTTAGAACCACAACATCAATGTTGTATGTAATCTTAAAATCTTGATAAGAATCTAAAACAAAAAAAATATTTTATTTCATTGATGTATTTAATGATATATGTGTTATCTTGTTTGGTAGTTGAGAGTTTTGTCTGGGTTTCATATATGAGGGCAACATTCTTGACTTTTAAGAATGTTATACTCAAAATTTCTTGGATTCATTTTCTTTTATGAGAACATATAAGGTCCACTAACATATGATGTCATGTAGGTCCATCGCGATAGCATAGTCATGGAGCCATCTTCATCCTTAAGTGAAAGATATAATTTAGTGTCGGTTTTTCTTTCATTTCAAGAAGATTTTCACAATCTGATATCATTTTTGATAATTTCTTCCATTCATTTGGTACAAAAATTGATTATTCTAAATTTCTCCTTTGATTGGATTAGTTTGGTTTTACTATTTATGGCATTCAACTTTTAGAGACTCTGATACCGTATTGAAAATAATGGTAGAAAAATGTGTCTTGTTATGATATAAAATGGGGATAGATAATATTATTTAGAATACTTTAGGAATCTACACAATTTTAGGAAACTAATAATTATGACAATCTGATATTATTTTAGATAATTTCTGCCATTCATTTGATACAAATTTTTGTTTATTCTAAATTTCTTTTTTGATTGGATTAATTTGATTTTCACTATTTATGACAATCAACTATTAGAGACTTTGATATCACATAGAAAATAATGATAAAAAAACTTTCTGTCTTGTTATGATACAAAATGGGGATACATAGTGTTGTTTATAATACTTTAGGAATCCATACAATTTTAGGAAACTAATAAATACAATAATTTGAAAAACATTCCATAAAGTTTTCAACTAATACTACACAAAATTTTGCTACAATCAACCACCTAAACATGCTTGTCATTTCATTCCAAGTTTGTTGTTGTCCACCCGCATATCCTTTTTTTATCGTAGTTACCTAGACATTTATGCAGTCTATTATTTGTACAAATCGGTTGTTGTCAACCAACACATCTTTTTTTTTTTTATTGATAATACTTCCCATAATTCTTATCTTATTGTTGTTCTATAACTTTCAAACTTAATATCTCCTTCATTGAATTGATGCTAACTTTCATTCTCCCAAATCTCTTGTATTATCATTCATGGTTTACTTTTATTGCCTACATTTTTTAAAGCAATAACTTTATAACCAATTGATGAAATGAGTACAAGATCAAGTTATTGTAAAGAATGACTTTTTGAAAAAAAATCAAAATGCACCATAAAAAAAAAATCAGAAAGCAGCGAAGCAAGAGTTCTAATGAAAGCGGAGAAACCTTAGAGTCCTCATGTAAAGCATCTTCCTAGATTGGTAAACCTTAGACAGTGTTAATATTTTTTTTCCTATTTTTGCCCTTCATAATATAGAGAATTTGAAATATTCTATTCATTTATTTTTTTCAGGCTATAAATAGTAGCATTAAAATCATAAGGGTAAGATATGAAGCAAAATGAAAGTAACATGAAAACCCAATTAAATAGGGTGATCCTTATGATTTGATCCAAAAGCTGGTAATATCTCATAATGATACTATATCACTATCACCTTCTCTTGCCTAAATGATGTGAAAGAAAGCAAGATGTGGGGTCTCTAATATGGTTACATGGGAAGAGTTGGTATTATACTTGCAAGTCAAGGTAGCTCAAGTTATGTGACAGAGTAGCCAGAAAGCATATTATGTGATTGGCATTGTGATATCTAAAGAGTTTGCTTGCAAGCATCTGGGTGATGACCGTGGAATGATTAAAAAAGGCCAACTATGTTTCTACCATTACACATGAGGGATAATGATTCACTTCATGAAAGATAATAATGATCATGCTAATTTATTGCTTAGGGAATATGGAATGATTGGTTATGAAATATGCATATGCACTGTCTACTTATATGGTTGCAAATGATGTGACAAGATCTACATGCTTTTCTTAAATGAGTGATATGACATGATATAACTAAGAACATGAATATGTCATGGCATACATGATTTCAAAGTTCCCACTCATATAATTGAAGCTACTTTTACAGAGGGTTGACAAAACTCTTGCTATCAATGGTCCACTTGCACTGGACTTTTACATTTCATCAAACTCATACAAAGAATAAAAAATTACTAATATTTGGCGCAACATATTACTTATACTTTATTCATTAAACTATTAATATATGTAATGCAATGATCATAATTCACATGTTCTGATATCTATTTGTAACTCTACTTCCAATAATGTGCTTTTTTAACTTCCCACATCTACATCTAGCAAGTGTGGCCAAAATCAGAACATAATAGAACAATGTCACATAACCTCCCACACTTTCTTTCAGTAAGTGAAGTTAGAATCTCTCCCACATTCACACTAAGTAGATGGTGCAATAACATAACATATATGACTCTTGTAATATATGAGAGAGTGCAATTTCTCATCTATTGAAATATCTCCAATACCATGCTATGAATAGCGCCAATGCAAATATAATAGGAACTAAATTGTAAATGCAATGTAGTACACAATTAATGCATGAATTGTCTGTAAATGATCATATTGCTTGTCTTACATCATACTCATTGATCTTTTCCTATTCACAACTTCAGAAAGATATTCGTATGAATATTTTAAGATTTTTATATAACTATTGCAAATGCCAGAAATACCTCAATTGAGTTTTATACTAAGAAATTTGTGTATAAAAATAAAATATCCGGCAAAAGTTTGATTTCATATAATCAAAACGTTCAGAATAAAGTGTATGACAACATACTAAAAGTTAAGTGGTAAAAAATATCATAAAATTAGAGAAAAATATATTTTTATTCATAACATTGTACACAATCATTGGAATTAAAATAAAAGATAGGAATTCAGAAGTCTACCTTGTACTCTACAATATCTAGAACAAGTTCGACGAACGAAACTAGAGCTTTAGCCGCTAAATACCCTCACTTTCCTTCTATTTCTTGATATTTTCCCTCTTTTCTCCTTTCTTCTCAGGCAAGGTGGCTGGGAAAAGGTGAGGTTAACAAATGGTTGAAGATATTTTTTTTATTTTAAAAATCACTCATCTTGTCCAACCTCGCAACCATGGCCTCCTTGGTGCCGCAACGCTCCTACAGAATCTTCAATATTCTTCCAAAATCTTTTCATTTGAACTTCGCGCGACGGTGGCATCACCCGACGCCACAACGCACATTAAATCCCTTTCCCTCACCTAAGAACTTAATGTTGCGGTGTCACTCATCTCAGCACTGCTAACGCTCCAGAGCTATTTTGATGACTTTAAATTTCATTTATACAATCTAATTCTTGACTTATTCAAGGCTTCCTTAAATACTTTATGACTTATAATTGAAAATCAAATCAAAATTGACATTCATTAACATAAGTTACCTAGATTTTGACTTTGTGGATATTACATTAATAATTCATAACAATGATGATCATGGTCATTAATGATGGCCGATTGGTAACAATCTTTGAGAGCAATTAATGTTGTTAGATATTGTTGAATTGCAAGTTCATTTTTAATTAAAAGTTGATATGCAAACTAACCATGCGAGTTCATGCCTAATTAATTAGGATTATTATGACTTTTAAAGAGTCATATTTATAAGCTAAATGAGCATTCTATCCAATGCTTTAGTCATTTGTTACTATGGTTTTAATATTATTTGTAAAGCCTAATAACATCAACTGAGTCTAAATGTTTTGGTTGAGTAAAACTAAAATTGAGTACATAGAGTGTAATTTTAGAAGTAATAGATCTAGTGGTGGGATGATAATGTTGGGTGATTGAGTCATTAAAAAGAGTACACATTTTAGATATCTTAGGTCTATTATTTAAAGCGATTGTCAATTAGATCAGGATATTATTAGTATAGTTCAAGTTGGATGGTTAAAGTGGAGGCATGCATTGGGCCTAATGTGTGATAAAAAAGCACCCCTCAAATTTAAGAAAAATATTTATAAGTTGATGGTGAGACTTGCAATATTTTTATGGCACAAAATATTGGTCATTAAAATAGATATAAAATTAAGTGTTGCTAAGATGAGGATGCTCGGGTGGATGAGTGATTTTACACTTTGAGAAAAAAAATGTGAAATGAGGTGTAAATGAGTCAAACTTGAGCAAACTTGCTATGTGTTCGTATTTGGCTCATTTGATTTTATATTTATTCTAAATATGCTCGTGTTGAAAATTATTTGTGAGTATCATATTTGTATTTGACTAGTTTAAATTCGACCTACAGCTGATATTGTCTTCTTGAAAGTTGCATGTTTTTTGGCTATATAGCAAAAGGAATAAAAAAGATCATTATGGTTATATAAACCTCTCTTCTTTCAACAACAAAAAAAAAAGTCACTTTCATCATTTCTCCAAACAACATTATTAATTGAAAACAAAAAGAGTACAAAAATTTACAGTTGGTTTCTTTCGAGGTAAACTAATCAACTAGTCATCCATTTTCAGATAAAAAATCAGATCGCTGAGCGCATACCCAAGAGATAGATTTTACTCACCCTTCTGAAATGGGGGGTCATGCTCCAAAAACTCCTCCACAGTCGGAGGAAACCCAATTGCCCTGAAGGCATCATCGTCAGCATCGCTCCCACGGCTCGCCTCCATTGATACAGCTTTTGCCAGAAGAAGATGCGCGAGCCTTGCCGGCTCTCTCCTTTCCCGCCGGTAGTACTCGATCCAACCATTAAGCCTCCCCATTTCTTTCTCGCAAATCGGCCCCTTGACTCCTACCGCTCTTCGATAAAACTCCCCTCCGCTGCAGTGGCAAGAGCCCAACCCACCGCCTCCTTCTTCGCCGTCGGCTGATAGGCCCAGAAAACTGATGAGGCGATCAATTTCATCATCTTCTTCTTCATATTTGAGTTCGTCTTTCTGGGCTGCCAGTGACGGAGCCGGGTCGTATACCATTGGCGACGGGATAGAGAGGAACTCCGGCGCAGGGCCGCTGCTTTCGTCGAGGGCGGAAGGTTTGAAGGAAGCAGGTTGGGGTTTGGGCGAGGAGAGGTACAAAGGGGATCCGAAGGATATTGGCGAGGGGGGTGTCGCGAAGAAAATGGGTTCTTTCTCGGAAGCCAGTCTCTTCTCGACCTGCAAGATTTGGGGAGGAAGAATTAAGGTCTTTTTGGAAAAGTATACTGGAATGAAGATTAAAACTAGCGAATGTTTTTATTACCCGATTCAGCGAGGAGAAGAAGCGGTCGTGAGGAGAGATGGGCCGCATCGGAACCTTGCACGGAGAGGAATGGCGGCGCCCCTTCGCAAGCAAGGTAGCAAGACAGGGTGGTGCCCTGCTATGCTATAAGCAATTATTCTGTGGGCATTTCAAATGCCGTTCAAAGTTTAATAAAAATGTGCCCCATCAACCTCAATTTGTACCGCTTTTCGGTACCGAGCTCGGTACTACTCGATACTGAATGACTGACTGCACCTAATTCACCTATGGATGAGAAGGTGTCCGCTTAGAATAATCTCTCATATGCTATAGATTATCGTATGATTTCTCTCTCTGTAGATATATTTTAAGCAATATTTAACGATAAAGTATAAATTATACTAATGTATTTTATAATTTAAGATATATATATATATATATATATATATATATATATATATATATTATATATTTTATTTTTTTTTTTTTTTTTTTTTTTTTGGGGGGGGGGGAATTAATGGCAATACTCAAACCTAGGACCTCTTAGTTGTGAGCCAAACTCCCAACCAAACAAATGAATGAGAGCTGGGTTATTTTTTAAAATTTTCTAAATTAGCAGTAGGAGCATATTCTATGTGAAATTTAGATAGGAAAAAGCCAGACCTTTCATCGCAATCCACTTCGCACTTGTGCAAAGGGAAATCCGCCAAACATTTTTGTTGAAATCCTCATAAATACAGACCCTGCATTGCACAATTCTCTGCGTTCCTTCCTGAATTGTAACATCACACGATCACAGGCACAATGCAAGATTTTGCTGGCCATTTGGATGGTTGGTCTGAATTAGGTAAGCTTGAATAAAACTAATGGAGGTAGATTAAGTGGAGTGAATAGTTGCTTTAATGCTATAAATAGAACTATGAGGCGAATGAGAAATAAATAGGCAACGCAAGAATACTTTGATTAAGGAAGTGATGTTTAAAGTTCTCATTTAGGTTAGTGAAATTATAAGTTTGATCTCCAAAGAAAAGTATTATGTGTTTTGAGCTATGCTAGGGTTTTTTTCCTCCGCCGTTGTGCTGCTCACGCCTCCTTCCGCCTGGGAGGGCTCCTCCCTCCCCTAATGGCTTCCTCCACGCATGATTTTCCACCAATTCCTAACTCCTTTGTGCTTGGTCCTTCTGCTAGCCCCTCTTACGCTGAGATTGTTTCAGCTCCTGCCTCTAAACTGGCTGCTTTTCCGGTTTCCTTTTACTCCCCTGGTCAGAAACTATCCTTCAACTCCAACGATCTCTCTGAATGGAAGTCTATTTGGACTACTGCCCTCATCGGCTATTCACTAGGCCCACGTACGTACTATGAACGGCTTCTCAAAACCATGCAAAAGCTCTAGTCTCTCAAGGGATTGATGACTCTGCTTTGCCTTGCGAACGGTTTCTTACCCCTGAAGTTTACTTCTTGTGAAGATCTGGAGTCGATTTTATCTGGTGATCCGTGGTTTCTCTTGGAGAAGCCCTTCATTCTACAGCGATGGTCTCCGAAGTTCAAACCGAAATGCGACGAATCAACGCCCATCCCGATCTGGATCAAAATCGTGGATTTTCCTTTAGCTCTTTGGACTCCCACCGGCATCTCCAGAATTGCCAGCTACATCGGTATTCCGATTTCTTTCGATTCCCTTACCGCTAATCGCACTAGATTGACATTTGTAAGGGTATGTGTCCTTATATCTAAATATTCTGCTCTTTCTGATGAAATTCCTTTAAAAATTGATGGAGAAGACATGATTTTGAAAGTCTTATACGACTGGAAGCCTGATAGATGTGAAGGGTGTGGTTCTTTAATTCATCCCTTCTCTCTTTGTCCCAAAAATTCCAATCCCCAACCTGTTCTTCCTCCTCAGCCTCCAAAAAACAGAGGTCGCAGCTCTTCCAGAGCGCGCACCTCTCGTCCTCACCGATCGCCATCCAAAAGATTCATCCCCTAAAACCAAAACTACTGAAGACAATCTTCCATCAAGCTCTCCTCTGATCTCTTCCAATCCTCAGCCGGGGTCTTCCTCTTTACAGGTGCCCCCTAGAAATGACCCTCTTCCTCCTCCTATTAAAAGTACCCTCATTCCAAACCTTAACTGTCCTACAGAAGAAACCTCTTCTTCTGATCAATCTGTCCTCGCCCGAACCTTACAAGGCCCCAATATTCCATTAGTCAACAAGTTTGCTTCCCTGCAAACTGATGAATGCAATCCCATTATCTCCTTGGACTCCTGTACGGAGAATGAGATTACCACTTCCAAGACTGTTGATGATCCACCTGATTTAAGAAATTTGGGCATAATCCCGCCCCAAACCAAATCCTCTGCCCATAATGGAAAATCTCCCAACAAGTTAAAACCTCTGAAGGAAAAATCAGCCAAGAAGGCCAAAGGATCATCATCTTAATGTCCTTGCCCTTATTTGCTAGTTGGAATGTTCGGGGGTTTAATAACCCTGATAAAGTTCATTTTTGTAAGTCTTTGATCAATTCTCATGATCTCAAACTTTTTTGTATTTTGGAAGCAAAAATTTCAACCCTCTCTGTTGAAGACCTGTGGTTTATCAATTCCAACTTACTTTTTGAGAACGAAGGCAACTGCAATAATTTCAGGGATTCTAACCCTGGTAGAATTTGGATTAAATGGGACTCTTCGGTTGTCTCTTTTAATTAAATTCTCACGACATCGTAACTTGTACATGGTGTCCTCTCTATGGGATCTTTTCCTCCCATTTATATCTCGGTGATTTATGCTTCTAATAGCATTGATGAACGTAAAAGCTTATGGAATCACTTAATTGACTCTATCCCTCCTCGGGACCAACCTTGGGTCATTCTTGGTGATTTTAATTGTTGTAGATTTGATTTTGAAAAAGCTGGAGGATCTTCTCTTTCTACTAGCCGTTTGGGTGAACTTAACAATTTGATTTTTAATTGTGGTGTGCAAGACCTTTCCTCCACAGAACTTTATTACACTTGGTTTAACCAAAGGGTGGACAACCCTATTCACATTAAACTTGATAGAGTTTTGGTCAACTCTGCTTTATTGGACTACTTACCTACTGCTTATTACAAAGTGGACCCTCCTCTAGGCTCGGATCACTCTCCCTTAATTTTCAAACCTTCAAATGCCAAACCTATATCTGCTAGGTTTATGTTTAAAAATTATTGGACCAACATGGAAGGTTTTTTGGATGATGTATTTACAGCTTTTTCTTTAAGGACTTTCAGATGTCATATGGCTTCGTTTTATCATAGTTTACATTGTCTTAAGAGGGCTTTGAAAAATAGAAATTGGGCTTCTTCCTCTTTTCTTTCTAGCTCCATTCAAGAACTTAAAAGCAAGCAACACATTTGTCTTTTAGAGATTCAAGCCCAGCCTTTATATTTGGAGCTTAACACCAACTTGAAGTGCATTAATGAGGAACTTGCTTCTTTGCAAGCTAATTGGACTTCTTGAATTTCTCAAAGAGCTAAGGCTCTTTGGCTTACTCATGGTGAAGAGGACATTGGCTTTCTTTTTGCCATAATTAGAAACATAAACAATAGAAATTGTATTAAGGAGATATCTACTAACGAGGGCCACTTTACTTCATTCAATTATATTTCTAAGGCTATTGTTAATCATTTTAAGGAGTTATACAACCCCCCTTTATCTCCTTTTGATTTGCCTTTAGATATTCCCACTAGTAAGTTGGTTCCTCCTCATTTTCACAGCATGTTGGTTGCTCCTGTCTCCTTTGAAGAGGTTAAATCTGCAGTTTTTTATGGTAAAGTGACTTCTATCCCGGGCCATGATGGTTTCTCTTATGCTTTCTATAGAAAGACTTGGCACATCCTTGGCTCCCAAGTTTTTAATGTTGTTAACTATTTTTTCACTTCTGGATCTCTTCCTAAAGGTGTTAAGGCTAATGCTATTACTCTAATTCCTAAGTTCTCACATGCTTCTCACATTAATGATTATAGGCCAATTTCTCTTTGTAACGTGTTCTATAAAACTGTGGCCAAAATTATTGCTGATAGGCTTAAGAAGGGTGCTTCCTCTCATCATTCATGAAAGCCAATCTGGATTTATTGCTAACAGATGTTCCACGGATAATATAATTTTGGCTTTGGAAATCCTTAGGGATTTCAAGGGTGCTCATAAAATTTTCTGTGCTAAGCTAGATATCAAAAAGGCTTTTGACTCTGTTTCTAGAGAATTTTTGATAGCTAGGCTTCTTCAGAAGGGTTTCCCGGAAGTTTTTGTTACTTGGATCAAAGGTTGCATATCTGATGTTTATTTTTCTGTCTGCCTGAATGGGTCTCTTGAAGGGTTCTTCAAATCCACATCTGGCCTCCATCAAGGATGCCCACTATCTCCATTGTTATTTTTGCGTTGTCATGGATGGGCTTTCTAATTCTCTTAACAGAACTTCCAATATCTCTTGTTTTAAGGGGATTACTTGTAAAGAGATCTACATCAACCATCTCATGTATGCCGATGACCTCCTTGTTTTTGGAGTTGCTTCTCAGGACAATGCTGTGAGCCTTAATAACTACCTTCATCACTTTGGCTCTCTCTCTGGTCTTCATGTTAATGCATCCAAAAGCTCCATTGTGTTCTCCAACAATGTTCCTGAGGTGCATAATATCTATGAGGTACTTGGTATTGACCAAGTCAACAACTCCCTTATATATTTGGGTCTTCCTATATCTCCAAAAAGGCTTAAAACTTCTCACTTCCAACCACTCCTGAGCAAAATTACTGCTCTAATTGATGGTTGGAAAAACAAGTTTCTTTCTTTTGCAGATAGAGTCCAATTTCTCAAATTCACCATTTATAATACTATCGCATATTGGATTAGAGAATCCATCATACCAAAATCGTATTGTGCTACTATCAATAAACTTTTTTTGAGATTCTTATTCCATAATAATCTTCTTGAGAGAAAGTTACACCTCATTGCCTGGTCAAAGGTCACTTTACCTAAACATTATGGTGGGCTCGGTATTCCCTCTATTGAGGCTCTCTATCATGGGGTTCTTTGCTCCATTATTGGTAGATTTTATAATTCTCAAAATCTTTTGAGCAACTGGTACAAAGCAAAATTCACATCCCCTTGGAAGCTGGCTCCTCCCTTTGCTTCCAAATTCTGGAAAAAAATCAATGCCACTGTTATCAAGATTAAAGATTCTATTTCCTTTTATGTGTCTCAAGATATCACTTTTTCTATGCAATGGAACTTGTGGCTTAATGGTATTATTATCTCTAATCAATTTAATGTGCCGAGCTTTGGTGATAAACTTGTGAAAGACTTTATCATTAACGGTAACTGGAATTTTCCTAGCTATACCCCTAATGCTCTCTCTGTTGCAATTTATGCTATTGAATTCAAGGACAAATCTGAGATCCTCTGGAATGGTTTCCTGAATTGGGCTTTTAAGTTTTTTATTGAACAATTTCATTCTCATTTACCGAAGGTTGATTGGTTTTTGTCTATTTGGTACAAAAAACATGCTCTTAAATATGCTTGCTTTTCTTGGATGGCGTTGATTGGGAAACTTAAGACTACTGATAAATTGTTGTTTAGAGGTATTCAGGTTTCCCCTCAATGCTCCTTATGCCTATGCTATGCTGAGAATCACAATCATTTGTTCTTTGCTTGTGACTTCTCTTTTAATATTCTCAATATTATTTTACCAGATGTTAATTGTTTCTTGCTGAGGCCCACTTTATCTCAGATCTTTGAGTTTATTAGCCAATTTGGATCCTATAGCAGATTCGAAATGGATTTTTGCTGCTTATCTGTTAGTTGCATTTTATATCATATTTGGCGTGAGAGGAATAATTTGAGAACCAATTCGGTTAGATTGATATGCAACATCTCTTATGCTATTCGGTTAAAATTTTCAAAATAGAAAAGCAAAGACAAACTACTACAAAGGTTTTCTGGTATCTAATTTTATTTGGCTCTTTGTTTTTCTTATGGGTCTTGCGGGTTGCCTTGTCTTCTGGGACTTCCTTTGGTTTCCGCTGCTCTGCTTGGCTCACTGGTTTTTTGGGAGTGTTTGTAGCTCCAGTTTTGGTTTCTCTTCTTTTTCAGACTTGGGAAGATCATTTTTGGGATTGTGGCTGGTTTTCCCTTTTAGCCCAATCCAGTTCGATTTTGAAGAACATGGTGCTCATTTCTGGGTATACGACATTGACGAACTCTGTTTTGATGGCTGCTACTGGTGGAGGCAATTTTACAATCCGACGATGATGTGCAAGGCCAGTTCCTTCTATTTGTGCCATGGATGGCCTGAGTGGCAACCTGGCACGTCTTTTGGCTCCTTCGTCGATAGCTGGAGGCTCTATGATGGCCTTTTATTCACCATTATGTTTTGCTCTGCTCAATTTTTCTCTGCAACCAGAGCCATCGCCACGGCTTTGTTGGTTTACGTCTGAATGTTATGTTGACTGGTTCTGGCCTTTTTATCCTGAGTCCTATGGATTGTATTGACTCCTTGTAGCTGCCTTTTCGATGGCGTTTGTCTTATGTTCTTAGCTGTTGTTTCTTTTTTATAGTTTGTTTTCCTCTTCCTTACAGGTTTCTTTTAATTGAATTTTGATTTTTAATACATGGGCTTCTTGCCCCGGGTTTCCCCAAAAAAAGAAACTATAAGTTTGCAAATATTATTTTGTACTAGGAGTGTATTCTAGGGGATATAGCATTAAAGTAGTAGGAGCATGTTCATTGATATAAACTTTTAGGGAGTGTACGATAAGCCTAAATTAGCAGTAGGAGCATATTCTAGAAAAATGTAAATAGAAGAAAATTCGCCAAAGCACTTGACGAAAGGAAAATGCCAAACCTTTTGGCGCATTCCACTTAGTACTGGTGTAAAGGGAAATTTGACAAACCTTTTGGTGAAATCCTCAGAAATCCAGAACCCGCATCAAGAAATTCTACGCTTTCCTCATTGTGTTCGTTTGTCGATCATGGGCCACTATTGTTTGCCATTTTGGACGGGCCACGTGCAATCACAAGTGCAATGTAAGATTTTATTGGCAATTTTGGACTGTTGGTGTGAATTAGGTAAGCTTGAATGCAATTAATGGAGGCATATTAAGTGGAGTGAAGAATTGCTTTAATGCTATAAATAGAATTGTGAGGTGACTGAGCAATAAATAGGTAAGGCAAGAACATTTGGAGTAGGTAAGCAAGGTTTAAAGTTCCCATTCAGGTTTGTGAAATTAAACATTTGCAAATATTATTTAGTAGTAGGAGCATATTTTAGGCAATATAGTATTAAGTAGTAGGAGCTTATTCATTGATATAACCTTTTAAGGAGTTAATGGCCACCATGGCTATTTTTTACAAAGTATAGAAACTCCTTCCTCTAAAGTACATAAAGAATTAGTGTTGGTAGAGTCTATTAAGTACTGAAGTCAGCAAACGGAAATAATGAAGGAAAATTAAACTAAAGTTATAAAGTTAGAAAAAGAGTATGCATAGTTAGTAAATATAAAGAAGCTAGTAGTGTTAAGTGAAGATTTTGTAATGTTTTATTATGTTAAATACTAGTGAATATGTTTGTCTTTAATTGATGTTTTGCAAGAATTTCTCGGGAAATGAAAAAAATTCACTAGTATTGAACAAGCATCGTAACATCCTTAGCGCCCTAGCGCCATATACTGACACTACAACATCGGAGTCTCGAGAAAAATTATAATTAATTTAGCACCCTAGTAGAATAAAGGTCAATGTAGCAGCGCTTCACAACACCACTTCACTGGCAATCACATTGTAAATGCTGAAGTCTAAGAAAAATTGCACAATAATTCAATGTCGGAGCACTGGCCTCATAAGCGTCGCAACACTACATGATGTAAGCGACTGCCACATCACACAAGTTTTGCATCACAATAGTGGAGTAGTTAAGGAAAAGAATTGTTGTATTGAATAAGTAAACCATTTCCAGGTCAGACAGCACTGTAATGGAGAGCATTTAGCAGCGTTGAAGCACTAGTTCATATTGTGACACCACGACACCACCTTATTGAGCACCACAACACTTGACTCATTCTGTAATAAGTATAAATAATTTTTCTTTTTCTTTTTTTAGCATCTTGTAGTTTTGAATAGTTTTATGAGAGGAGAAGCTAAAAGAGAGAAAGATACATACTTTAAAGTGGCTGATTAATATTGTAGTAGGCAAGCAAGCATTTGGAGAGGAAAGGAGTGTGGAGAGCAAAATTGTAAAGGGAGATTCACTTTGGGAAGGGTTCATCTACTAGCTCAATTTGGTACCATTCAATCCAGGTGATATTTTTTTGCTCTTTTCTATTTGTACTATCTTTGTTGAGAAAGTAATAAAAATTATGCTATTATATTTTTATTTTATGGCTGGCTAAACTCATAGTTTTGGACTAATACTATGAAACCTAAGTAATTACTAATTTAGACTTACATGCTTTTAATTATGAATGGTTGTTTTCAATGTCTCTTGATCTTAATTTAATTTATGGAGTGACCATGTATAGAATTAAAACATAGTATGATATATTGCCTCGATGGAGGAATATTGAAACAATTAAGAGAATTAGAATGAAATACTTACATGCCTAGATATGCGATGTTTAGTATTCTAGGGTCTATGGAGATAAAACAACTTTAGGAAGGTCTAACATTTCTTTACATCCTTACAAGCTCGATGAGATCTAAGAATGGTTATGTTTTAATTCACAATTAATTTAGGAGAGACTACTTAGAAAAGCTTAGGATATTTCACTATCATTATTTCAAAAATACTTTATCTATTGGTATCTTCACTTTTCTTCTATAATTCTCATTCTAGATAGCATACAACACTAATTTTATTACATAGGATAATTTTTTTAGCTTGAAATAGATAATACTAAAATAATTATGTGAAGTGTAACACTTCCTTATGGGATGAACACTCTTTCATAAAAATTTTAATTACTTAATCGACAGTTGCACTTACATTTGTAGTGGGGATTTATATTTTAATATACGTAAGCATAAACTAACACAAATAATGCTCATCACTCAGACCCCCATCAAGTTTTTGGCATTGTTACAATGAAAGTAACATGCATTCTTACAATTGTTTCTATATTATTAAAAAAAACTACATCTTTAATTCTACCTATATCTTGTTTAGTTATCATATTCTTTTGTGAATCTGTGGCAGTTTACATCTTAGAATTTTTTATTTTTATTTTATAAATTGTATTTCAATTTTTATTGTTATTAGTGTATGCATAGTAAAGTCAGTAAGGTGCCATTATTATTTAATTTAGAGATTGAAAAGACCCTTATAAAAAAAATTTTAAAAAGACTTCATCATTAGGAATGGTTGAACCAAATCCGAATCAAGACCATCCTAGACTTCTTAGGGAGTATGTCAGACTTGTAGTAGATGGAACCCATCAAAGTATCAACCGACCAACTATCCAAGCTAATAACTATAAGTTGAAACCATCCATAATTTAAATAGTTCAGAATTCACAGTTTAGAATAACTCTTGTTAAGAATCCCAACTTACACTTAGCTAGCTTTATATTAACATATGCAACATTTAAGTATAATGGAGTTAGGGATGATGCTATTAGACTTTATTTGTTTCCATTTTTTCTAATAGAAAAAGCTAAGATGTGATTGAATTTCTTATCCCCAACTTTGTAAGAACTTGGAAAGAGTTTGCACATAAGTTTCTAAGAAAGTATTTTTCACCTTCTAAAACTGTTAAGATTAGGAATGATATTACTTCCCTTTTCCAATTTGAAGGATAGTCAATCTATAAGAGTTGAAAAAGATTTAAGGAGATGCTTAGAAAGTATTCTCATCATGCTTTGCCTGATTGGTTAGTGATTCAGATTTTTATAATGGGCTTGCAGGATCCCTAAAGTAGATAATTGATGTTGCAGCTGGAAGGTCTTTGATATAAAAGCCTTCTAAAGATGTTTTTGCCTTAATAGAGGAGACGACAATAAATAATTTTTAGTGACCTACTGATAGGGTGAATACTAAGAAAGAAGCAAGTGCCTATGAGTCGAATGTTTTATCAATTTTAACAACCCATGTAGCATACATGTCTAAGAAGTTAGATAATTTTAGAGTTAGTCTGGATTTAGGATAACATATGCATTTGGAGAAGCATGATTTGAATTCTACTAGTGAGTTTAGTACTCAAGGAATTGAGAATATGAATTTAATTGGAAGATAAAATAATCCTTATTTTAATACTTATAATCCAGTTGGAGGAACCACCCTAATTTTAGTTTAAATAATAATAATTGTGAAAATTAGTGGAATGCAAATAAATCAATCATGATAGGAAATTTGAATAATCCTTAACCACCTTTAGTAAACCCTAGACCATCTTATCTCCCAGGCGTTAATCAAAATAATCAGTTTAGAGATAGGAGGACACCTTTGGAGGACTTAGCGATTCAGATGGAAAATCAATTAAAGAGTTAAGCTATTTCCATTAAGAATTTAGAAAATCAATTAGGATAGCTTGTAATATCCTTTAGTGGTAGGCCCCATATTATATTTGATTAATCCAAAGGAAAAGGGGAAATATCATAGCTTAGAAAATTTGAAGAGTATTTGTGATAACACCCGGCCAAAATAAATACCTAGGCAAGTCTGGCTGAAAATTATAAACTTAGTACTGCTTGGGAGCAACCAAATTATATTGATATTAGGTTTACATTTTGTTATTGAAGTTTTTTTTTATTTTTTTTATTTATGCCATTTTTATTTTGTAGTTATGAAAAATATCACGTCTGTTATTTGTTAGTTGTTAAGTATGATTATGACTAAAATAATTACATGTTATTTTTTGAATTTAAATTTGCAAATTTGAGCCAGCATCGCAGCATTGGGTCTTAGAGTGCCACGATGTTTTCTTGTCAAGTGCCCCGCCATCTAAGTTGAGCACTGTTACACTAAAGTCTTAGGAATATTTGTATGATGCAATGCCATAGTGCTATATATTTAAGTGTCGCAATGCTATGTTGCACTTCACAGTACTTTAGCGCTTATATGTGTAGCACCATATCACAAAATCCTCTATTTTCTACAGTATTATGACATTGTATTTAACATTATAGTATGGCGTGCCTTTTTCATTATGACTCTTTATTGAGTGTTATAGTGTTGACTATAGCGCTATAATGTTAGGTCAAAACCATAATTAGTAGTTATAGGGCTCCAACACTCATACACGTCAAACACTGCAATGGTCATTTGGTCAAAAAGTGGTGCTTGGTTTTCTCATACTTGTGTTGTAGTGCCAAGTGTCCTATAACATTACAGTGTTCTATCAGTTTGAATGTCTGTCATTTAGTGCTTTTTCCAACCCCATAACTTTGTCCATTGCAATGTCGCAGTGCTTATCGAGTTTTTAAATAGGAAGAGTTGGTTTCAAAATTTTCATTATGTTTTTATTCTCTTGAGTTATGTTTTCATGATTTCCTCTTCTCCTACTTAAATTATTCTCAAATGGTCCCAAAATGCAAGCTAGTAAGAAGAGGGCTTCCTCTTCTGATGATAAAAGGAGATTCATTTCTACTGAGGCAAAAGAATGATAAGTGCAACTTTTTAGGTAAATAGTTAATTCTTAAGCACGATTTTTAAAATCCTAGAGGTGCGGTAATGCAAATTATAATAAACAAGGGTTGGAAAACACTGTGTGGGGAGCCTAGTGCATTTAACAAAGTGAGAGAATTTTTCGCCAACGCCAAAGAAGCCCAGAATAATAAATATTTTGTGAGAGTGAAGTGGGTCCCCTTCAATGTTCCTAATATTAATCACATTTATAAGCTTAGGGACATCAAGTTTACTGATTATTTTGCCTTTAACAATGCACCCAGTGATCCTTCAAAATTGTTGAGAGTGTTTTGTGGACCTAGGAGTGTGGCCTTCTAGAAAGAGAGTGACAAAAAGGTAATAAACTTTCTTGCATCTTTTTTGACCCAATTTCTAAAGCTTGACACTATTTTATCTCCACTTGATTTTTTTCAAGTAAGAATATCATTTAGGTGACTAGGGAGAAAGTTATTTTCATTGCATGTTGTGATTGAAATTTGATTGATGTGTGTGTTTATTTTTTTTATTGCACTCTGTGAATTTACGTGATTGGCGAAGTTTATCCTTATGTTAGGAACAATCTGGTTACTCACGGGACTTTTTATAGGTGGTCATGCTCGTGCAAGTCAATAAAGAAGGGGGGACTAGATTGATAATAATCATAATTACTACAAGTGTTTCAGTTGCTTAGCCCCCAAATAAATAAGAGTGTGGTCAAATGTGTTTACTTAATCAATTCAATATATATATATATATATATATATATATATATATATATATATATATATATATATATATATATATATATATATATATATATATATATATATATATATATATATATATATATCACTTCTTGGGGTTTTTTTATTATTAAATGTTTAGGATAACCTTGCATGAGAGTCTAATTTTTTTTATATCAATGTAATTTATTTAAAGTTAAGAGTTGTGAAAGTTGGTCTTTGAGTCGGAATATAAGTACCCAAAATTGGATTCCAAAGATGAAAGGATACTCCTCAGGGGGATAGTCATTTTCCATTTGAAAGCCTAATTTTGAATCACTTCAATACCCAAAGGAGAAAAGAATAAACTCCCTCTTAGGGGAAGTATTTTCTTTTCCATTTGGGTTTCCAAATACGATGAATCCAAGGAGTTCGAAGAGGAAAAGACTGATAAATTAAAGACAGTGAGTATCCCACTCAAAGTCACTTGCATTCGTCTTAGAATTAGAATATGGGTTTGTGGTTAGTGTTGTCCAGCCACTTTTAATTTATGTAATTCTAGGCTGTAATAAATGGGGCATTTGCCTATGGACATTACTTTAAGAAATTAATTAAATGGATTGATGTATTTGATTTGATTTGATTGCATATAGGGTTACCTATTTTTTTTATTTTTTGGCGGTTTGCATGTCATTTTTTATTTTAGACTAGATATGTGAAGGCTCGTGAGGTCACATTAAAATTTTTTCTACTTAAATTAAAAAAAAAATTATGCCAACATAGAAACTCAAACGATCTATGAAGTAAGTCCGGGACCGCCAGGAGTCAGCATAAAAATATTTTACCTTCTCCTGCTTATTAGGCACCTCCCCACCTGCAAGATCTGGTAGACCACCTAGCTTTTGAGGATGTAGATCTATTAAGGGATTATTGTGCAATCTCTAAGGAAAGATATTTTCAAGCCTTTTTTTAATTTGCTGCATACTTATTTTATGCATTCAATTGAGTCGATCATCACACATTTCATTAAAAACTATTAAAAGATAGTCTAGAATTTTAATTGCATTTCTTTTCAAGCATTTTAATCCCTCATAAGTCAAGCGACCAATTAGGATCTGTTTTAGACGTCAGTTCTAATTCTTAAAATTTTTAATAATAACGTCTCTACCACAATTTTATATAAAATGATTTTAATCATGGATTTTAAATCAACTAGGTGGTTAATTGGCTCCCCAATCCAGGCCTGGGTAAGTCAGGATTTTGCACTGCATTAGTTAGGTTCGGGCCACCGTCATTCGGTGCCTAAAATAGATTTAGGATCTGAGGTAGATTTTTGGATCATAAGACCCCAACTTCCGGGAATATAATCTCAAATTTTTAATAATCTATCAAACTCAAATTAAATTTTTCTCAATCTAAAATCTAAAGCCTAACCCTTAACTTAGGTTGGGGCTGAGAGTTCGTGAGAGGTGTTAAACCCTAAAGAACTAATCCCGAGGCTAACCAAGAGGGGGGTGAATTAGATATTTTAAAAAAATCATCTTTTAATAAAAAGAAAAATCCCTTTCTTAAAGCTTTTTTAACATCTAAAAATAAATAATCAATACAACACAATATCAATCACAGATTTTTAACCAAGTAATTATATCCAAAAATAAATGCAAAAAATAAGGTACGAAAAAAATAAAATTAGAAAGAACACACCAGATTTATAGTGGTTCAGTCCAACCTGACTTACGTCCACTCCCTAGAACCTCCCGTTTCAAGTATTGCACTAAATCTTTAGTGACTCTTCTTTAGTCCCCCACTGTTAGACGAAAAAGCCCTTAAAAAATTACTTCCACATTCCTCGGTGCGACGGAGTAGCCGGGTCCTTTGACACTTAAGAAATCTTCTTCTTCCCAAAACTTCCCTCATGAAGAACCTTGAATCCAATGATACTAAGGTGCAAGCTTTCTAGAGCAACCGTGTGAAATCTCCTCCACATTCCCTTGAAACCCTCTCCAAGAATCTTTTTCCTATCAAACTCCACCCTTCACTCTCTTCTTTTCAAGTTCTCTCTTCAAGTTTTCTCCATAATAACGAAAACACAATAGCTGTCAAAGACACTTACCAAGTGCCTTAACAAAGCTTAAATAGAGGGCTTTGAAAAACCATTAAAATTAATTATGGCGGCAAAGATCATCCAATATGATCGCAGGATCATCCAGTACGATGTGCTTAAATAGATGGCTTCAGAAAATCCTAAAAACTCAATTTTGGTGCAAAATATCATCCTGAACGATGGCAGGATCGTCTAGTATGATATGTAGAATTTGACTTGATAGTCCTGGACGATCTCAAGATAGTTTAGTACGATCAGTTCAAATTTGTACAGATCATCCAATACGATATTAGGGATTATCCTGGATGGTTAGTGGAACAATTATGATATTTCGTCTGGTACAATTAAATATCAAAGGCCAATACGATATTAAGATGTCCTGTATGATCTGATCGAGGAATTTAACCATAATTAGTCATTTAATCATTAGATCAATTTAGGCATAATTATCATATATTGTTTAGTATGATGTAGATCGTCTTGGACAATTAGAACAAAAAATGAAATTCAAAATCTTGCCTAAATTATGATTGGCGGATATTTTTCATGTTCATAACTGATCGACTTCAACAATCTAAATCATCTAATATAATTAGTTAGATGAGCTGATCGTACAGTACTATATAAATTGTATAATATGATTAGTTCAAACTTATGGTTTTGACTCAATTTCATTCCCCCTGGGTGTGTGTGCATGGTCACTAAGCAAACATACACCCTTACAGGACTTGACTCAAGAAGTCAAAAATACACCAATGAATATTACAAAAATCATTACAGCATAACCTATTCTATCTAATCTTGAGCATTGAATCTTTTATTGGATGGTGAATGGTATTCCTGAAAAGTTAATACACACACAAAAATATAATACAAATACAAGTAGACAACAGATTGTGAGCCACAATATTTGTTATCATCAAAAACATAAACTCATGAGCTCAAGTTGCAATATGGACACTTCTGAACTATTTCAGTATCTCTAAGTACCTTCTACCTCTCCTCCATTAACTCCTAAAAGAAGTGTTCAAAATTCGATCTAGTCCCCGTTAAAGTTTCGAAATTCATTTCATTTGATATCACTCGTAGAAACCTCTAAACATAATTTTTGTCATTATTTTAATCGAGAGTATTTATATGAGACCCCAGCCTCCTACGATATTATTAACTATGAAGTCTTGCACTTGTAGGAGATTTAGAATTCACACCTACTTTTTCAAAAATCAATTTTTAAAATTCAATCAACTTTCTTTAGGAAAATCGAAATCAACGACAATCGTTATCGTCAAGTTTGAACAATCGTTAATACATGACATTTTCTTCCTTTAGGAAGATATATCATTTTTTAATAAGACTTCGAGTATGAGAATAATGATAATTCATCAAGATTACCATAACTAAATATTCGATTGAACTTTACTTTGACCTTCCGAGGCTATATACAGTTCTTACTTAAATTTGGCTATGATATTTGAGATGTAATTTATAATTTTAAATTTGAACCTTATTTTCAAATCTTATTTCTACCTCTCGAGGTAGTATACCTTTTTCTGATGGGTTGTTCGATTTTAGAATTAAAATTCAAACTCAATTTCATATTTCCCAAAGAAGATTACCCTTTTCAAAACCGCTTTTCAAAATTCTCCCAAACACATCCATCTAACAAATTTGGATTCAAAAGTTAATATTCTACAAAAATCTGTGCACACATAAATAAAAGTGGAGTTACAAGAAATACTAAAGTTTTAATACAAAAAATGTAGAAGAGGGAAAACCCCTGGGGCCCAATTCAACTAAAACAATTCTACAAATGTTTATTATTAGTTATGAATGGTAACATTCATTTGGAGAAGGTGTTGATATATGTAGCAAACATATAATATGTAGAACATATTAAATTAAAGAAGTTAGAAGAACGTTATCGCATGGCATTTATCTATAAGAAATCGATTGTTTGCTTGTTTGGCCATGCTCCCTTGAAGAGGAAAGATCAAAGACCAAATAGTCCAACATAAATCCAGGTGTTTATATTGGGAGTCAAAGTAAAAGTTAACAGTGTGCATCAATCTTATAAGTGCTGATGTGCATTAATAATATTAGCAATAGTAGGCGTTAAAGTTAATAGGCATTAGTGCATCTAAGTGATAATGATCAAAGGATTATACTTAAATGATGGTAGTGAGGACATTAATCTGGCAACAATGGTTGAATGATCGTAGTCGGTTGATGTTATTTGGAGGATTGTAGTTTGGTGATTATATTCAAAAGATGTCACTAGACTCCTATACTTTAAAGTCTTTGTGATGACATCATAAGGGCTTAATATTTCTTTTTTTATTACCTCGATCTTATGTCATACTACATCTCATAGTATAAATCCGCCAACCTCCTCCATAGTTAAAAACATATTATAGGCCATTAACAACAGTTATTGCTTCTATCACACCAGTCCCTATTAGCTAATTTGCTTTCACTCACCAAACCTGCTTAAAACAACCAACTCTTATACATGCAACTTGCTCATAATCTCCCCCGCACGACACTTGTAGCATTAGCCAAGCCCACCTCCATCATAACTTATAGTTCAAACTAGCTTACTTGATTTACTATCCACTTGAACCACTTTCTAGACAATTATTTCGCCATTCTTCAACAATCGAATTAGAACAAATAAAACAACTTCGCTCATTGATGAATTTTTTTCGTCGCTTGATTTATGCTCATCTTACACACATTTGTGTATCATTACTTGATGCTAATATCATACTTATCAACATGCCCATTCATGCAATAATTCATTAGATGGGCACAAATTGATGTTGATGACTATGGGTGCAATATTATTTGGTGCTAACGATTAACCTTAGGAGCATATACAACACGTTATTAGTGTTGTGCACCTTTATATGATTGACTACGACTGTAACACTATTTGACACTAATGATTAGCCTTAAGGGTACATTCACTCACACAACCGATAATTAGTCTTACACACTACTGACACGGTCAGTCATTGATTGTCGAGATTACCCTATCTCACACTATACATATTCACACTCATGTTGAGGATATATTATCATAGGATGCTTCTTTTATATTATTTTTATGTTAAAATTTATAATCATATCAAATAAAAATTTTAATAATCCCAATAATATTACATAAAAAAAGCATGATATAAAACTCAAATTTCTAATAGTAATTAGAATAATCACTAATCCTTTGCCTTCTCTACCTACTCTTCATAACTCTTCATACATACAACTAACCATAAGAAAACCAACAAAATGCAATGAAAGATTTGTCTTAAAGATTTAAGAAATTTAAATCAATACGATAAAGAACTTTTACTTAATTTTAGTAACCAACAGATTCAGAAAAGAACACATAATTTAACACATGACAACGACTTACAAATCAAGTCCTTATAAAACCCCACCAAAAATCACCGCATCTACAAAAGCTCCCATGGAGGCCCAGCCAACCTCCCACGCAGCTCGCACCGCCGACCAGGCCCGGCCCGACAGCTCCTTCGAAGAACCCACCGCCGCTGCATCAGCCAACCTCACCTCACTCTGCCGCCTCTCCACTGTCCTGGCCGTCACCGCCATCTCCCTCTGGGCCAACTACGAGGCATCCAAAGGCTTCGACATCACCGTCCTCGAAGCCCCCGGCGCCACCCTGGCCGCCCGCCAGTACAACCTCATGTTCGTCTCCAATGGCGGCGCCGCTCGCGCAATCCTCAACGCCAGCGCCTCCATCGAACAAACACTCTACCCCGACACCAAACACTTCCCCTACAAGCCAATCAATTCCGTCACTCTCCGCGTTTCCGACCACAATCTCACCCGCGCCATCATCGTCACCACCGCCGCGGGTGGCGGCGGAGACTACTTGATTCTTGTGAGCCCCAACGTCATAGCAGAGAGAGATGCAGAAAAAGCGGTGGTTGCGGTGGTGTACGAAGGGATGGCGAGGGTGTGGGTAAGGGACGGGCGGGGCATGGCGCCGGCGGCGGTGGTGGATGCCTTGGTGGGGTATATCTGCGGCGCAGCGGGGTTTGGGAGGGAGGCAGATTATGCGAATGAAGCGGCGGAGGGATGTGAGGCAACGGCGGGATTCGTGAGGTATTGTGAGGAGAAGAGGCCGGGGTTTGTAGCGAGGTTAAATAAGGCGATGGAGGAGAAATGGGATAATGGGATTTGGGACAGTGCGTTGGGGATTTCGGGTCGCGTAGTATGCTCCGGGTTTCGGGCTAGGTTGGGTTGGGTTCCGGAACGGGTTGTGAATTCGACGGGAACAATGGTCGAGTTGTTGCAGTCGGATTGAAGAGAGGAATCCTTAGTGCGAGTGATGGGGGTTCAGCTGACAGCGATATGATATGATAATAGATTTCCTGTGCGGACGTTGCATTTTATTGTGGAAAACAGATACGGACCGTTGCTTTGTTGTAGAAATAAGGGCAAGTGATTTTAAGTTAATATTTGTGTTTTCTTTCCCTTTTTAGTCTTGTTCTATAGGTTTGTAGTGATAATGATATAACACATAATAAATCAAATAATAAAATGATTTTCTGTTGCACTATTCTGTCTGTGTTGCTTGCTTAATGTTGTCTACAATGTCAGACCGTACAACTTTATGTAACTAATTCTGGATAACTTGGTCTTTATACAGTTTGTTAAGACAGATATAATCTCATGTATTCATTGTTTACAACAAGATATACAATACAGTATTCTTCATTCTTTGTTTTGTCGTTCTGAAGAAGATGAGTACTTCTGTATTCATTAAGTATGCTTCTACGTGATATCAGAGCAACTAGCTTAACCGTCGATCCATATTTGCTTCTCGATGGGAGACTCATATGTATCTCAATCAACTCCATAGCCTTCATCTACAACTCACCTTTCTCCCACTGAAACTCCCATCCATCAAGCCCGAAAATTTTTGATGTCAAATATAAAAAATGTGGTTCAAATTCAACTTCTTCTAAACAACTATCCACTTGGAGATTGTAAATCTTCAAACTGTTTGCAGCAAATGATATTTCCAGTCATCTAGATGGCAGTACCTCTTGCCCTCTTAAACACATTTCCTCTTCTGAAAATCAGCCAACCATTAATCCTCCCTTTGCTTCATGGCTGCTAGTAGATCAAAACCTGTCGGTTGCCTTATGCTCCACCATCTCCCCCTCTATCTTACCTGATATACTTAACTGTGACACTTGTGCCCTAATTTGGTCTACTCTAAAAAGTTGATTTTTCTCTACAAATTGATCTAGAGTAATCCAGTTAAAAAATGAGCTACATTCCATTTCTATGCAAAATCACACAATGCAAGAATATCTCTCTACAGTCAAACGGCTTGTGGACAACATCGCTATTGCAGGTGGCACGGTTGATATCGAGGATGTTATACTTTACATCCTCAATGGATTGCTTCCTTCTTAACAAGCATTCAAAACTGTCATTTGGATTAAACTTACTCACGTCAGCCTCGACGACCTTTACTCCCTTCTATGCAGTGAAGAAGCTAACCAAACAGCCAACACCATCAAAGATCTAGCTTTCACTACCTCTTTCATAACCCCTGACACCCAGTTTGCTCTCAACACCACCCGAGGCAGAGGTTGCGGCAGATTCTTCTTCTCTCGTGGTCACGGTCGATCTACACCCTCGGTCAGCTCCCCATGCTCTGTCAACCAAAATTCTCTGGTGACTATCAAATATGTGGCAAAAGAGGCCATTTTTCTCTGTCTTGTTGGCATCAGACCAATCTTTACTATGCCCCACTAAACAATAATGCAAATGTAGCTTTCATTATCAACTCTACTTCTTCTTCTCTGTGGTATCTAGATAGTGGTGCCACAGCTCACCTAATTTCAAATTCTCAGGCCCTTCAGTAACCTTCTGCATACTTCAGTTCTGATCAGGTTCTTGTTAGTAACGGCACCACTCTTTCCATACTTCCAATCTGGTAAAGGGCTCCTCCTCACACCTTCTCGTAAGTTGTTTCGTAAACCTCTCCCACTTGTTTCACATCTTACAATCTCATCTCTATTTCCAAATTAATTCAAGATAATGATTGTTTTGTTTTATTTTATAAGAACGATTTTTTTGTCAAGGATTTGAAGACCATCGCACACTTCGCCGCAATCCATGCCATAATGGACTCTACCCACTCTCTTCCACTACATCACCAACTTCAATCACTACACCCACTACATCAATTATCTCTTCTTCGTCCTCCGAATTGTGGCATAAATGTCTCAGCCATCCCTATCTAGTAACTCTTGTTATTGTTTTCAAATTTCTTCCAAAGTTGCATATTTTTTCAAGTTTCAAATTTTGTAATTCATGTGCTCTTGCTAAGAGTTACAAGTTAGAATTTAATAGTTCTACGATCATGTATCTCAATTACCACTTGAATTAATATGTGATGATGTTTGGGGTCTTTCCCCCATTATATCTCACAATGGTTTTTGCTATTATCTTATCTTAATTGATGAATATTCTTGGTATACCTTGCTTTACCCACTTAAACAAAAATCTAAAGTTTTTTCAACATTCATTAATTTTAAAACTTTAATTGAAAACAACTTAATCAATTCATTTGCACTCTATGCACCGATTATGGTGGAGAATTTCTCAACAATAATCTCAACTTATTTTCTCTCCAAGCATGGAATCACACATCAATATACCTGCCTACATACTCCACAACAAAATGAAGTTATTGAACGCAAACGTTGGCATCTCCTTAACATTGTCTGCACTTTTCTCATTGACTCTCAACTCTAAGCTTTATTTTGGGTTGATGCCATTCTCATGTCTATTTATTTCATTAACAGACTCCCCTCACCTACAACCTCCTCAATATGACCTGATCAACTTCTCTACCAAACTCTACTAATTATTCTCATCTTCGCAATTTTGGGATGTCACTGCTATCCCTCATTCAGCTTACTTACATCTTCTTAGGTTATGCCCTTCTCAAAAGGATACATCTATTTCAACCCTCTCACCAACCATGTCATGGTCTACATGTACGTTATATTTGATGAATCTTCTCCCCAACCTTTAACCATCCCAACTTCCGATCACCCTCTTCTGCAATCAACACTACTCCCACTTTTTCCTCTTACTCTATCTACCCCACCTTAATAAGATCAACCATATTCTTCATCTACTTCTCCACAGACAAATACCTCTCCATCTTCAACATATCACTCTTCCTCCTCCCACCACACTTCTGCTCCCATCTCTTCCTCTTCCTCCACAAAGAATATATCTCCACCTCTTCCTATACCATCCTTCCACCCCATGATCACTCATCTACATATTGATAACTTAAAACCAATCACATTGAGATAGATCATCACTGTGGCATTACATTTTGACTGCCCTATACTTCAATTGGATGTTATTAATGCCTTCTTATATTGTACTCTCACTGAAACAATTTACATGTCCCAATCCCAAGGCTTTTAAGATCCCCAAGATCTTCAACATGTTTTTAAACTACATAAAGCCATATATTGTCTTAAATAAAGCCCATTGGCAATGGTTTGTCAACTTATATACATATCTCCAAAATAAAGGCTTTCACACTAGCTCTACGAACTCATTTTTCTTTATTTTTTTATCAAAATCAAATACAGGTATACCTACTCATCTACATTGATGGCATTTTAATCTCAGGAAGCAATTCAATTTTCATTTCCACTCTTTTAAATCAACTTCAACAATTGAATATCCTAAGAATATACCATCATTAGACATACTATCAAATTTACCTAAAGGATCCTTATCATTATTTAAAATAAAATACTTACATAAAAAAAATGTAAATGACTAATCTTAGGTTTCTTTCCAAAAAATATTTTATAAGGGGTCTTTTTAAGAATTAGTCTTAAATAAACTCTATTTGTAACATAACATGCAATATTTTATTACTTCTGCCCAAAATACTTTGAAAATTTATATTCATTTAACATTGATCTTACTAATTCTATCAAAGTACGATTCTTTCTTTTAACTACATCATTTTGTTGAGCAGTCCTAGGAGCTAAAAAATTATGTCTAATTCCATTGTCATCACAATAATTTTCAAATGATTTATTTCAAATTCTCTATCATGATTCGTTTGAATTCTATGAATCAAAGAACCTTGTTCTCTTTGAATATATTTAGCAAATTTTTTAAAATCATCAAATGCATTATTTTTATTAGCTAAGAATAATACCCAAGTATATTTTGAATAATCATCTATAATAACAAATCCATAATTTTTACCACATAAATTATTTGTGTTAATAGGCCCAAATAAGTTCATGTGTAATAATTCTAAAGGTCTACTCGTAGAAACTATATTTTTACTCTTGAATGAATTTTTCATATGTTTACCATGAATGCAGGCATCACATATAGAATCAAAATGAAAATTAATTTTTGGTAAACCAACTACTAAATCAAGTTTAGAAATTTTATTTAAAGTGTGGATATTGGCATGACATAGCTTTCTATGCCATAACCAAGCATCATCATCTGTTGATTTCATGCAAAGTAAATTTAAATTAACATCATTTATATTCTCTAAATCAAATAAATAATATTTTTATGTCTATTTCCTGTAAACAAAATAGTTTCATTATTTCTAGTAATGCAATGTGAAGCATAAAAAGAAACATTTAAACCTTTATCGCATAATTG
Source organism: Dendrobium nobile (assembly GCA_022539455.1). Taxonomy (NCBI): domain Eukaryota; kingdom Viridiplantae; phylum Streptophyta; class Magnoliopsida; order Asparagales; family Orchidaceae; genus Dendrobium; species Dendrobium nobile. The sequence continues at coordinate 61,192,308 of CM039733.1, forward strand.
ACTAATTGATATTAAGTTATATTTTAAATCGGAAATAAATATTTTTTTTTAAAGTAATAGAGATCTTACATATAGATCCAATGCCAATAATCTTTTACTTTGCATTATCTCTATATGTGACATATCCTCCATCACTTGATTCTAATGTAAAGAATTTTGCTTTATCGCCCATCATATGTCTTGAACATCCACTGTCCAAGTACTACATGCCTTCATTGATTTTACTTTGAAGGCATTCCTATAAAAGAAAATCAAATGTTAACTTTTGGAACTCAAATATTCTTGATACACATTTTAAATGAGAAGTATATATCTATTATATATGGTATTTGAAGTGCTTGTATTTTTTGGAACCCATATAAAACATGATCGCTTAGCATTTTGTGATTTACGAGCATAGCAATCAAATGAGATGTGTCCTTTTTTACCATAATAATTACACCAAATATTAGTATTTGCATATGGCTTTGCATGATGTCTATGTGACATATAAGAAGAGTTTTTATTTAATGTTGTACTTAATGGAACTTTATAATGAACTTGTGATTTCATGCATAAATCTAATCTTTCTTTTAATAGAATATTTTCTCTTTCAAGTTTACAAACAAGTAAGGAATAATCTTATAAAGAACTATTTTTATTTTTCAAATCATCACATTTATTTTTTAAATCATTAAAATGCATATCTAAATTTTTATGCTCTTTTTCTAAAACATTATATTTTATTTTTAATTTTTTATATTCAATAATTAATTCATTAAAAGCATCATCTAATTATTCATAAGATTTATCATTACATACCTCTTGAGAATTATGATCTGATTCTTCTCCTGTCATAAGGCAAATGTTCACCTCTTCATATGATGAACTTAATTCATCTGAATTTGGGTTGGCCCATAGAGCCTTCTTCTTCTTGAAATGCTCCTTTTTTTTCTTGTCACTCTTTCTCTCGACATCCATCTCTTTCTTCTTTGAATCAATAAGATCTGAACAATCTCCTCTTATATGTTCAGATTTCTTGCAATGGTAACAAATAATTCATTCTCCTGCGGGAAATTACTTAGTTTGAAATTTATAATTTTTGGATTTCTTATACATTTGATTTTTCTTCCTTAGTAAGCTTCCAAGTCTTCTTGAAAGCATGGCCACTTCATCGCTACCTTCAATAGAGCTTGATGAAACAAGTTCATCATTATCATCAACCTGTAAGGAAATATTTTTACCTCTTTCTTTCTTTTACTTAGAAGGGCTATCCAATTTATCCATTTGAGCTATAATCTGTTCATGTGCTATTAAAGAACCTAAAAGTTGATCAAGTGGATAAGTAGATAAATCTTTAGCCTCAATATTGCAGTTACTTTAGCATCCCATTCTTTGGGAAGGTATCTAAGAATCTTATAGACTAAGTCTTGATTCTTATATACTCTTTCAAGAGAATGTAATGTATTAATTGTTTTCATAAATCTTGTATACATATTAGAAATAGATTCAGGAGTCATACGAAATAATTCATATTCATGAACAAGTCTATTTATGTAAACATCTCTAACCTCACTAGTACCTTCATAAGTTATAATTAATTTATCCAATATTTCTTTTGCTAAATTTAACATAAAAATTTTCATGTAATCATCTGGAAGAAGTGCACAATGCAAAGTATTACATGCCCTAGCATTTAACTCATCTAATTCCCTCTCTAATGCAGTCCATTCATCAAAAGGTTTTTCAATTTTAATTCCATTAATTTCTTTAGTGGGTGTATGATATTGGTGTGTAAGCATGTGACACATACGAAAGTCTTGCCCTCTTAAGAATGTACTAATTCTATTTTTCCAATAATCAAAAGAAACATTATCTAACAATGGAGGACGATGAGTGGATTATCCTTCGAAAAGTGAACCCTTAGGAAAACCTTGTGCCATAGTTTATAAGTGGATATACTCTAGGATGTTAAGATGAAAAAGAGATAAGGCTCTGATACCAATTGTTGGATGATTATGACACCCCAAGAGGGGGGTGAATTGGAGTTTTTTAAATTTTTATTAAAAGATAAAAATTAATATGATTTTAAAGTTATTTTAAAAAGAATAATAAATCACAAAATTTTTATGAAAAAGACAAAGAAAAATAGATGCAATAAATGAAAATAAAAGGCACAATATTTTTATGTGGTTCAACCCGGATTCTAATCCGACCTACATCCACACTAGCTAACTCTCGGTCAGAATTCACTAATCTCAGGTTTGGTTTGCAAACCTCACTTCCTTAAATCAAAGAAGTTCTTTACAACCTAAGTACTCTCCTACACGGGCAAGTACAACCAATTCTAATTAAAATTAAAACATCACTAAGTAAAATGGCTTAGATCAATAAAATGAAAAATACAATTTGATGTAAATAATACAAGCTAAAATTATCTTGCAATAAAATATCCACAATATTTGAGGTGATCTTACAAATTAATTTTAATCACCTCACTACTTGCAAATAAAATATTAAATTTGCTCACTTTAAGATAGATTTATATTTTGTTTAAAATAAGAATAGTATTATAAATAAAAATATATTCTTATCGATTTAAACTTTAACTCATCAAATCAAATAAAATGAATTAGATTATATATGTAAATTTATGCCACCTTAAAGAAAATAAAAATACTTGCTTTGCTAAACTTTATAGATTTAAAAGATGTAATATAGAAAATTTTAATATAAAATTTCCAACAAGTATTTCACTAAAAAAATTAATATTTTTAAGAAAAAAATATATGGTGAAAGCTAAAAGAACAGCAAGTAAAGATTTAGTAAATGAAAGTAAATTCAAAAACTCTTAGAGATGTTACTCGATTGTCTGTTGAAGCTTTCCAACCAACAATTCGATCTCGCAAATGAAAATAGCTCTTAGAATAAAATCAAAGTTTCTCCTCTCAAGATTTAGCATGTAAAGAGGAAACGATGAATGAAAGAATTGCTGGAGATTTTCTTTTTTAGCAGCCCTTACATGAAGAAGAAGAAGAGAGGTATTTAAACGAAAAGAGTAAGTAAAGTCAAATTTGAATAAAACTATTAAACTAATATTAATTTATCAACTAATAATATTATATTTGATCAAGAATTCATTATATATATATATATATATATATATATATATATATATATATATATATATGAGATTCAAATGGCTATAAAATGGTTAGTCACATTGGAAAGACAAAGTCTTTATATGCATTCAAAATAGGGCAAAAATGGCTACCAGCAGATTATATTTAAATAAGATAATGTTTGAAAATTTATTATAAATGCAAATGAAATCCAAATGAGTCATATAACCTATCAATTTATATCTACAGAATCCAAGCAATCTAATGCAATAAAAATTGGACTGCGTTTCCTATCAAAATAATATAATATTCAGTAAAATAAAAACTCATGCACATTTTTTAATATTTAAGATATATTGAATATTAATATAATAATATGATGTAATTTATATAAAATTAATCATACATAAATAAATTATATGAAACAAGTTAATTTAAAATAAATAAATAATAAACATTTTACCATATAAGCTTATTACCTTTAATTCCCTAATTATATTACTTTTTATATTTGATAATAATTATGTAATTAATGAAGGTTATAAAATTTATTTAATAAAGAAATCTTATAGATTTCTATATCAAGATTAATATATAATTAATAGATATTTAGATTGTAAGAAGATCAAATCATATAAGTAAATATTAATGGGCCAGTAACATACTCCTACGATAATATAAAGTCCTTCAAGTTGTTCATTTTGGTCCATCTTAATCTCAACATTTGATTGAACTTGAGTTGTGTAATGTAAATCTCATAAGTAATTACTATGCACATCATTACATTTGAAATACTTAGCACACAAATTAAAACATCCAAGTATATGTTTGTTATTATCAAAATCTTCAAAATAGATCATGAGGTAGATAATATCAACAAAAAAAACATAATCAAATTAGCTGTGTTAAAATAGTTTTAACTATTAATAGAAGGGTTATTAAATATCGCATTTTTTTTATTATTAGATATGGCGTCAATAAAAAATAAAGAATAAATGATTTATGATGTCGTAGGTGATGATCATGTAGGATAGTAAGCAGCACAGTTGCAATTGGTTATTCTGCAAGTTTTATAGTAGATGGATGCAAAATAAGTTTTGATGTGAAAATAGTTATAATATCAATTTCTGAAGCATTGGTTATAGAAACTCATTATGATGCAAAATTCCAAGTTTTAATAATCTTCAAGAATCTAATTAAAGACTAATCAAATTCAAAATAACATAAAAGAAAATTAAGCTCTAGCATGACATATCAAAGTTCATTAACATTTAGGCTTAGTTTGGGACAGTTTTGATATTGCTTTGTAAAGTTATTTTTTAGTACAAAAATCTCTTGAAATCAGAGAAAAAACAGTGGTCTAAAGTTATCCCAAACGAAGCTTGGGATAACTTTCTTATTACTTTCTAATGTTGTTTTGAAAGAAGAGAAAAGACAGTGGTCTAAAGCTATCCCAAATGTAGCGACTTCGTTTGGAATAGCTTTCTTATTGCTTTGTAAAGCTACTTTTTAGTACAAAAATCTCTTGAAATGAGAGAAAAATAATGGTCTAAAACTGTCTCAAATGAAGCCTTAATTTGATCAAACTGGGGCTCATAAGACTTTAAACTAGTAAACCTAGCTAACTTGAATCAATATTACTCAGATCCAGTTAAAACAACAAAAGCCTTCTTCCTACATGCAACTAAAAAATTGCACACAAGAAGGCCTTTATAGAGACAATCTCAGTCTCACCAATGCAATAGTTAGTGATGGCCTGCCCATGGTCGCCCGGCCAACCCTTAGGTTTCTCTTGTCACAAGCAGCTTGTCGATGGCTTCAAATCATATTAGTTTGTGGTTCTAATTACTATGCAATCTATTTCATAACATTTTGAGTTCTCAACCCTATTGTGCCTCTAATACTCCATTATTTTTCAAGCCATTTCTATCAAAATGCTCTACTCAAAGTAAAATTTATAACCTAATCCATATAAAAAAAGCACAAAACAAAAAGGAATATCATCGATGATTTCTCACCTAACCATTCAATAGGGGGGCCATTAAGCTATGGATAAAGGTATAATTGATAAATTTTGTATTTATTTCTATTTCAATAGATTCATTAAGTTGTTTACATATTATTTAATTTATTATATAATATACTTCAATTTTAAATGGACTATCTTTATCTTAGGCATTGTGATTAGATTGTTGCATAATTTATTTATTTTTTAAATATTTATGAGTATCTCATGCAAGTTGCTTAGCTTTATTTCTCATTTGTCAATTAGCAACATGTTTTGAATCTCTCTAATTTACTTTTTATAATCAGTAGTATTGGAGAATAAGATTTTATTTCTTCTAGTATATTACTTTTAATTATCTAATCATTTTCTTAATATTTTTTTTTATTTAGGACTTCGTTTGGAATAGCTTTTTTAATACTTTCTAAAGCAATTTTTTAATTCAATTTAAAAAAAAAATGTATTAAAAAATTGCTTGAAAAATCAACAAAAAAGTTGTCCCAAATGAAACCTTAGAATCTTTAATGATTACACTACTTTAGCATTAATGGTGAACACTTTTGATGATATAAAAAGAAGAGAATTATTATGTTGGTATATATCACCTTGTTATGTCTACTGAACTGTAAATTTAAAATTTATAATTATACATTTGCAGAGGTGAGTAATTTAATTTTTTTTATATTTGAATAGTTCACATGCAATTTTTTAAAGGATTCATGTCATGATTATTCGACAAGTTTTACGCTGGCTGTCGACTACCTAACGCAACCCTCAACTTTTCTCATCTAGGACTTAGGACCTGGCAACGGCAGTGTTAATATTATAAGTGCTTATGCTCCACAAGTAGGTTTGGATATGAGTTCAAAATTAAATTTTTGAAATGACTTACAAAATATACCTCTTAAAGAAAAAGTTTTTATTGGAGGAGATTTAAATGAACATGTTGATAGAGAGGTAGATGATTTTAAAAGTATCCATGGTGGCCATGGGTTTGGAACGATAAATGAATGTGGTAAAACTATATTAGATTTTTCTTTAGCTTATAATTTCTTAATAGCTAATACCTTATTTAAGAAAAAAGATGAGCATCTTATCACTTATAAAAATGGATATAGTAAAACATAGATTGATTATTTTTCATAAGAAAATTAAATCGTTTAGATTGCAAAGATTGTAAAATTATTCTGAGTGAAAATTTATCTACCCAATATCGATTATTAGTTTTGGACTTTAAGATAAAGGGGCAAAAAAACTAAAAAATAAAGTAAAATGATTTTTTAAAATTAGATGGGGGCATTTAAAGAATATTAATAAAAGTATTTTTGAGAATAAGATTTCAGATCTTAAGATTCTGTCTGTGCATGAGGATGCTAATATATAAATGGGAAAAAGTGGCTTGTGATATTAAGAATATTACAAAAGATGTTTTTGGAATTTCAAAGGGAAAAGTTCCTAATAATAAAAATAGTTTGTCGTGGAATCCAAATGTGCAAGAAAAGATAAAAAAATAAGAAGATTTGTTATAAAAATTGGTTTAGATTTAAAAGATAATTGGGAAAGCTATAAAGAGTCTCGTAAAGAATCTAAGAAAATTATTTGCGATACAAAGAGTTTAGCTTTTAATGATTTATATAATTAATTATATATTAATGAGGGAAAAAGATATACGTATAAGTTAGCCAAACAAAGAGATAAGAGTAGTAAGGATTTAGTTCAAGTGAAGTGTATTAAGGATGAAGATCAAAAACTACTTTTCTTAGAAGATGATATTCAACAAAGGTGGATGAGGTATTTTGCTAAACTTTTTAATGAAAATTGTAAAAATATGATTGACTTTAGTGACTTTATCACCCTAAATGAAAAGAAAGATTTTTATTTTTATCGGCGTATAAGTAAAACCGAAGTTAGATATACTTTAAAGAAAACAAAGTGTAGAAAAGCTGTTGGACCTGATGATATTCCAATAAAGATGTGGAAATGCTTAGGAGATGAAGGAATTTCTTGGCTTACAAAACTTTTTAATATTATTTTGAAGGCTAAAAAGATATTAGATCAGTGGAGAATGAGTGTGTTAATTCCTATTTTTAAGAATAAAGGTGATGCACTGGAGTGTGCAAATTATAGAGGAATTAAGTTAATGTGTCATACTTTAAAACTATGGAAGCGAGTTATGGAGCATAGGTTGAGACGTGGTACTGATGTTTCTCAAAATCAATTTGGATTTATGCCGGGTAGGTCTACTATGGAAGCCATACATTTATTGAGAGGTTTGATGGAGAAATATAGAGAGAATAAGGAGGATCTACATATGATATTTATTGATTTAGAGAAAGCATATGATAAAGTTCCAAGAGAAGTGCTATGGAGAGTTCTTGAAAAGAAAGGAGTTAATAATGCTTATATTCAAATCATTAAAGATATGTATGCAGGAGCTATTACTTGTGTTCAAACACAAGGTGGTTTGACTAAGTATTTTCCTATTCTGTTGGATTACATCAAGGATCAACCTTAAGTTCATATCTTTTTGCTTTAGTCATGGATGTTCTCACTAGACATTTGCAAGAGGATGTACCTTGGTGCATGCTTTTTGCTGATGATATTCTTCTTGTTGATAAGATTAGAGAGGGAGTTGAAGGTAAACTTGAATTATGGAGGTCAACTTTAGAGTCTAAAGGTTTTCGCTTGAGTAGATCTAAAAATGAATATATGGAGTGTAATTTTAGTGGAAATAGACCTAGTGAGGGGATTGTGACTTTGGGTGATCAAGTCATTAATAAGAGTACACATTTTAGATATCTTGGATCTATTGTTCATAGTGATGGTGAAATTGATGGGGATATTATCTGCAGAATTCAAGTTGGATAGTTAAAGTGGAGAAATGCATTAGGCTTATTATGCGATAGAAAAGTCCTCCGCAAATTTAAGGGAAAATTCTATAAGATGGTGGTGAGACCTGCAATACTTTATGGTGCCGAATATTGGCCATTAAAAGAGAAGCATAATACTAAGTTAAGTGTTGCAGAGATAAGGATGCTTAGGTGGATGAGTGGCTTGACCCTTAGAGATAGGATACGAAATGAGCATATACGTGAAAAGGTTGAAGTAGCTCAAGTGGAAGATAAGATTAGAGAGAGCCGCCTTAGATGGTTTGGTCACATTAAACGGAGGCCTTTCGATGACCCGGTTAGGAAAGTTGAGGTATTAGATTTGGCTTATGTTAAGAAAGGTAGAGGTAGACCTAAAAAGACTTGGTTAGAAAATTTCAGAAATGATCTTTCTTTATTAGATTAAGATGAGAATTTGACTTTTAACCGAACACAATGGCGAAAAAAGGATTCATGTAGCCGACCCCACGTAGTGGGACAAAGGCTTGATGTTGTTGTTGTTGAATAGTTCACACAAATATTGGCTTGGCATCATCAAATAGTTAAGAGGTTGTTACTTTTACAAGCAAATATGACTATTGTATGTTTTATTGTTAATTTGAAAATGACATATCTTTTATGCTATCACTTGATAATTTGTTAAATATTTTCATATAGGCTAGCTATAATTTAGAGATCCATTCCCCTAACAGTTGAAATTATTAAAACACCTTTTCTCGGATATTAGAATTACTCATTCACAACCAATTTCAATTCATTGTGATAGCCAAGCTACTATTCACATCATTGAAATTGATTGTTATTTCATTTGTAAAAAAATTGCCTGAGACATTTTTTTACCACTTTCTAAAACAATATTTTAGTACAAAATTTTTAGAAAAAAAATGAATTGAAAAACTATTTTGAAAGCATAAAGCAACTATCTCAACTAAAATCTAAGAAGTCGTTTGGAACAATTTTTTTGTTGCTTTTTGAGATAGCTTTTTAATTTTTAGTTTTTAAAATTGCTTCATGAAACAACACAAAATCTAAATCTTTTTGTTTCCTAAAACATATGATAAAACAACCATTTGCAGTCCTTACCAAACCACTTAATAGTGCTGCTTACACCAACTACTTGATAAGTTGAGTGTTCTTGATATCAAAATCAAGAAAGATTTCAAACAATTAAAGAGCAATTCAAGTGTTCATGTCAGCCCAATAATTTAGGCTTAATTTACAACAAAATTATTAGTGCTTTACATTTTCTTATAGAAGCTTTAAAATTACACAGGATTAGTAATTTCATGTTTTTGCTTATTTTGCCGAATTTTCTTAAATTTAAATTCCATAATTTTAATTATATATACTCAATAATCAAATAAAATAGAACAAATTCACAAAACTTTTTCTGTTCACCATTTAAAATCAGGTTGGGCAGCAAAATTTTCACCCCTGTAGGCCATAGTTTCACAAAGAAAGGAAGATTCAATAGCTCAAGTTTAGAGTAATTGATAATTTGACTCACTGGAACATAAAAAAAAAAAAATTTATTAAAAAATCTATTTTAAAAAGCAGTAAAAAAGCTATCCCAAACGAAATCATAAATACATATATGTCACAACATACATTAACAGAAAATTACTAAACAAACATAAGTGCTTTTCAATCAGCCAAAACAAAGCTAATTTGCGTATCCAAGCTGTTTATTCTTCAACTGATTACAACAGATAGCTAGGAGCTTATCTCTCTCTCTTCAATGAGAGAGACTTATCAGAACTGAGTGGACTACAATAACTGTGGTAGCTCAAACAGGGTTAATTATTAAATCTATCTCTGTCATGAGAAGCAGAGTAATCTGTGCTGGAACCGATTGGAATGACTCCGTGCGGATTAATACTAGTATGGCTTCCATAGTAGTGCTTCTTTATATGTTCCATGTTAACGGTGCTGCTGATGCCAGGAATTTGGTAAATGTCTTTGGTGTAATTGAACAGATTTGGATATTCGCGTAGGAGTTTCTTATTGCATTTGAAATGAACGGAATAAACCTATTGGACCAAAGCATCAATAGTCTATCATCATCCAGTTATAAGATGAGTGCCATGGAATGTAAGGAACATAAATTGAGAATATTTCAAAAAAAAAAAAAAAGAACAAATATGAACGAAATTATTGCACATAGATGATTGTTTGTTATGATGACAATAGGAAATCATCAACATAATAGTTAGCCTTATCATAGAATGTTGTTTGAGGCATTGAATCCATTCCTCGTAAATTAATTTGAAGAACTCTCTTTGCATGAATTTGTGTCTGCCCCTTCTGTTTTGTAATCCTCATGAATTAATTTTCTCTATATGTCAATTGGCATATTTCCTAATATTTGTTATAAATGTTCAAACAAACAATCTATTTTGATTACCTTAGCATGCAACTCCAACCAATCCTTTAAAATAATCAATCATTAGCTTAAACTTTTATAAATTAATGATGATCTCTAATTTTGGTAAAAAAAATCCAGACTTATTGTTATAATGATAAGATGTGAGCCTGCAATATGAGCAATGAAAAATAATGTTATGATGACAATAGGAGATCATCAACATAACATAATAATTAGCCTTATCATAGAATGCTGTTTGAGGTATTAAACCTATTCCTCAAAAAATATTTTGATGAACTTCTGTCTTCGCATTAATTTGTGCCTATCCCTTCACTTTTATAATCCTCAGGCATTAATTTTTTCTATAAGATAAATGTTACATTTCCTAATATTTGTTATACATGTCCAAACCACCTTTTTATTTTCATTGCTTTAGCTTGCAACTTTTCTAAATTAATAGAGATCTCTGATTTTGGTAAGGAAATCCTGATGTGTGAGTTCAATATGAGCAATGAAAAATAATGCTATGATGACAATAGGAGATCATCAACATAATAATTAGCCATATCATAAAATGTTGTTTGAGGTGTTGAACCTATTCCTCAAAAATTATTTTGAACAACTCTCTTCGCATTAATTTGTGCCTAACCCCCTTCTCTTTTGTAATCCTCAAGCACTAATTTTATCTATAAGTTAAATGTTACATTTCCTAATATTTGTCATACATGTCCAAATCAATTATCTATTTTCATTAATTTAGCTTGCAACTCCAACCAATCCTCTAATATAATTAATCATTAATTTAACTTTTCTAAATTAATGATGATCTTTGATTTTGGAAAAGAAATCCTTGCTTCTTGTTATAATGATAAGTCATTTCTGCAGCATGAGCAATGAAAAATAATGTTAAGATGAAAATAGGAGATCATCATCATAATAGTTAGAATTATCTCAGAATGTTGTTATAGGTGTTAAACTTATTCCTCATAAATTATTTTGAACAACTTCTCTCTTTTCCTTATCTTAATTATGATCTTCAATTTTGGTAAAGAAATCTTATTACAATGATAAGACATGTATGTGCAATATGAGCAATGAAAAATAATATTATGATGACAATAGGAGATCATCATCATAATAGTTAGCATATCTTAGAATGTTATTTGAGGTGTTCAACCTTTTTCATCATAATTATTTTGGACAACTCTCTTCGCATTAATTTGTGTTATCCCATTCTCTTTTGTAATCCTTTGTTAAGCTGCTTGAAGGATCAAGAAGATTAGGCACCTTTAATTTAGGTGTGAACTCCTAAAGAAAGAGAAGAGATATGAGAAGAAAGTGGGAAACCAAACATTCTACTCCATAATCTTTTTGTTTATAAGTAGAGAGGTATTTATAATGTTTAGATAGATCAACAAGTTACTACAGACCCGACCTACCTAAAATAAATAAAAGAAAATACTAGACTAGTGTTTTATTACACATGTGGACTCATATTATTTTTCTGCCAAAATAATGTTGTTGTCATGTGACATATATTTATTCCGTCTTGTTTGGTAGACTTTGGTCATGGTTGGTTCTTCCACATGTTTGTAGCCCATTCTGCGTATTTGGATTGTACAATTTTCAAATTAAAAATAATAAGCTAATGTTTAACACCCCCATCTCCATAGAAAACAACCTTGCCCTCAAAGTTGAGAGAAAGAAAAAAGGAAGAGTGTTGAAAATTTATCCCATGTGGCATTATCAGGTAAATTTAATTTCCATTGTAATAGGAGTTGTCGGTAGGGTTGACCACGGAGTTGTATAATGCGTTAATCTAGAATAGCATATGGTAGAAGAAGGGTTGGTTATTAATACTAAAATTTGGTAGTGGTGAAGGTGTTAATGGAACCTTTAAAAGGTTTCAAAAGAGAGATGAAAAACCGAATCAATTTTACTATTGGGAGGCAGTTGTAGGCAATAGCTATTGGGCTAAGCATGTCTTGAATTTTGAAAGGGCCAAAATATCTCTTTAGGGAGTTTAGAATAGGTACGGTCAATGACAGTATTTTGTCGAAATGACTGTAATTTAACCATAACTAATTACCTATTGACAAGTACAAATACTTGCATTTGCGATCGGCCATGTTTTTTTTTTTTTTGTGCTTGTAGTAAGTTTTACCGTAGAGTTTGGAGAAGGATATCCCAATATTTTAAATGAGTATCAACTGTAGGAAGGTCAGAGGTTCCACAAATATAGGAAGGAATGGAAGGGGAAGGCGGCCATAAAGAGCTTGAAATCTAGATATTTTAATGGATGTATGACATGATGTATTATAGGACAATTATGCCTAACAAAGAAAATAGGACCATAACTTAGGTGTAGATGATGTATAAGTACGAAGATATTGTTCTAAACAACGATTGAGAACCTCTATTTGACCAATTGTTTGTAGGTGATAAGAAGAGCTAAAATGTAATGTGGCACCACTAAATTTAAGAGTTGTTGCGAAAAATTATTTAAAAATATGCACTCTCGATCAGGTACTATAGTTTTGGAAAAATTATGTAAGGGAACAATCATATGTGCAAAAAGATCAACAACTTTAAAAGAAGAATAACTGAATGGTAAGGGATCAAAATGGGCAAACTTGGATAAGCGATCAACGACTACCAAAATAGTAATATAACCTTTAGAAATAGGTAGACCATTTATGAAGTCCATAGAAAAGTCTTCCTAGATTTGCAAAGGTATTGATAGAGAGATAAACGCCCTGCTAGAGGAAGAGTAGAATACTTGATTTCTTGACTAGACATTTGCTAATAAATTCAACAACATCTTGATGAATACCAAGCCAATAAAAGTTAATCTGAAATTCGTTTGATTGTCTTAAGAACACCTTGATAACCTGCAAGAGGTGAGGAATAAAATACTGTGTGGATTTGGTTTTTAAGGGCCGAATCTTTAGAGAGGTAAATATGACATTTATAGTAAGGAATATGGTCATGAAATTGATAAAATGTATTAAAGAGTTGGCCATTAGAAAGTTGAGAGGCAATAAGAAAAATATATGAAGAGTAAAGTGATTCTTTTTTTTATGTCATTAATTAGATAAAGAAAATTTTGTTAAGGCTAGTTAGGAAGGAGAAGTCGAAGGGTCTTCTAGTTGTCTAGATAAAGATTCGATGATGATATTTATTTTTTCCTGGTTTATATTCGATAGAAAAATTGAATAAAAGCTTGCAAAGATGATATTGTTCATCAAGTGTTTGGATTACCAGAGTTTGAAGTTCGTGAAAGATTTGGTGATAGGTACGAATAACAAATTCATTATCTAACAAATACTGTCACCGTTTGGAAACAGCTTTAGTAAGAGCATATAATTCTCTTAGATAAGATGATGATGTCGAGATTTTTGTGCTTAATTTTTTACTAAAAAAGGAAATGGGATGATTATTTTGTAAAAGAACAGCACCAATGCCTACGTTGGAATCATTTATTTCAAGAATGAAAGTAATTGTAAAATCAGTTAAGGCTAAGACTGGTGTAGTTGTCAAGTTGGACAGAAATAGCCTACGTTAAGATTTTGAAAAGCATGATGTTGCTTCGTCCCATTTCAAGGAATCCTTCTTTAGAAGATTGGTTAATAGAGTAACTATAGAAGCATAATGAGATATAAATTGGAATAGACCATGAAACCTAAAAATGAACACAGGAGGTGTAAAGCAAAGGGAGAACAATTTGTTATAGGTAATTTTAGTAAGGTCAGGTTGGATGTATCTCGCAGAGACAACATGACCCATGTATTTGATGGAAGATTGACAAAATTGATATTTATTAAGTTTTAGAAAAAGATGATGTGATTGTAAGCATTGAAAAACTAGAGTAAGGTGATCAACATGGAATTTGAGAGTGGGGCCATATATCAAGATATCATGAAAGAAGATTATAACAAATTTGCAAAAAAAATAAGTGGAAAATTTGATTCATTAATGCTTGAAATGTTGATGGAGCATTTGTTAGCCCAAAAGGCATAACAAGAAATTCGTAATGTCCATCATGAGTTCAAAAGGTGGCTTTATGAATATCATGAAGGTGCATTATCACTTGGTGATAGTCTAAACGTAGATCAAGTTTTGAAAAGATAGTAGCTCCATGCAGTTTGTCTAGATGTTCATCTACGATAGGTATAGGAAATTTATCTTTAATATTAAAGGCATTAAGGGCTCTCTAATCAACACAAAAATGCCAAGTGTCATCCCATTTTTTAACAAGTAAAATTGGACTAAAAAAAGGGCTAGGGCTATGGCTATGAAGAATAATGTTGGCAAGAAGCATTTCGGAGACTAATTGTTCAATCACAACCTTTTGGAAATGTGGATAATGATAAGGTTGGATGTTAACAGGTTTAGATAATGAAGGAAGGAAAAGGTGAATACAATAATCAATGGTATGAGGTGGTGGTAGACCCTGTGGAGGATGAAATAAATATTGTAATTGTTTGATTAGAAATGGAAAGGGGTAAAGGAGTTGTGAGTATATCTATGTAGTTAGTCAATAGGTTGGTAGGGGGTAAGAAATTGGATCTATAAGGTGTGATTGAATAGTGAAGAGTTGAATGGCGGGTGATTGGAAAATGATTGCATGAAGTTGGCTGAAGGAAATAAGATCACGTTGTAACTAGGGCTCGCCTGTTATGGGGCTCGCCAGCTAGGGTAATCTGTGTATTTTGATTATGAAAGAACATGGTAAGATTTTGATAATCGTGTAAAATAAGTTCTAAAGATTGTAACCATTGTATGCCAAGAATGATCTCAACACCATAAATGGATAGAACAAAGAGATCTAGACAGACTCAATAGCTTGAATAATAATATTTACTAGTGAACATTTAGAATTATAAGATAATGAGTTGTCATCGCCCATAGAAATGTAAAATTATTTAATAGGTTGAGGATGAAGAGATAATTTGTGATGAGGTGTGTTCTTGAATGAAATTATGAGTATTACAACTATCAATTAATATTTGCACATTATGATTGTTGATTGTGTCGGTTAATTGGAAAGAAGGGTTGAAATGTCCAGCTAAACCATTAAAATTGATTTCAGGTTGAGAATCTGGATTTTCAACATTGAAAGAAGAGAGAAAAGAGTCATCCACTAAGTTAGAGTAATCGGTGTCGAGTAAGACAAAATTTATATGGGAAACAATGTTGGGGGCCAAATTTTACGTCATAGTTAAAACATAAACCTTTTTCACGATAAAAATGAATTTAAATTGGTGAAATTTTTCGGATTGGAAGATTTGATGGCTTAGAGATAGTGGGGTGGGGGGGGGGGGGGGGGTGTGGGTAGAAGAGGGAAGACAGGTGCGAGAAATGGGAGTTGATGTAGTGGTTGCATTGATGCTAGAATGAAAAGAATTAGGTGTAGTCTTTTCAAAGGAGAGAATGATTTTTGTGAAGAGAAAGGAATAGAAAAAAATCTATTTGATTAAAAGTCCAATAAAAAAATTAGCTACATAATTTTTAAAAGTCCAATACTCATATTTGATTTAAAAAAAAAAGAGTTAATGACATAAGCAACAAATTTACACTGAAAAAAGAAAAAAATCTATACAAGGCTAGAATTTCTCATAAAAGACTATGCCAAAAACTTAAATGAACAACAACAGAAAAAAAAAAAAGATTGTAATCTAACGAGTGAAAGGAAAGCCTACTCTATAAACACAACTGTTGGTCTGCTTACTTGAGAATCAAACTGGCCCAATCCATTTAAATGATCCTGCGGTTTCCCTTAAATTGACAAAATACAATTTAATTCACAAGTTCAAATTATTAATAGCAATTGTAATATATTTAAATATATATGTTGATTGACAATATTTTTAAAATTAAATATAAAAATCTATTAATACCGTTTGCTAATTATCACACACAACTGCTTTATATGTATTAATTTTTCAAAAATAAAATCACTTTTTTTTTTCTAACCCCTTTCTAATACACCAATGTTCAATAGAAATCAAAATTTGCATCAGGCAACTCCAATTTCATCATGTAGAACTGCACTACATGACATTAAAAAATACTCTGATGGTCTGACATAACTATAAAATTAGTAACCCCATGTTTTTGACACTTTCAATAATGAAAAACTTGTAGCCTACTACCTGGAAGATCCTTACCTCATCAAACCTTATCAGAGTTACAAAAAGACGAATATCAGCTTCTGTCAATTCACTCCCACAAATATAGCGTTGCTTGCTCAGTATCTCCTCGCATTTGTCCAAGGCATTATATAACTTCACTACAGCCTAAGTGAGAGCAACATAAAAGTCAGAAGAAGGCCCAAATTTCATTTAAAAGGATATGAAAATCATTACCTCGTCATAAGGTCCTTGCTTTATAGCAAACCCGCACTTATAAACACCATTGTTTATTGCGTCATAAACCAATTCATTGACCTCATCAATGACTGCTTGTAGGTGAGAGGGATACAAGTCTAAATCAGCATTTTCAGCTATTTCATTAAACTCTGTATTGAACATACGGATTATTTCTGAACTCTCATTATTTACAATTGTTTTCAGCTTTTTATCCCAAAGAACCTGTTAAATATAAAAATAACTCAATGGTGTCCCGGCCAAAAAGAATAAGGATATCTCGCCAAGAAGCCAAAATATACGTACAGGGACAGTATATCTTCCTGAATAATTTGAGCTTGCAAGTTCATAAAGATCCCTAACACTCTTGGCACCATTCAACAGATCAGGATCAGCCCCTGTTTCTTCTGTGCTAGAAGCAGGAAAGACCCATCCAAAATGATCATCAGTCTCTTTAGTTCTTTCCAATATGGATTTGACAACCTTAATGATGAATTACGTATATAAGATTGGAAGATGTAATGATAGAAATAAAAGTATGAAAACTTCACTAAGAGAAGAAAAGTCACCGTGTAACTGATGGCCTTATCAAGTCCTTTGAGTTTCAAATATGCCAGACATCTAGATGCCCATGGGCATGCATAAGATACATAAAGATGGTATCTTCCTGATTCTGCAGGGAACTGGGATGCCTGATCTTTTGAAATAAAATTACGAAAACTAGAGGGAGCACGAACGAAAGCACCAGCCTCTGACATGACATCAAGTCCAAATCGAGATGACATAGAAAGGGTTCGCTAGGAGTCCACAACGTGAAAATCAGCACAATAGTAGCTACTTGAAGTCATAAGTTGTCACTTAAAACAAATAATGTATTAAGAGGATTATAACGATTCTTCTTAAAAGAGAGCATGGCAGCAATTGTTTAAGCTTTAGCTCTATTACTGAGGATTGATAGGTAACATAAATTCACCATATTTATATCAAACGACAACAATAGTAGTATACAATACAGAATATATCTGTAACAGTATCCATGGGCTACAAGAGAAATACTCAAATCTATGATCTCTCATGCTTGCAAATTATGTTTCCAAAGCATATTGCTAGTGCGTTTTCAATGAACATAAATGTTAAAATTTTGTGACTTTCAAATCCACGAATCAAAAAAATAGTTTATTAAAAAAGCAAAACAAAAAACTGAACTTTAACTTCAAAAAAGAAAATAACAACAACAACAAGCCTTTATCCTACTACGTGAGGTCGGCTAAAAAAAGAAAGAAAAAAAAACGAAGTGTTCCAAACACAATAAAAAGCAGTTTGAAATTATAATGTAGCCACAAAAGACATGCTATTGAAACAGTCCAAAATTTCACAAATAACCATAAGGATTTTCAATGCTCAAACCAAAAAATATTTTCAGGAAAACAAATAGACTCTTAAAATACTAATGGAGTAGCATCGTGTAAACATTAAGAACTGGCAGCACTAGTAAGTATTAAATTGTATATCCAAAAAGGTCTACTCTCGGCCATTCCACACGTTGCCTAGTAGACTGGTAAAACGGACTAGTTCCACAAAATATTTTGAAAAAAGTTATTGTTTGCACAAGTTTCTATTAGGGCCAATTCAATAGCATTCATGTTTGATTTTTCATGAATGAAACAAATGAACTTGTAGTATATGTTATGTGTGGAATCTGATAGTACTGATTAATCGGATTGTTCTATTACCTCGAACCTCAAGTTTCTCCTGCTCGTTGAGGGGGGGGGGGGGGGGGGGGGGGGGGGGGGGTACCCCCTATTTGGGTTCGGGTGCAACGCCTCGGCATTGTGTTCTTGAGCACCCCAACGCTGTGTTCCTGAGCACCCCGACGTTGAATAACAGAGAGCAGAGCGCCGCAGGGGCACATATACGGTGTTGTAGCGGATCAAAATAGAGGTTCAAGCGTCGCAACGCTTCAAACTGGCACCGCAGCGCTGCGAAGCTGACTAGACGGTTTTCTTTCTCGTCTTTCTGAATGGTTGCGTCCCTTAGGGTTATTTTACTTGGCTTTACCTTATATTTTAGTGTGCAGATATTGAGAACGGTGTATGTGAGAAGAGAAGCAAGGAAATAGTGAGAGAGAAGAGAGTTTTGTACTTATTTATCTTAATTTTCATAGTGAATTTCTTAGTTTGGTGTGGCTCTATGGTTTTTTTCTCTATTTAGGTTTTTCCACGTTAAATCCTGGTGTCTTTTACTTTTCCATTGCTTATACTTTCTTGCTTGTTTCGCCATTGTGGTGTTTACTTCTCATCTCCCACAACAACTGGTATCAGAGCAAGGTTCTTCAGATCAAGTGGGAGTAATAGTAGATGAAGCAAGGTACAAAATTGAAAAGTTCAATGGTTCGAACTTTGCATTCTGGAGGATGCAAATTGAAGACTTGTTGTATCAGAAGTTGTATTTACCATTGGAAGGAATCACCAAGAATCCGGATTCTATGACTATGGAGGAATGGGAGGTTCTTGACCGGACTGCATTAGGTTTGATATGGCTTTCAGTTTTCTCATCTGTTACATTCAACATTGTAAATAAGAAGACTACAGTCGATCTCATGGCTGGACTGACCAAGATGCATGAGAAGCCATCAGCCTTAAAAAAAGTGTTCCTAATGAAGAAATTATTCAATATAAAGATGTTGGACAACACTCCAATGGAGGAACACCTGAATAATTTGAATACTGTGATGAGTCAATTGTATTCAGTTGAAATCAATTTTGATGATGAGGCAAGGGCATTGTTGTTATTATCTTCATTGCTAGAAAGCTAGGATGGGTTTGTTACTGCTGTGAGGAACTCTTCAAGAAGTTCAAAGCTGAACTTTGAGGACATTATGGGGTAGTGCTTAATGAAGAGGTTCACAGGAGGGTGGGGGCGAACGGTGTATCTTCAAATTCTACTTTGAATGTTGATGCAAGATGAAGGGTTTTAGAGAGAAATCCAGACATAGAGAGATCTAAATCCAAGAAAGAAAAGTCCACTTCAGGTAGAGGAAAAGTTATGTGCTAGAGTTGTGGAAAGATGGATCATGTGAAGAAAAACTGTACAATTCCAAAGAAGGACAATAGTGGAGGTCAAAACATAAATCATTCTACAAAATTATCTGTAGAAGAATGTCAGTCAGATTCTCTAATTTTATCTCTGGACAATTATGAATTTTGGGTGATAGATTCAAGTGTTTTTTTTCATGCTTTTTCATGCAAGTCATAATAAGGAGGCATTCAAGAACTATATTTAAGGTGATTTTGGTAAAGCATATCTAGAGTACAACAAGCCCTACAACATTGTTGGACAGGGAGATGTTGATATCAGAATATCAGATGTGTCAATTTGGGGGCTCGAAAATGTTAGGCAAGTTCCTTGTTTGAAGAGGAGTTTAGTTTTTGTGAGTCAGCTTGCAAACTCAAACCATGTGAAATCATTCATAGGAGATATGTTGAAGGTGACAAAAAGGGCTATGATTATATATCGTGACAGTATTGAAGGCAACCTATATGTTATCAATAGAAGAACACATTCTATTGGAGTAGCAGATTCAGATGTTGATGGAAGTCTTTGGCATTAAAGGCTTGGTCATATGAATAAGAATTGTATGCATTCACTTCTTACTAAAGGAAAGCTTCATGATTTAAAATCTATAGATTTAGATTTTTATGAAGATTGTGTATATGGCAAGCAACATAGGATGAGTTTTTCAAATACTAGTTCAAAGGTTAAGTCAAAGAAGTTGGAGTTAGTGCATATTGATGTATGGAGTCCTGCTCCAGCTACTTCTATAGAGGGATTTTTGTATTTTGTCACATTTATTGATGATTACAGTAGGATGGTATGGGTGTACTTCTTAAAACACAATTCAGATGTAAAGCTCAAGTGTCTCGAATAAAATAATAGTGGCGAGTATCGTGATAAGGAGTTCAATGACTATTGTGCTTTGAATGGTATCAGGCATGAGTTCACTGTTCCAAGAACACCACAATACAATGGTGTTGCAGAGCGCATAAATAGAACTATCAGTAAACATGCCAGGAGCATGAGGTTACATGTAGGACTACCCAAACAGTTATGGGCAGAGGCAATGAATACTGTAGTTTATCTGATCAATCATGGTGCTTCAGTTCCTCTGAATGAGGGGTTACCTAAGAAAGCCTGGAGTGGAAAGGAAATTATTATATTCCACCTCAAAGTTTTTGGTTGTTCATCTTATGTTCATGTTGACGCAGGATTTAGGAGTAAGCTTGATCTAAGATCTATCAAGTGTGCATTTATTGGATATAGCTCGGATGAATTTAGCTATAAATTATAGGATTATCATAATAAGAAGGTCATCAGGAGAAGGGATGTTAAATTCAATAAAAGTAAAATGTATAATGATAGAAACGAGACTCCTGAAGATTTTTATAAATACGTTGAGATAGAGGATGATAATAATCAAGAAGGTAAAGCTGATGAAGCACGGAGATTACCTCAGACTCCTGCTACTGAAATTAGGAGATCTACCAGAATCTCAAGGCTAGTACAAACATATCCTCCTTTTTTGCACTATTTATTACTGACAGATAGTGTTGAACCAGAGTGATATGATGAAGTCATTCAAGTTGATGATTAAAAGAAGTGGGAGCAAGCAATGGATGTTGAGATGCGTTTACTTGAATTGAATCAGATTTGGAGTTTATAGAGCTACCAGATGGCAAAAATCTTGTTGAACAAATGGGTTTGTAGGCTGAAAGAAGAACCTAATAGTAGCATGCGCTACAAGGCCCGACTTGTAATTAAAGATTTTAGCAAAAGGAAGTGTTGACCTCATTATTCGAGGTCAATTTCCCCGGAATCGACTCTAGTACCTAGGTTTTCATAGCCTAGTGTAGATGTCGCACCCGCAGGATTTCCCTTAGGAGGACACCCACTGACGTAGTATCGACTCAAACCTATCATTCAACTCGAATCAAAATCAATTCAATCCAATTCTAATTCAACTCCAAATGAACTCAAATCAAGCTCGATTTATGATTCGTCGATGTCGATCGACTCAATTTTGATATGGTCTAATTTATTTTCGATCAAACTGATATATTATTGGTCTCAAATCAACTATCAATCAAACCCCGATTTCCATCTAATAAAGACTCTTTTTTTTTATTTTTTTATCAAAATCAAAATCAACCCATCCATTGTATATTAAATTTATCTCTAATAAAACTTCATTTTTTAAGATCAGACATTTAAATTTTTTTTAAAAGCATGAACTAATCTAAGCCATTGGATTTGAATTAAAAAATGATTTTAGATTTGCTTGAGCCGGTTCAAACCATCCCTCATGATATCTCTAACCCCCTTTCCCGTTTGAAAACTACTGGCTCTCTCCTCCACCCTCCTATCTACCCGAAATCAACCCACTCTCACACGCACTCACTCACACACAGAAAAACCATCCTCCTAATCTCTCTCAAGTTCGGAACTTACCCAATCCGTTGCCTCCCTGCTTGTGAGAAGCCCAGCTCTCATTCACGAACCCCACTCAGCCCACGATCCCTTTCTCTCTCAATTTCAGAAAACCGCTTAGCCCTTTCTCCTACTCACTCGCACGATCAACCCTCAAGCACTCCCATTCACCTCCATCCCGGCAATTCGCACAACCCAGACGAAACAACCGTCACTCTCTCCCTCACGCGTGATAAATTCAGAACCGAAACCACCCAGTCCGATCCCTGTAGTTGCGAACAGCCCTCATCTCTCTCTGGATCATGAGAAGCCAAGCCGTTGCTTCTCAGTTCGTGAAATCCCTCCACCCCTCTCTCTAAAATTCGTGAACTACTTGCTCTCCTCCACTCTCACATTCTCTCCATTCGGAAGAACCAAACAAAAAAAAAATCCAGCCCCATCTCTCATTCACATGAAACCATTCACCCGAATCCCCCAACTCTCGTCTTCATACAGAACTCGCCCCTCTCAGTTCGTAAGAAATCAAGACGAGAGCTCTCCTTCTCCGTCGCTCTCGTGAAACCGAGCCCAGGGAAGCCGAACAAAATCCCTCTCGATCCCTCTCTCGCGTGAGAAATCGGCTCCGACCACCTTGCCTTCTGCGGCTCCAAAACCTTTCCGACCTCCCTTTCCAGTCCGAATCCTAAGTGCACTCCAGAACTACGCCCATAGACTCCAGAAGAAGTCGTTTGCAAACAGCAAATTCGTGATAAAAAAAAAAGGTACGAATAGAGTAAAATGTGTGGATGAATTTTATATTCACTATTGATTTAATCGTTACAACTTTGACTTTTCTTACCTTTCTGTACTTTTCTTATTATTTTCTTTTATGAATATTTAATATAATTAGAGGTGAGAGTAAGCAGATATTTTTCTAAAAACCTGTAAGTTTGAAGCACTACATATTAAATATTAATTCTATTAGTAAATTTAAGATAGTCTGTCATTTAATATATGCTTTCCTATTTAATTGGATTTAGATAGTAATGAGATACATTGCTGTTCTGTTTCTTGAGTTCGTGGATGGTTTGTTATCATATTTTCTATTGATTTATGTTTGGGAGATTAATATGCTGGATTAAAAAAAAAATGTATATGCCGGAGAGAGTAGTATATGTTGAAAAATAATTTGTTGGATGTTTTGTATTTGCATTGAAAAGAGAAGTATATAAAGAGTATTGTGTGAGACAAGTGTATGTCAGAATATTAAGAATAGTGTAAACGTGTTTGTATTAAATGAAGTTTGAATGTGTGATTTTGTTAAATAAATCATGTAATCATGCATGTGCTTTAAAAAAAAATGGTTGTATGATTTTTAGAAGACGAAAAGTGATTGTTTTAAAAGTGAAATTTGTATATATTTTGAAGAAATGGAATTTCTATGAGAAAAGTAGGGTGTTGTGTGTATCTTTGGAAAGTTTTAGAGATGTAGAGTTTGTGCTTGTATTAAAAAGTGAAGTTTTTTTTTTGAATTATGTAAAAGTATAGTTATATTTGAATGTATGATTTAAAAAAATTAAAAAGAATATTTTAAAAGGGTGGTTTATGGATATGAGTGTTAAAAGGGAAGTGTATGTTTAAAATGAAAAGTGTACCGGAAAGTAAAAGTATATGTCGTTAGGAAGTAATATGTATATATTAAGGAGAAGTGACATGTGTGTGCTTTAAAAAGTGATTATGTAATCTTCATAGGGTGAAAAGTATATTGTTTTAAGAATAAAATGTGAATGATTTTTGGAAAAGGTGGTATGTGTAAGAATGAAAAGTAAATTGCATTGATGAGTGTATGTTTTGAGAGTTGATTTGTGTGAGCTTTGAAAAGTGAAAATGAAAAGTATAAGTTTTAAAAATGAAAATGTGCGAAAGAGTGAAAATGGAAAGTTAGATTGTTTAGAGGTAAAAATATGAGATATTGGAAATATGTGTGTTGGAAAGTAGAACTTGAGGTGTATTAGAAAAGATAGAAATATATGTTTGAAAATTGAAGATATATAGTTTTGAGAAGTGAGAGTGTTTATGTTAGAAAATATTTGATTTGGGTGAATAGTGAAATGTATGGAGTGTTGAAGTGAATCGTGTATGTGTATATGTGTTAAGAGAGCACATTATGGTGTTTTGAAAAGCAAAGAGTGGTTTTGAAGATAATGTAGAAAATTTCAGGAAACGAAATGTTCATATGAAAAGTAAAGTGTTTAGATGTGGAAGAAGTTAAGAGGTGAGATATTTTGGAAAGAGTGTATTATAAAGTGTATAGATTTTTGAAAGATTAAGATTTAAAGAGGTTGAAAAATAAAATTTGTGGGTGTTTTGAAAAGTGGAGCTCAAGTATACTTCCAAAAGTAAAGGTTCCAAAAAAAGGCAAACAACAAATTCGGTGTTCAAGCCCGAAGAAAGGTATGTCTTTATTTTTAGTAAATTTCAATTATTTTATTATTAATTATTAAATGTGCTTTCTAATCCCTATTTTCCCTGTTTTCTTCTCTTTATTGACATGAACTACGATGAACGGTACCGGTCAAGGGAACAAAAGGACAAGGAGCTAATGACGTCAGTCGCCTCTATCCAACCGGGTAGAGGTGCTACGGGCGGAACCACCGGGTCGTAGCCCCCGGTGACTGTGAGTATTCTAAACTTAAAAAATCTTTAGGGGCCCCTTGATGTGGTTTGCGCAAACCCTTCCCTTTTAGATCTCTGTAGTAACTTCAATTTAATTAGGATTACTTTTTATTTTTAGATCCCCAAACTTCTTTTACACACGCGCAAAGTCCTAAGGGTTAGTAATAATAAAGATTTTCACCTATATAACAGTAGTGACATTTAAGGACAAAAATTAAGGACCGGGTCTTAGAAAACTTAGACTTAGGATGCATGTACACTTTAGGATAGAGACATATAGCATAGAAAACTTAGTGACATTCATTTATTATTATTATTATTATTTTCTTTTATTTTATTTTATTTTGTTTTTACTTATTTATTTAACAAATTAAATTTAATTAACTAAAAAAAATTTCTTTTAAATAATAATTGATTTAGGACATATCAAAACCACATAACCTATTGCACATACTTAGATTTGTTTGCTAGGACAACCGACTCTAGTTTTAGGTTAGGCCGGTGTTTATTTCCTTATTGCTGTGTGACGGGCTTTTTCTCGAGTTTTATTGCATGCTGGTTGTAAAATGTTGGTGTGTTTATTTATTTATTTTTACTGCACTCTGTGTTATGATTTGATTAACGACTAGATTACCCATAGGTTAGGAGCGATCTGGATTGTTAATATGATTTTCTGTAGGTGGCCACATTCGTGCAGGCAGTAAAGGGGGCTAATTAATTAATAATTATATATATGTGCTACAGGTGCTTCAGTTGCTTAGCCCCCAAATAAAAAGGAGTGTGGCCAAGTGTGACTAGTGGATTTAATTCCAAATACAAATATATAACTGCTTGGGATGATTTTTTTATTATAAACAGCTTAGGATAACCCTGCAGGTGGTCTAGATTTTCATTTTCTTTATGTGAAATGTAATGTAAATGTAAATGTGTTTGAAAAGTCAATAAATGTGAAAGTGATTTTTGAAAGTGGGATATCACATTCAATTTGGAATCTGAAGAAAAGAGAATATACCTTAAAGGATTATTCTCTTTTATTTAGAAAGCCAAATTAGAATGATTCAATATCCAAATAGAAAAGAAAATACCCCTTCTTAGGGATGAGTTTCTTTTCATTTGGATATCCAGAACCCGGCGGACCCGAGAAGCTCGTAGAAAAAGAAAATACAGAACGAGAAGATTGAAGAAAGAAGACGAAGAAATAAAGACTCAAAGAACAATATATCCCAGTTCAAAAATCACTTACGTCATTTTTAGGATTAGAATTCGGGTTTGTTGTCAGTGGTGCCCGGCCACTTTACTTTTCTGCAAATTCTGGGTGTAATATGGACATTGGACATTGGATATTATAATTTTGGATAATTTAATTTGATTGTTTATATTGTTTGTGCAGTAGCTTTTTTTAGGGCCCTTGCATGTCGTGTTTTGTTTTAGCCTGAATACGAATCGGAGTGCTTTTTTTCGTAAGGGTACGCTTAAAATTCTTCTACTTGTAATTTTAATAAAAAATTTTAGGTTCACATAGTAACTCTAACGATCTAAGAAATAAGCTCGGGACCGCCGAGAGTCAGCATAAGCATATTATTACTTTCTCTTCCTTGTTAGGCACCTCCCCGCATGCGGGTTCTGGCATACCACTTGACCTATGAGGGTGCAGTTCTGTCAAGGGGAAGTTGTGCAATCTCTAGGGAAAAATCTATTTTCTAAGCCTAATTTTAAAACTGTTTCATATTCATTTTATGCATTTGAGTCAATTAGCACGTATTGCATTAGATATAAATTAAAAAGTCAATAATATTCATTGCATTTTTAGGCATAACTCACCCTACATAAGTTGAGGGGCTAATTAGGAACTGTCTTAGATGTTCGCCCCCTAATTCCTTAAAACTTAAGCAACATCCGTACCCATCTTTCATGAGAGACTTGACACATGGTTTTAAAGCGCCTAGGTGGTTAGCTGGCTCCCCAATCCAGGCCGGGGTAAGTCCAGATTTGCACTTCATTAGTTAGATTCGGGTCACTACTTTGTAGTACCCAAATTAGACTTAGGTTCTGAGGCAGATTCTTTTAGATCTTAAGTCCTCACCCTCCGGGAATATAATCCCAAATTTCTAATAAAATGTCAACTTAAACATAAAATTTCTCTCTTAAAATGTAAAGCCCAACATAGGATAGACTGAGGTTGCCTCTGAGCTTCTCAGAATCCGGCTCCTCCTACTTTTCCTCCTTTGACTCGCTAATAAATGTTCAACGTTGAGCTTTCTCCTTGAAAAATCCTTACTTCTGTTCCTTGTCTTCTACTTAGTAGTCAAAAGGGTATGAAATCACTGTTTTAATTGAGAGTTTTCTTAGGAGCATTCCTCCTAAGATGTAATTAACTATAGGAGCTTGCTCCTATAGGGATTTGAGAACCTCAGACTAAAATAAACCTTATTTTATTCGTATAAAACAAAGAAAGAATCTTTGGGAACGTAGATATTTTTAAAACCTCATTTCTAATTTTGAATAGACTTGTAGAATGTCATTATTATCTTTTCAGATAATATAATATTATACTTGTTATATTCAACTTTAGAAATAATGAATTTTATAAAACTCATTCTCACTTTTGGATATCTTGAAGAATGTTATATTCGCCTTTTAAGATGATATAATATTCTTCTTGCCATATCTAAATAAAAGAATGAATAATTTTTTTTTTAAATGTATTTCTATTTTTAAACACATTCTTAAGAATTTCATGTTTATCTTTCGAAATAATATGTCATTCTTTGAACTGTGTTTGATTATAGAAATATCAATTTTCAAAACCCTATTTTGATATTGAATTCATTGTAGAATATTGTGTCAATCTTTCGAGATTGTATTTTATTCTCAATGCAGTGTTCGATTACAAAATAGGAGAAATCAAAATCTGCGTGGTGACACAAATTTTTCCCACCAGGAAGGAGTGGACTTCACTGAAATTTTCTCTCCAATGGTGAAGATGACTATAATCAGAGTTGAACTGAGCATGGTAGCAATTGAGTATTTACATCTAGAGCAGATGGATATAAGGACAACATTTCATCATGATGACTTTAATAAAGAGTTGTACATGATGTAACCTCAGGGATATGTGATCATAGGTAATGAAAATCTGGTGTGTAAGCTCATGAGGAGCTTATATGGGCTGAAGTAGGCACCAAGACAGTCGTACAAGAGATTTGATAGGTTTATTTTAGATAATAGGTACATGAAATGCCAGACAGATCACTGTTGTTTTTTAAAATATTTTGATAACTATTATATTATTCAGCTTTTGTATGTGGATGACATGCTAGTTATAAGGTTAGATATGAAGAAGAGAAAATATCTGAAGGAATAGTTATCAAAAGTTTGAAATGAAAGATCTGAGTCTAGCAAAGAAAATTCTTGGTATGAGAATCAGTAGAGATAAAAGTGCATGCAGATTGAAGTTGTCTTAGGTACAGTATGTTAAAAAGGTGCTTCAAAGATTCAACATGAGTGAAGAAAAATCAATTTGCACTCTCTTGGGTAGTCACTTTCAATTATCTAATGAATAATCGCCTAAATCTAAAGCAAAAAGAAGAATAGAAGGAGAAGACTCCTTATGCTTCAACAGTTAGAAGTTTGATGTATGTTATGATCTACACAATATCTGATAAAGCATATGCAGTGGGAGTTGTCAGCATATTTTTATGATTAATCCAGGTAAACTTTATTGGGAGGCGGTTAAGTAGATTCTTAGATACCTGAGATGATCAGTTGATAAAGCTCTTTGATTTGATGATGCAGAGATTGATCTACAGGGTTATGTAGATTATGGTCTTGCTGGAGATCTTGATGGTAGGAGAAGCACAATAGGTTATATCTTCATTTTGAGAAAGACTGCAATTAGTTGGGTTTCCAAATTACAGAAGGTTATTGCGCTCTCAACTACAAAAGCTGAGCAAATTGCTATTACTGAGGCTAGCAGGGAGATGATTTGGTTGCAAAGTTTCTTGACAAAATTTGGCAAGAGATAAGGAATGGGAAGTTATATAGTGACAGAATGAGTGCTATAAATCTAGCCAAGAATGATGCATTCCATGCCTGGATGAAGCACATCCAACTTTGGTATTATTTTATCAGGTCACTTTTAGAAGATGGTAAGTTATCTTTGGAGAAGATACACACGATAGACATGCTGACGAATATGGTGATAGTTGATAACCTGAAGCTATGTGTAGCTTCAGTTGGTCTTCATGGAGGATGAGAGCAGGGTTGAGCCAAACTCAAGGTACTATGATTGGTAGTTCAGATCGGGAGAAGGATTGATTGCAATCAGTTTCCAAGTGGGAGATTGTTATGTGTGGAATTTGATTGTGTTGATCAATCGGATTGTTTTGTTGCTTCGAACCTCAAGTTTATCGTGCTCTCTGGGGGTTCGAGGGGTTTACCCCTGGCCCGAAATTTTTTTCCCTACAACGCCCCAGTTCTACGTACCTGAGCACCCCGGCACTGTGTTCTCGAGCGCCCTGATGCTGAATGAGAGAGAATAGGGCGCCGCAGCAACATAGATACGGCACTGCAACTGATCAAGACAGAGGTTCAAGCGCCGCACCGCTGCGAGACAGACTGGACGGTTTTCTTTCTCGCTTTCCTTAAGGGTTTCATACCTTGGAATTATTTTACTTGATTTTCTCTAGTATTTTTAGTGTGTATACATTGATAATGGTGCATGTGAGAAGAGAAGGAGAGAGTGAGAGAGTAAAGAGATTTGTACTTATTTCTCTCCTTTTTTAATAGTGGATTTCTTGGTATGGTGTGGCTCCGTAGTTTTTTAATTATTCTGATTTTTTCTACGTTAAATCCTAGTGTCCTTTACTTTTCTGCTGCTTTTACTTTTTTGCTTGTTTCGTCATTATGGTGTTTACTCCTCATCTGCCCCAACAATATCAATCCTTTTGTGAGGTTTAATTCTTGGAGGAGGGTGTTATGGGATCATATACTACAAGGAGAACAAAAAAAGACAATAAGTTGGCACTGAAGTGTACTAAGGTCAATCACATGAAAACCAATGACGGAGCGATATTGATCCAAGCGGGTGCAATAGCATCAAATATTTTAGGGTTAGAAATCACTCTTCTAATGATAAGACAATTTCCCCCAATCTTTTATGTATAAACTTCTTAAGCTTTCATTGAATATTATCACTCTTCAACTTTTCATTAGAAATTACCACTCTAAGTTCTGTATTTGCCCACATAGGAATCTAGCAATTAAACAAATTTCAATTTACAATTTAATCCAACTAACAAAATAAAAAATTCCATTCATTTATTGCAAGCTATTTTGACATTTATTTTTCAGTAACAAGATTTATTGCTCTCCCTCCATTTTTATTTTGAATCCAAGAAATGACTGATTACAATTTAACAGCAAAAAGTATACACTCCACGAACTTTCTTCCAAGTTAACCAGACAGAATAAAAGTACATTGGACCTCTAGTTTGAAGATTTTGCAACAGGTTACACTCAACATAGAAGGGTGTGTAAAAAATTAAGAAAATTTGATTTGTAATGAAACCTCACTAGTTAATTAGGAAATAGGGCAATAAATTGTCAGCCAAAAATTGGATTTTCCCTACATCGTCCACTTCCAAGCATAACTAAAATGGTAAGCGAACCCCATATTACGAGCTCATACCTCGGAAAATCAAGATAGCTTTGCTCAAACGGTCGAACAATCTCAAAGAAACACAACAAATCCATCAATGGAAAGCAGACGACAAAATTTAGAATCCCAATCATAAGCAAACTAACTGAGAATATATGTAAACCCTATACCGTTCTGTCATGAGTTATGAGTCTTATGACAAGACAAAAAAATACAACAAAATTAAAGAGGCAAAAGAAAAGACATCTAAATTCAGCAAATGAAGAGGCATCAAGCTCAAAAAATTCTGCTTCACCTTGGCATAGAAGGAGCGACCGCTGATAAAAGAGACGTAGAAATTGCAGACGACTGAAGAGAACATCAAGCTATAAAAAAGTGTACAATGGAAAAGGATAATCGTGGTCGTCCCTCAGGAGCCGCCTCGCGTGTTTGTTCCACCATTGACCTACTGGAATCTGACGACTGACGAGCCCGCAGAGCAACAGGGTTGAGAAGATCTGTACGGAGACGGCAGAAAGAGCTCACCATTGACTATCGTTTCAGGTCGCTAGTGGGCTGCACCGCCAGGACGTCGAACTTTTATTTCGTGGGTGAACGGACGTAGAGCTAGGTTACGTTCGACCGGCACTGAGATCGCTGAGATCGTTCGGTCGGCACTGAGATCCTAGCTGGCACAGAACTGCGGATCTGATCCGACGAATAATGGGTATGTCCCATGTGCGTTTTTTAAATCCATGACAACCCGGTAGTGTTAGGTATTGCTCGGTATTGCTAGGTATTTGTCGATTTTGCTCGACAATAACGAGAAATATAATTATGTGAAGACAAATACCGAGCAATACCAAGTAATACCGAGCAATACCGAGTTTTTCTAGAAAAACTCGATATTGCTCGGTATTAGTCTTCACAGAGCGGTATTTCTCGTTATTGCTAAGCAATACCTAGCAATACCGGCCGGGTAATACCTAACAATATGCGAACATAGCATTCCTGGGTTCCAGTCCCGGTCAAGTCGTCGGGCCGCACAGTAAAGAGTAAGAGCACGTGGCTCGATCTCGGTGGTGACCGAACATAGAGCTACGTCCGGTCACCGGACCTAATAATTGTTCCAGGACGTCGTAGACTGTTGGTCACACGTAAATTTTTAATAGTCTCAGAATATAAATATAATATAATATAATTCGATCATAAAATATTAATAAGAATTATTATATTCATTAGTATTACTTGAGAGATAACTTTGACGTATTAGTTGGATCTTCATACAAAGCTAGGACATAGGACATTAAGATTTTGTTTGAATGATTCTTTTAATATTTTTTAAAGTAACTTTTTAGTAAAAAATTTATGAAATATCAGGTTCCACATAATAAAAAAAAGAAAAATTAATTAAATTTTGAAATGATATAAAATAACATGAACAATATGCTAATTAAAAAAATTTATGCATACCTAAAATAATAATAAAACCATAATTCGACTAATTAAAAAGATAATTCTAAAAATATTACGGGAGATAAATGATGGATCATAATGTTTTCATGAATGAGATTTCACAGAGAAGAGGTAATAAAAAAAGGTCCTACAAAATAGGAATAATAAATCTTATCTAAATATGTGCCAAAACATTTCTAAGAAGTTTAAATTAACTTGCATTAAAGCAAGGATTACTCCATCTCCCAAAAGAGTAAGGTTTTGTTTGGGACGATTTTTTTACTGCATTCTAAAACAGCTTTTCGTACAAAATTTTCTAGATAAATAAATTTTTGTACCTAAAAATTGTGTTAGAAAGGAGGAAAAAAAATTGTCCCAAATATAGCCTTAGACTTTCCCAAATTAATTATGTTGGAGTAGGGGTGTCAATTTTTGACCCGAACCCGAAATGGGTCAGGTTCGGGTTCAACAAATCAACCCATTTTAAAAATCAGGTCAGGTTCGGGTTTACCCAGCAACCCAAAACTGACCCGAAGTGACACCAAAACTCATGTTTAATCCGAAAACTCGAGATTGACCTGTTTTTTACCCGAAAATCGAAGATTGACCTGATTTTTTACCCGAAAGCTAGCAATTTTGGGTCAACCCCAGGTCATTCGTGTCGGGTCGGGTTGACCTGGACTCGGATCGGGTCTGGTTTGGGTCCAGAAACCTGACCCGTTTTTAAAAATGGGTCGGGTTCGGGTTGACCCGAACAGTGCCAGGTCAGTTCCGGATTCGACCCAAACCCGACCCGTTGACCCGAATTGAAACCCCTATGCTGGAGTACACCTGCAAGAAAAATTTTTGATAAGTAAATATGTATTTTTCTTGATTTTTTTAGGTCACTTATCAAAAGAAAAACTATGATTTAATGATTGTTGACTTATAGCACAATTTATGCTTTAAGACAGATCAATTTGCTTAGAGCCATGAAAAACAGATTGTTGAAACTACTTAAACATAAACATTAAAAAAGAATTCTTTGGCTGATAAAACTAAAGAAAAAAATTTCTAAATGACTCTATAAAGCAAATTGAGATTGATACGCCACTATTTGAAGTCAAAAATAAAGATTTGAAAATTAGAGCTCTCTGTTTAGGAGAAGTTGAGACTCTCTAAAGGTCTTATAAATTAGCTCTAAAAATCTTTTGAAGAGAAAATAATCCCAAAAATTGCATCTTGTAGAAAATAATATGTTGGCTGAAGACATTCAATTGAAACCTGTTTTATCTATAAATCATGAAATGATTACAGATGAGTTCAAAAATGTTCAAACTCAAGAGCAGAAAACTCTCAGCTCATTATGGAGAATGATTGGAATTCTGATGTATTCAATGAATTAAATGTGTGTGTGTGTGAGAGAGAGAGAGAGAGAGTTAGTTGATATATCGTAGGGGTGTAAGTGAGCCGAGCCCGCTCTAGCTCGACTCGTCAACAAACTCAAGACTTGAGTTTATCGAGCCACGAGTTTGAGCTTGAGCCTATACTAGAGCTCATATATTAAATGAGCTCAAGCTCGAGCTTAGCTTGACTAGGCTCATAAGTTTGTTGAGCCACTCGATTAAATTAATTCTATATTTTAAAAAAATTAAAAAAAACTAAAAATTTTAATTTAAAATGAAGAAATTGAGCTCACTAATCAAGTCAAGCTCAAGCATTCCAAATGAGCACAAGCATATAAATTTTTTAACGAGCCAAGCTCAAGTTCAATAAATGAGCTCGAGTCAAGCGCGGGCTTAATGAGAACTAAATAAGCTTAACTTGATTAGCTAATGATGATGGTGTGAGATTTTACGAGTGGAGTGATGGCTAAAGATGGCCAAATTGTTTCAGAGCTCCCCATAAATCCCAATCCTGTGCATATTTACGAATTTGCAGTGTAAATTTGGGATTTACTAAATCATGTCGTTCGACGGATTTAAGGGATTTACGGCGATGAGATTTACAAACTTGCGAGCTAAATCTTATCGTCATGGAGAAAGATGTTAATTTCACAACGAGATAGTTCCCGTCTTGACATGAAATCTGACGCTGTCGAACCAACAAATCAAAGAAGCAATGGCCGTGAGGAAAAACACACGAAGCGTAGCAGAAATGAACCATATGAAGTAAACCCTATACGACCTATCAATTAAGGGCCCGTTTGATTTACCATAATTTCGCCGTTTTCAGTTTGGATCGGTGAAAAATTTTATAATTTAACTATTTGTTTAGGCGGCGTTTTAAAACTATCGTTTGCCACACTGCCCTTTTTTCACCGATTTGAGAAGGATAAAAAATCTGCTTCTCCATTCTAACACCTCCGTTTAAAACCGAAAAAAAGTCGGTGGGAGCCAAATGAGGCCGAAGTTAGAAATTAATTTAATTTAACTTAATTAATATAATAGAAATATTAATTACTAATTAGTTAATTAAGTACATAATTAAAAATAAGTTTTTATTAAAAATTCTTAAACTATTAATTGATTAATTAGCTTTTAATTCATAATCCAATAATTAGTTATGTATAAAAAATAATTAAATAATTAATATTATAATTAACAATTAATAAAACATATGTAAAATTATAACTAATGATCAGTGGCAGAACAACTTTACGCTTAACCCCCCCTCAAAAAAAAATTTTTTTATAGGAAAGAAAAAAAAAATTATAGAGAAAATTTTTTTTGCCCCTCTTAAAAAATGACTTTTGCCCCCCCCTTAAAAACTCTTTTATCCTAACTTGTCTTAAAATGTCTATATATTTCTTCAAATTTAGTTATAATATTTTATTTCGTGTTTTTCATGACAATTTAATTACACTTCTTTTTCTTTATTTTTCTTGCTTAATTTTTTTAAATAACTTTCGTATTGTACTTGCCCCCCTCAAAATTGAGCCGGTTCCGCCTCTGCTAATGATAGACAATAAAAATTTAAGTAATTAATTAGATATTTAATAGTATTCTTAGTAATTAATAAAGTATTTAAATAATGCTTAAAAATTTAATTAAATCATTTGATTATTAAACTAATTTCTAATTATATTAATTATAATTATAATTTAATAATTGTTAATAAAATTAAAATTTATAAGTAATTATTTAAAATATAATAATTTTAAATTTTTAATGAACTAAACACTCTAAATTTTGAAATATGTTGCGAAACAGTTTCTCAGAATTTAACATTTGTCATGTCAAACATTTTTTAGAATTTAACACCCTCAGAATTTACTAAATCCCACTAAAGTTGAATCCAATCCTATACCAAACAGCCTCTAAAAGATGCAAATCATCAAGCTTTAGAGACGTTAGCTGTTGAGAGGACGATCCCCATATGTCACTATGAACAAGAAAAAAAATAATAAATGTTTTAATATCACTTATTAGAAAGTCAAAAAAAAATTGTATTTTGCAGTTCACAGACATCATATAATATATACAATGGAACTTAAATATGTCACAACAGTGTAAACAGCATAAATGTCTGCTAATCAAACATAGGAGTGGCCGTTAACTCACCGAGAACAAGCTTATTTGCGCATCCAAGTAGTCTTTACTTGCCCGCTAATGGCAGCAATATCTTCTCTCTCTCTCTTTCTTCAACAAGATGTATCATTATAGAATAGACAATCCAAATTATGGCAGTTCAAACAAAGCTAATTGTTGAACCTGTCTCTGTCATGAGAAGCGGAGAAATCTGTGTTGGAACCAATTGGAATGACTCCGTATGGATTAATGGTAGGATGGCTTCCATAGTAGTGCTTCTTTATATGCTCCATGTTAACGGTGCTGCTGATGCCAGGAGTTTGGTAAATGTCTTTGGTGTAATTGAACAGATTTGGATATTCACGCAGGAGTTTCTTGTTGCATTTGAAATGAACAACATAAACCTATTAGACCAAAGGAATGAAATGTCAGAAACATAAAATGACTTCATATTTTTGCTATTTATAATGAAAGATCATTTTTTGGCAAAAATAAATGAAAAAAATAAATATTTGGTGGTGATGGTGCTATTTAGAAGATTAGAGAAAGTCGTCTTAGATGGTTTGGTCCCATTAAACGGAGGCCTTCCGATGACACGGTTAGGAAAATTGAGGTATTAGATTTGACTTGTGTAAAGAAAGGTAAAAGTAGACCTAAAATGACTTGGTTAGAAAACATTATAAATGATCTTTCTTTATTAGATTTAAATGAGAATTTGACTTTTAACAGGACAAAATGACGAAAAAAAGATTCACGTACCTGACACCACGTAATGGGATAAAGGCTTGATATTGTTGTTGTTGTTGGTTAAATGAAATACTAGATGAATTCAAAATGACGTACGAAATGAGTACAACACCAGTATAAAATCTGATGCATTGCACAATTTTGAGATAAGAAAATTGGTGAAATTGAAAGTCTGGAGGGATCTGAACCAATCGATTCAAAGTGAAGAGGTTGGGCATGGCATGCATCATCCTTGATTATAGTCTTTATTGTGATGCTAATTAAAGATATTAATTGTCACATACGGCATCATATTCAATAAGTGTATGAAATAACCAAGGAGACACTTTTAAATATATGGAAAAATTTAAACAATGGAGATAGCATATTAAAGAAAACAAGCTTAAAGCGATGGGCTTACGATCCTCAAGAAACAAAGCTAGCCTTATGGAATTGCTTCATGTAACTCAGGTAGATGTGCATTGGTTATGGTCAATGGTGAACAAGGATTTCAATTGAGAGTTGGTCAAAAGATATATGCTAAATTTAGGGAGGCAAAACTTCTATAATATGCATAGTTGCAGGAAAAAAGTTTAGGATTAATTTTCATATTATAAATAGTTTCAATAGAACTTTTGTCAAGAGCCATCCTTAGCTCCTCAATGTAAGGGTGTCAAAATAAGTTTTCAGGTCAAGTTCAATTTCAACCCAAAATTGACCCGCTCTAAATACGTCCGACTTGAACCCGATCTATTTATCTAAACGGGTTAAAATCTCATAGCTGCCCCCGACCCGCCACCAACCCGACTAGACACGATCCAAACTGCTATATGAAATGAAAGCTGGGAACTTCACCTCCTTCAACGGTGACAAATCACATCTAGAGGTGTCAAAATAGGTCTGTGACTCGGGTTCGGATTGACCCTAACCTGATTCAGTTTTGTAAATAGGTCAAAACTTCACACCCAGACCTGACCCGACGGGTTACCGGGTTGACCTGACCCGACATGATAACCCAGATTTTTCTAAGTCGAGTGAGAAAGCACGAGCCTCCGGGTGCAGACGCATCACACGAGATGGGTGTGGGAGTGACGAAACCAGCACGGGGGGAGCAAGAGAGCTAGGGTGCGGGAGTGGCGGAGCAGGCGCGAGAGAGTGGGCACAGTCCGAGTGCAGCGCATCAAACAACTCACGCAAGACGACAAGAGTGGGTCTGCATAATGGCTAGCGTAGCCAGCAATTTGCGCGAGTGCGCGCCTGCACGGTATGCTGAGATAGTCCTGGTGCAGACCTAAGCGCGAGAGGGCGAGCTCGGCCAGTGACCTATGCGATCACGAGTGCAATAGAGGTGGATCAGGGTTAGAGTGGGAGGTCGGATCTGAGACACTTTCGGGTTTTCGGGCCAACCCAAAAACTACCCGATTTTCGAAACAAGTCGGCTTATTGAACCCGATCCGTGTGACAAAGGAGTTGACCTTAACCCTGAATTTTTTTATCGGGTTTTCGCATCGTGTCAAATATTGACACTCCTAGAGTCACAACATCAAGGGAGCTCGCATCTTTCTCCAAATTTCGCAAGCTTCTTCGATCAAATCCAATAAATTTGGTTCAATACTCAGATGGAATTCAAGTCATAATCAAATTCGATTTCTTGTGCTTCCTTGGCCAAATCTCGTAAATCTGCCGTTGTGAACTTCACCCCCTTCAGTCAACGACAACGGGAGCTCGCTCAATGTGATAGTGTTCCTTGACTCCTTTCTGCCATTTTGCGTGCTTATTCAGTCAAATCCGTAAATTCTCCTGATCCGGGTCAAAATTGGGTTAATTCTGGGAACTTGACCCGTTTATTAAATAAACGAATTTATGGACCTGAACCCGACCCGTTTATTAAATGGGTCAACATGAACTCGGAATTTCCAGGTTGAGTCAAATTTTCACACCCCTAGCTCATTGGTTTCACCTAGTTATGATGCTAAGAACAAAGAGGCCACATTCCATGTAGTAGTCCAATGTAATCATGCGTCACTATGCATATATATATCAATGCTCTATTCCATGTTAGAAATTCCAACTTCATCATACAGTTCTCCATGGCATTACATTAAAAAGTAATCAGAAGGATTTCCATAAAAAGTAGTCAGAAGGATTTCCATAACAAAAAAAATAGTAAACTCCTGTTATTGCTACTTGTAATCACGAAAGCATGCAACCAAATATGTACTGAGATTCTTACTTCATCAAACCTAATCAGAGTTACAAAAAGACGAATATCAGCTTCTGTCAACTCATTCCCACAAATATAGCGTTGCTTGCTCAATATCTCCTCACATTTGTCCAAGGCATCATATAGCTTGACTACAGCCTAAATTAAAGCAGAAAATAAAAGTCAGAAATAACCAAATTTCATTCAAATAAATAAGAAAATCATTACCTCATCATAAGGTCCTTGTTTCTTGGCAAATCCGCACCTGTATACACCATTGTTTATCGTTTCATAAACCCATTCATTGACCCCATCAATTACTGTTTGCAGATGAGAGGGGTACAAGTCCAAATCAGGATTTTCTGCTATTTCGTTAAACTCAGTGTTGAACATGCGGATTATTTCTACACTCTCATTATTTACAATTGTTTTGAGTTGCTTATCCCAAAGTACCTATTGCATAATTTTTTAAATAATTATTTGGTGTCTCAGCCAAGAAGAAAACGAAAATCTTGCTGGAAATAAATGCAAAAGGAGAAAAATCAAAATATCATATACGCACAGGAACGGTATATTTTCCCGTATAAGTTGAACTTGCAAGCTCATAAAGTTCTCTGACACTCCCAGCTCCATT
This sequence comes from Dendrobium nobile, assembly GCA_022539455.1. Lineage (NCBI taxonomy): Eukaryota > Viridiplantae > Streptophyta > Magnoliopsida > Asparagales > Orchidaceae > Dendrobium > Dendrobium nobile. The sequence continues at coordinate 61,231,339 of CM039733.1, forward strand.
CAAAGGATCAGGATCAGCTCCAGCATCCTCTGTGCTTGAAGCAGGAAAGACCCAGCCAAGATGCTCATCAGTCTCTTTGGTACTTTCCCATTTTGGTTTTACTGCCTAAATGAAATTACAAATTTTTAAGATTTAGATATTTAATGATTAAGAGAAAGTACGACAAATTCTGTAACGTTAAGAAAAAGTCACCGTGTAACTGATGGCCTTATCAAGCCCTTTGAGTTTCAAATATGCCAGACATCTAGATGCCCAGGGGCATGCATAAGATATATAAAGATGGTATCTTCCAGATACTGCAGGGAACTGGGATGCTGGATCTTTCGAAATGAAATTACGAAAAGTTGAAGGAGTGCGGATGAAAGAACCAGACTGTGACACCTCATCAAGTGCAGACCGAGACATTGAAAGTGCTTGCTAAAGAATCCAAAACAAAAAAAATTCAGCATAACAGTAACTAGTAAAATGTGATCAAGTTGCAAAGAAAGTATTATAATAGTTATAATGATTCTTCTAAAATGCAAGTGTTAGCATGCGGCTCACATTCATTAAGATGTACCTTCATTATTTACTTTTTTATCTGTATTTGTCTAAATATATACTTACTGTACCTTAGTTGGAATGGTAATGAATTACATTTTCTCTCCCTCTCTCTCTCAGTCTCGTCATCGCCCAGGCCTCTCTTGGCTGTCCTCTCATGGTATCTAGAGCCAACAATGGGGGACAAAGATTCAGCTTCCTCCCTCCCTCCCACTTCTTCTACTCTCGCCGAAAACTCTGTTGATTTCTCCATACAGGCGCCGCTCAAATTCCTCATCTCCAACATCAAGAATCTCATCCCGCATTCCCTCACAACCGACAACTATGCCGTTTGGCGCATTCAAATCATCCAAGAATTCTTCGAAAATGGTTATGTCGGACACCTCACGGGCGCCACTCCTCCGCCTCCCGATACTGCATCTCAAGACCACGCTCGTTAGCGTCTCGTTGACAGCAATTTAATCTTTGCCTTGTTCTCAACGATATCGCCTTCGATCCTCCCATATGTCATCACATCCACCACCGTTCAAGACGTCTGGACGGTTCTTGAACGCCGTCTGCAACCATCAAGTCGTTCTCGAGTTATCCAACTCAGAAACGAACTACATCACATACAAATGAAGAACCTCACCATGCAACAACATCTCTCCCAAATAAAGAATATTGTTGACAACATCATCGCTTCTGGATCAAAAATTGATCTGGGAGATATTGTTCTTTACATCCTCAACGGACTCCCGTCAACATACAATTTGTTCAAGACCGCCATCCGCACCTCACCTCTTCCTGCCGATCTTGACACACTATACTAGCTCCTTTGCAGCGAGGAAATTCACATCAATCAAGAACTCCTCAAAGACACGTCCATAGGATCGTCCGCCTCCGCACTCTATGCCACCTCCTACAATCAAATGCGAGGGCGTAATTAGAAACGTTTCCTCAAGAACAAGAACACTCCGTGCAGGCCACCCTCTCCTAGCAATCCAACCATGTCTCCCACTAACACAAACAATTCGCATCCAACTTGCCAAATATGTGGTAAACCAGGCCACATTGCCATAAATTGTTAGCATAGATGTAATTTTAAATATGCGCCGACCATATCCAACGGACCACGCGCCATGCTAGCTCACCGACACCTTATGCGACTCAAGATTGGATTCTTGACTCTAGCGCTTCTACACATTTGACACCGGACAGCGCAAACATCCAGCACCAATCCGCCTATCAAGGCCATGACGCGGTCTCTGTCACCAACGGCTCCACATTACCTATTCACAACTCTAGTCAAGGTTTGCTTCCGTTACCGGACACACCTCGTAAGCTTCGTCTATGCAATCTTTTTCATGTCCCATCCCTTACTCACAATCTTTTATCCGTATCAAAATTAACTTCAGATAACTCTGTTTCTATTACTTTTGACGTAATGGCTTTGAAATTAAGGATTTTCAGGACCATCGACCGCTTCTTCATGGGCATCTTCTTAACAGTCTATATCAAATAAGAATGGCTCTGGAGAACCCACCTACAACTCTTCATGCCAGCACCACTTCATCACAAATCTGGCATGCACGCCTTGGACACCCGAACAATTGCCTTCTTTCCATTCTTGCAAAACGCATTCCTGAATTTAGAAATGTATCTCTACCTTTTTTGTATAAATCTTATAATGTGGCCAAGAGCCACAAGCTCTCGTTTAATAAAAGAGGTTCCGTGACCTCTCCATTCGAGCTTAAACACTCGAACGTCTGGGGGCCGCCCAACAACAATTTTTAGATGGCTTTCGTTACTATGTAGTCTTTATTGACGATTTTACACACTTTTCTTGGATATATTTCATGCATTCTAAATAGGGGATTTTCATGAAGTTTAAACTATTTTGCAATCTTGTTCAAACACAATTTTTCTCCACTCCCAAAATCTTTCGTTCTGATGGCGGCGACGAATTCACGAGCAACGCCTTCAAATCTTTTCTTCAAGAGCACAGTATCATCCCTCAACTAAGCTGTCCACACACACCTTAACAAAATGACATAACTGAGCGTAAGCATATGCACCTTCTCGACCTCACTCGTACGTTCTTACACGCATCCCAATCTACCAAATCAATTATGGGCTAAAGCTCTTTCAACAGCCAACTATCTCACAAATCGCCTTTCCTCCAAATCTATCTCATTTCAATCTCCCTACCAAACTCTTCATAACAAATTCCCCACCTATACTCACTTATGCTCCTTCGGCTGCCTCTGCTATCCTTGGTTGCAACTCTACACCTCTAACAAGATCTCTCCTCGGTCTCACGAATGCAGCTTCATAGACTACTCCTCTAGCCACAAAGGATACAAATGCTACAATCTTGACACACACAAAATCCACATCTCTAGACACGTCGTGTTTCACGAGCACATTTTTACCTACAATTCTACAACTTCCACATCCACACCTAACACCCAACTCACTAGGAACGCCACTTGCCCTCTTCTCCTGGTTCCTACTTCAACTGCTTCACATTCTTTTCCATCATTCAGCTCCTCACCGACCACTCACTCTCCCACCCGTAAAACTCAACTTACTACATTACCGCCTACTCCCAGTCTCACATCCAACACGAGTTCTGAAACTCTCTCCGCTCCTTCTCCTTCTAACCGTTCTACTCATCATATACAAACCAGATCGAAATAAGGAATTTCAAAATCCAAACACATCTTTACTCTCCTCAGTAGCACAGCTCCTCCATCTACCCTGACAACCTATAATCAAGCGGCCAAATTCGAACACTGGCGTGTCGCCATGGCAGAAGAATTCAACGCTCTTCAAAAATAAGGGACTTGGTCTCTTGTTCTAGCCCCTTCAAACAACTGAATTCTTGGACGCAAATGGACATTCAAAACCAAAATGCTTCCTACAGGTCAAGTGGAACGCCACAAAGCTCGACTTGTCTCTTTAGGCTATTATCAAATATTTGTAGTGAATTACAATGAAACATTCAGTCGATCGCCAAAATGCCTACCATCCGCATTTTGCTTACTCTTGCCCTCAATCTCCACTGGCCAATGCTTCAACTTGACGTCTCCAATGCCTTTCTGCACGGTGATCTTCCATATGATATTTATATGTGCCAACCTCTTGCGTTCGTGGACCCTCACTCACCAAACTCTGCGTGCAAACTACATAAATCGCTTTACGGTCTTAAGCAGGCACCCCGACGATGGTTCCAAAAGCTCACCAGCTTCCTACAATCCAGAGGATTTGGGTTTAGTCGCTCAGACCCCTCCTTGCTTATTGGATGTCGCACGTGCTCTTCTTCACTATGTTTACAGCTTCATCTATAACAGTCAGGGCAAGTTCAACTATAGCATTGGTGACCTGTATATGCAAATCAACCAAATTGCACAGGACGTCCAAAAGAACACCATGCAAATAGTTTTCCATGAGGATGGTTAACTACAATTTAAATTTATCAAACCTAAGGGACACATATTTCAAACATTTATCAAACATTCACCTACAGCATTCTCGGAATGTTCATATAAATGCCATTAATGCATGAGAGAAATTAATATTTTTAGTACTTGAAGACAATCACAAAAAATATATATAAGTAAGGCGAAGCCATAGGTAAAATCCTTCACATAATCAACAGATAATAAAAGAAACAGTTTATCCTACTAAAAACTAGTTCACTGCAGACAACCTATGAGGCAACTTACAGTTTCTAATTCAAGATTAATGACTAAGAGACACATCTGATCGAAAATCTATCTCTGTAAGAACAATGAAATATGGTATTATGAAACAACGTATAAGCTAAAAAACAGAACAATGAAATATGATATTTATGAATAAATAGGTTCAGCATAACTGTTAGAAGAATTAGATTATCAAAGTAAAAAAAAATGAACTAGTTTAACTCAATTGTGTTCCAAAAAATATTAAATTGCATGTACCCTCATCAACATCTTAGGTGAGCTTTACAAGCAGGAACTCCAAAATAAGCATTAGTTATGTTTCTGAACTCAATTAAATTCATAAAATTAATGCTTCACAGAAATTGAAATGATGTGGTCTAGCACTTGAAATCTATTTATTAAGGTAGAACAACTTATTCCTGACACAAACACCCTCCCGTAACACAGAATTCTACAAGACACTCAACACAAACCGCAAACCTATATAATTAAAAAATAAAGTACAAGCAATCTAGGAATGACCTACAACAATAATATATCATATTACTTAAAGCAATCTAGGATTGAACTACAGCTAAATTTTTGCAGAATAAAACCGCAGATGGTTCTCAACAATATGTTCGATCCACTTGCGAAGAACTTCACCTTCCCAAGTCATTAGTATGGCCTTATTATCATTACTATCCTTCAACGAGTCAAAAACAGCTAAGAGAGCTTCTGTTGTTAAATTCTCCATGGTGCCTAGTTTTTGCAAACAATCAGTCATTGTGTATGGGTTGCTTCTTATAACTGTTTCCTTAAAAATTATAGCATTTTTGTTAGACTACACCAACAACTTATTTAGGTTATCTAGTCCTCCTTTTAATCGTGGGCAACTTGTACTTTTGGAAGGTTCGTAACTTGATCGCTTTGAGTCTACCATTTGACTTGCAATTTGAAAGATGATGGTAAACCGTATGTTGCGTCGGGGAGATCACTTGCTGGAGTTCCTTCAAATTTGTATGCCACACCATTAGTTGTAAGAAATTCATCTTCGTATTGAGGCTCTCGTCAACTTCTAAACTTATTGGGTTACTAGTTATTTTATTGGATCTGGCACCGAACCCAACAGCTATATTGTCAGTACATATTTTTTCAAAAATGTCATATTGGTGAAATTGATGCTGACAAAATTGTAAAAGCTTAGGAGTCACCTACATTTTGAATATGCAACATGGCTTAACTTAATGCGATATTAAACCTAACTTTTATATGCATAAGATAAGTATTACCTGAATAATTTCATCTCAAAGCTCATCAATAGCAATTGGAATGTCTAATTCCTCATCCCAATCTAACCACTATGATTTGTTAATTGATATAGCATTCGGAAGTGAGATTTTATATTTTTAAACCTAATCATTACTGATGATTCAATGTAAAATGTACCCAACCTCCTGTTCAACACAACGACAAGTTTTGACCACTGCTCCCTCCTTAAGTTATCATTACATATATTTTCGTGCACGAATTGCTCAAAAAGAAGCTCGGCAAGCACGACATAGTACTCCTCGGGTCACCTAGGATTTTGAGATGTGCTTTTGGGTTGGCCGGAGTGGATAGATATTTCTTCAGCTACACGAGTTTGAGAGCTAGTGCCAGCATGAGCTAAACCTTTGTCTTTTAAAAATCTCTTCATTTCTATCATACATTCAAGAAAACAATATAAACATGTAATTTGATTGTTCTCGCATTTCTAAATAAATTTTATAAAGTATTTTCACGAGTAATACACTTTCTTGCTTCACAAACTCTGCAATCAAGAGCGAACCCATAATTTTTGAGATAGATGACATTAGATGACTCGTTATCGCACACCGATTCAAAATTATCTTTGTCAAACCCAATGTTAAATGTTCGCTTCATTCTAAATTAATTTACCCTAACTATTGTACTATCAAAGAATAGTTTGTCACATTAACATAGCAAACATCATATGGTAATAGAATACTTCAACTAGCCTAGCATAGTGATTTTTACAAATTAAATTAAATAACAATGCTTGAGAAGCTGAATAGTTTGACATTAACTAATCTAAAAAAAATTAATGTAGCACTACATTCATGTTGAGAAGAGATGCTAACAATGAAAATTCGGTATATTCAGCTTTTCTGATTTTTAGTTTTTTTGTAACACGCACGGTATAGTGTCAATTTAGTACAAGCAAAAAAAAAATCAAAGTTGTGGAATGTGTTCTACATAAAATGAAGAAAATTCGCAACCTGACTTTGAAAGCCAGTCCTTTGCCTTTCGAAAATAATGAAAAGTTCTTTGTGGCCAAAAAAAAAAGGTACAAAACTTTTGTATTGTGTTCTACACAACAAAGAAAGAAAGATCGTTACTTGGCGCCTGAGCAGGAAGCTGCGAAGCAGAATAACGAAGAGGAGAAGAAATCGGGAGATTGAGGCGGCTGGGAAGATGAACGTCTTCGTTCCTTCGTAAAAATAGGGCTAAGCTGCAGTCATAGTTTAAAATTGCGCAATCTGAGGCGCGCCTTTGCGCAATTTGCTTCAAAATAGCCTCAAAGCCTACGCAATTCTCAGGCATCATGAGGCGTACGCCTTAGGTGGAGTGAGGCACGCCTCACTAGCAATATTGCGCAATTTCCTTTGAGGCGTACGCCTCAAATATATGCTCAGTACCGCTCAGTACATGCTCGGTACCGCTAGGTACATGCTCGGTACCGCTCAGTATATGCTCGGTACAGCTAGGTATTTGCTCGGTACTGCTAGGCACATGCTCGGTACCGCTCAGTATATGCTCGGTACAGCTAGGTATTTGCTCGGTACTGCTAGGTACATGCTCGGTACCGCTCAGTATATGCTCAATACAGCTAGGTATTTGCTCGGTACTGCTATGTACATGCTCGGTACCGCTCAATATATGCTCGATATAGCTAGGTATTTGCTCGGTACTGCTAGGTACATGCTCGGTACCGCTCAGTACCGCTAGGTCATGCTCGGTACTGCTAGGTATATGCTCGGTACCACTCGGTATCTTCTCATACAAACAACTTACGAACTTAAAAAACAAACAGAACTTCAAAAAACAAACAGAACTTCAAAGTTACTCTTACAATAAAATTTTGTTCCGGGGTCGAACCCCGCCAGGAGGCAGCGCCCCCTTGGACCCCCGGCAGTCCGGCATATTGTTCTATTCATCATCTTTAGTAATAGTTGTTAGTGTTAGTCTACTTCTTCATGAGTGCATGCTTTGATTGGAAGATATTGGACTCTATAGGAGAGGAGGAAGGGGTGAGAAAATTCCCTTGAAGACCCATTTAGTGATGGGACATGATTTTATTGCATCTATTTTCTTACTTTCCCCTAATTTCAATTGTTATTTAGATATTTTTATTGTATGATAGAATCTTACTATTTTTTATTTGCTAAAACCCTTAAATTCTCATTTACGCAATTCTTCGTAGGTGAGGCTTACGCCTCACACCGCCTCGAGGCTTACGCCTAGCCTCACGGACGAAAAATGCCTCGCCTCACGGACGAAAAATGCCTCGAGACTTATTTACGCAATTTTAAACCTTGGCTGCAGTTGACGACACGAGCGCTGTGGGCATGGGCCGAGGGGGGGGGGGCAAGGGGAGGCACGTGCCCCCCTAAAAAAAAATCAACAATATCTAATTGAAAGCAGAGTGTAGCAGGTATGAGAGGAAAGGAAGCTGCAAAAAACAGAGAGGAGGAAGGAAAAGCTTATGTTGCCATTTTCATTCTTACAGGCTATATCACTGTGCTTTACACGTGTATATGTATGTTATTAAGGACGTTTCATAATAATTTTTTGCATGCAGCTCTAATTTATTAGTTTCAATTATTTAAATTTCACAAGAAAGAGATATAAAGAGAAAATAAATTATAATTATTTTTTCTTGAATCAATCTAATCAAGCACGAATTAACAATATAGTATAAGGCCCCATTTTTTAAAACTATTTTAGTAAAAAATTTATTTGAAGAAATTTTTTCAGCTAAAAAACTGTCTTAAAAACAGTAAGAAAGCTGTCTCAAACGAAGCCTAAATCGTTAGATATATTGATGTAGGAACATCTTAACTAAATGCATCTTTAGGAATATGTTATCTAAGTTTGTTATTACTAGCTTCTAGAATGTTCTTTTAGTTTTATAAATATCAAGTATTGTAGTAGGAATGACATTGAATGATGAATATTATATATTTTTGAAGCTTTAAGCTTGGTGTTACCTTTGTTCCCTGGATAGGGATTAAATCTTTCAAGCATCCTCTTCTTCTAACGATCCAACCCACATCATATATTCAAAACATAAAGCAACAAAAATAAATTTGATATGCCTTGATATCTTTTAAAATAAAATTGTTGATAATTTTCATAGAATAAAACTTTAAAGTCACAACAACTATATATATTTATGTCTTCTAAGAGCTAAGGGCCATGTTATTTTCATTTTTAATTTTGATCTTACAGTTCTTCTTAGCTCTGGTAATGAAATGACAAACGGAACTATTTTAATGTATTCTAACATTCCAGATGAAACGGCAAATAAAACTATTTTAATTTAGGCCCCCCTGAATAAAATTTTTGGCTCCGCCACTGGCCGTGGGTAACATTTCAGCACAGACTTAAATCCCGTTAAATCCGCCTACCCGAGGGATTTAATAAATCCCATATTTAAGCCGTAAATCAGAAAATCCGGGATTTAACATGCACAAAAATTGTTTGGCTGGATTTAGCATAAATCCGACTTAAATCCCGCTGTAAATCCGATACCAAACAGCCCCTTATTGATCCTTAGTTTTAAGCATTTTTTAAGGCTCTACTTTTTACTTACAGGACGCCATTAAAAGTTTTGAAGGAAAATAATTTTGTAATGATTGCCATTAAACTTCATGTCTTTAGATGACAACTCTAGTGGAATTCATTAATCCCAGGAAGCTTGGAATATGTTTTTGATGCAAGTATGACTAAGGAATTAAGGATTTCAGCCACCTCACTTGTGAATCAGGTTATAGACTAGTAGAATATCTGCGAAGATCTTTCCTCTTTTCATTATTAGGAGAACTAACTAAACTTGAAAATGAATCCCTGATCGCAAACTCATGCCCGGAAACATCAAAATAGCCTTAGTCAACTGGATCAACAAGCTCAAAGAAACCCAAAAAAAAATGCATCAATGAAAAGTAGGTGTCAAAACCCTAATCATAATCTGAATTATTCAATCGATAACACGACAGTAAAACCCCATACCGTTATCTTCTGACAAGAGCGAATCCCACATCAAAATTAAAAGGAAAAAAAAAAGTAAATTTCAGCAAAGGGAGGCGGCCCCAACCTCCAGAAGTTCTGCTTCACCTTGGCAAAAGTTGGGCGAGCTCAGATAAAAGAGATTGGGAGAATGCAGAGTCGCAGACTCCTGGTGAGGACATCAATCAAATATGAAAAGCCTCGGCGAAGCCTGCGAAGACGATGTATAATTAAAAGAAAAAATTGAGGGGAATCTTAAGTATAAGTTTTTATTTTAATTTATAGCAACCTGCAACAACGTCAAGTCTATATTTATTTATATAATAATTAAATTTTAAATATAAAAAATATTTTTAACATAACTAATTTAAAATAAGATATATATTTTCAAACATATATTTTAATATAATTTAAATATTAAAATAATATATAAATAAATATAAAAAATTTGAAATATATATATATTTGCTCTATGTAAGCAAAATTAAGTACTATAATGTATTTAACTATTTATATATATTTATTACTTAAATTTATATATTTAAGCATATAAAACTCTAAGCTATGAATTAAATTATAAATAACACTAATATTAAATTTTTTTAATTAAATACACTTCTTTATACAAATATTTTGAGGTTATATAAATAAATATAAAAATTTAATTAAATATATAATATAAATATTTTATGATCTTCATGCAAATCCCTATTAAGGGTTATGAGCTTTGATAAATATTTTAATATAATTATCTTAAGAATATTTATTCCCCTTGTTTTAACTTAAATTTTCTCTTTTTTCTTGAGTTTGCTTCTATAAATTTTTACCCATCTCTAACATCTATAATGGCTCTTGTCTTTTAAGTATATCTCACTTACCAAACTATTCCCAACTCCTATGATTGTTTCTCTTTCATACCATGGTGATGTTAAGGCAAAATTCTTCCTCTCCTCTTTCCAATACAATTGGAAGTATTCTAAACCAAAAGGCCTATTGAGTGTCCAAATGCTTCGATTTGTACATATTTCTCTCTTTTACAAGAAAAAAAAAACTTGAAATAAAATTTATTTCTAAGCAAAAAAGTTTTACCTTAGAGCCAAAGATTAGGAGCTCACTCTAGTAGGATATGCTATTTGAAAAATACCATTTTATGAACTTTTATTTCATCTATAAGGAAGCTTTGGAACATCAAAGATAGCATTATTATCCATTCTCTAATGGAAGAGCTCTTTTATTTTATTTTCTCTAACCTTAATAATGATAAATTGGTTTGAAAGGATGGCCTTTGATTTATAAATGGGAAGCCTTTTATTATGGATAAATGTCCATGGGATTTTAAGGTAATGAAGGAAGAATTTTATTAAAATTCAGATTTTGATCATTGGATTGAGGAAAGGATCTCAAAAGTGGCAATTAAAATAAACATCACTTTAGACTCCAAAACCCTTATTAAATTCTTTTTTTTTTTTTCAAGAGGTTATTTGTATGTAGTTCATGTAATGAATTTTTGCATATTGATAACTCATATTTATCATCCAATCCCTCAGGTGTAACCTCTACAATTGCCTATATTAGATGAAAGACCCAAAATAGGAATTTCTCATTTAGATGACCTCGAATAGATATCAAAATAAATACTTGCACTAATCCCACTCTTAGTGGTTGGTTTATGAACACAACTTAACTTGTCTTCCTCTCATCAATGATGCCATGAAGGTGGTAAGTAAAAATATAAGAAAACATGCTTCTTTGAATTCTTTTGCTAAATCTAAATCCATTATCCAACTAAAAAACTCATGTTTTAGTTCTTAATAGTCTTTTAGTTCTTATAAGGAATGTTAGCATTTTGAGGAGGATTTGTGACGAACTTTAGGGTGGAATTTTTTCTTTTTCAAAAATTGCGACAGGAAGTTTTGTTGTTTTACTTGCGGTGGAGTTGCGGCGGAAATTCCATTGCAAATTTGCAACAAATTTGACAAAAACTACCCTATCCAACCTACTTATTGGGCATTTGTTTCATTTCTTTGTTCTATTTTCTCGACCGCTTTTCTCTACCCTTCAGCTTTTTGATTTCACTCACCTCCTTCGATGACGTTCATTGCCTCCTTTGACGATGTTCATCACCTCCTTCGACGACGTTCCATCCTTTTTCATCCCAAGTCACACTTCCTCTCTGTTCTTCTCAGCCGCAGTCGCTCCTCCACCTCATTCTTCTTCTTAGAGATGGAGCTCGCTCGTTGTGAAGGTATCCATCTTTCATCCTTTTGCGCACTTCTTCGACCAAATTATCACATCCAAAGTCACACCTCGTCATCATTCTTTACATAGTAGTTGAAGTTGAGGGGACGGGAGCTTGATCATTACGAAGGTAATCATCTTTCTTCCTTTTGTGCCATCTTTGTCCAAATCCACCGCCGCCGCAAGGTATGCATTTTTTTTATGATAGCATTTTTTATGTATAAGACTAGGGAGGGAGTTTAATGTAAACTTGAATTATAGAGGTCAACATTAGAGTCTAATGGGAGGGATAATAACATGGGTAAATAATTCACTAATAAGAGTATATGTTTTAGGTATCTTAAGTCTATTGTTCATAGTGATAGTGTAATAGATGGAGATATTATTAGCAGAATTCATGTTGGATGGTTGCATTGGAGGAAGACATCAGGCTTGTTGAATGATAGAAAATTCTCCCTCAAACTGAGGGAAAATTCTATAAGATGTGGTGATGAGACCTGCAATGCTTTATGGTGCAGAATGTTAGCCATTAAAAGATAAGCATAATATTCAGTTAAATGTTGTAGAGATGAGGATGCTCAGGCGGATGAGTGATGACATAAATCTATCAATGTTAATATTGCAGAGATGAGGATGATTGATGACAATAATTTCTCTCCTCAACATCATACAGCCAAATCAAATAACCAACTAGCAGTAATAGAAGAGCACTCCTTCACTAGAAAATCTAAAGAATACCAAAAATCTACTTCAAATCCATCATAAATCTACTGCAAATCCATCATAATTTATGACAAAATTTGCGACATTTTACAAAAATGAAGACGTCATTTTTTTAAATTTAATTCCATTGTAAATTCATCATAAATCCGCCAAAAATATTCGCGACTGATTACTTCCATATCAAATATATTTTTGATACAACTTTTACCATTAGAATTGAATTCGCCGCAAATCAAAATTCTCAATAGATTTGGCTTGTTTTATAGTGAATTTTTATGTTGCAAAAAGCTGACTTTCCTGTATAATATTATCACCTTGAATTTGGGAGAGTTTTTGGGGGAAGATAGGATCCATAAGTAAAAATTACTAGTTCATGATAATCACATTCATATGTTAGGCTGTTGGGAGACCAAAGTGAGCTTGGATCATGCTATGTGCCTTCTCTTAGTCAATAGGTTTCAAATTTTACCAAATGAAGAGGGTTATTAGAATTTTTAGTCTCACCCAATTGTGAGAGTCTAGATTAAAGGGAATTCTTCCCATCTCAAGTTTTTTTTTTCTCAGATCATCCTCGACTTATTGCGCCCTTGTTAATTTTTCTTAACTTCATCAAATTATGTTTACTATTGCATATGATACTAATGGAGTGTCTAAGAGAAATGTCCTTTGGGAGGCTATAGCTAATCTTGGAAGTACTATTGTGTTTGCATGGATTATTTAATGAATTTTAATTGTGTTAGATCTACTAATAAGAAAGCTAGTTGGAATACCCCTCCCTCCTTCATACAATTAATTGACTTTAATAATTACTTTTTCACTATGATCTTTAGGAAGTCGCTATTTTTATCCCTATCAAAAATGCCCTTAAGAAGCCCCTCTTAAATAAAGCTCTTAAGATGTCCCTCTTAAATAATGTTAATACATTGGTTAGATCCACCTCTTCATTTAGCAAGGAACAATATAATATTTTCACCCATCTTGTGGATAATCCACTTAATTTTTTTCTTCTTTAAGTGGTTAGAATGATTCACGATAGAAAATGACTTGAGTTTATTCCAAATATCTTAGACATTTTTCATAATTTTTGAGATTTATGTTAATATTATTCTAAATTTCTTTCATTGAAATAATGTCAAACTAATTAAAAATTCAATATAATTCACAATCTTGAAATATTCTTTGAGTCATCTTAGATGTCAAAAACTATTTCATGAATTTTAAAGTTCATGCAGACCTAAAATAATAAAAAAATTAAACAAATTCAAAGGTAAATATAATAATAATAATAATTAACAAGTAACCTTAACACTAGAAAAATAATTTAAAATCTAAGAAAAAATATCAAACAAAATTCTATATGTGTAAAAAATCATAAAGAATAATAAAGTGAATAATCATGTCAATAAACATCTCAACTTTGCCTTTAGGTTAAGTAAATCTCTTAATCAACCTATAAGTTAGAAAATTCAATAAAAATTCTAAGAAGCATAAGAAATGTGTTAGACAAGTTTTTATGAACTCATAAAACTATCATGAATAATAAATTGAATTGAGTAACATGATTTATAATCCATAATAAAATTTTCTTCTACAAATTTTTAAAAGCAAAATAGAAGTACTTAAATATTGAGATTTAAAATAAAACCTCCTATGGGTAAAAATTAAACAAATTTAAAATTAGAAATGAACAAACAAATCAACAATACACCCATACAACCTAGCAAATACTATACATCAGATAGGTCACTAATCTTAGATTTTTTTGGTTAGGATATTTACTTTATGTGCACTTTATTTCTTGTGTTTTACCTGTTGCTTTACTTTTCACTATATTGCAAATATTAAATCACTAACTCTAAACTTAAGGAAAACAAATAAATAATTAAAGACCTTTGATTAACTTTGACTAGAACTAAAAAATTAAAACCCTTAGTAAGGGGAAAGATGTTTGTTAACTAACTAACACCAAAAAATGATTAATACTTCAAGCCCTATGATTTATACACATAAACCTTTCTAATTTATAAGTTTAACCTCACTAGTGTTTCAGATATTTCAATGCTTGACTATATAATAACATGATTTTCTTTCTAAGATCAAATATCTACTATAAAACAAAAATAATCAAATCAACTATGAATGACATTTAGGAATCAAAGAACTAACAAAAATAGAAATGCCCCCTAAGGATTAAGCCATAATAAATTGCATTATCTAGGAGCATAATGCATGTTCTCAAACCTAGGCCAACTAGCTTTTCATAGTTAGGTTGTAACCCCTAACTCCTTACATAAAAAATAGCCTGCCCTACAGTGCTTTTTAGAGTGACTTTCATTCCATGTGTTTATGATTAGGTGGTTTATCTAGAAGCCCTCTTAAGGAAAATTTGTGAGTCTAGAAAATTCAAGTTTTCTCAAGCTCTTTATAACTTTATCTCTTTAGGCCTACGTTATAGTCACAACTTTATAGTGCTTACTTTAGTTTTAAGGGTTTGGGGTAAATTTTTATATCTAAAGTGATGGCAGTGGGTAGCTTTTTGGTGAGATTAAGGAATAGAAATGACAATGGATCTTTAGTTTGATATTTAAAAAAGTGTTCTTGAATTTATGGTGGAATTGTGAGGGGTTTAAGGGTGTATATTTGTAGAAATGCTAAGACTAGTTTAGTTTGGGATGATTTAAAAGATCACTTTAGAGAGTAACTTTTATGTTAGATAATTGGCTGTAAATGATGGTGTATGGTTAGCTTAGGCTGTGAACTTATGATTTGGAGTTAATGGTAGGGTTTGGTTAAGTTTAAGAGGATATTGAAGTATATTGAATAATGTAAGGTCCAAGTGTTCCCTATTTGGCATGATGACTATATGGAAGTGTTTAGAAGAATTTTATGATTTTGATTATTAGTTTATTGGTTTTAGAGGATGATTTTCAAGTTAAATGAAAGTTGTGAATAGTTTAGAATAAGTGTTTAAGAAGATTTATAAATAACATAAAAGAAATAAATATAACTACCTAATCTAACCAAAGAAAAGGCACACACTTGAAGCCACCAAGAAAATGAAGAGAACTTCTCCATAAAATTATTTCATTCCAAATCTAAAAAATTATAATTCATATAAGCCCATATTTATAGGTATTAAAAGATAACTATTAAAAAAAACTAGGGGGGAAATAGAGGGGTTTGGTGGATATTAAAGAGGAGCTCTGCTTACCCATTACACATACAATTTAGACTAATTGCCTCATCCCTACCTAATAATTTTATGGAAGATCATACAAGCTTCTAGATAGTAAATAAAATATAAACTACATTTAAAATATTTAAAATTTTGGGCTCAATATTAGGCTCCTATAATTGAACCTTTTATTTAATCCTTTTGTTGAGCTTTGATTATAACTCTTGTAATTGAACTTTTAGTTTGATTATTTTTATCCATGTGATATGCTATATTAGTAAACCCTCACCCCTAAGTAATTTCTCAATCAAGATATTGATGAAATATGAGCTCCAAATTTTTAGTAAAATGCTCAACTCCAATGATAGATTCTAATTTCAGTATCTTAAAGACCAATATATGATAGTTTTGAGTACTTTTAAGTTTCTCATAATTTAGTACTCCCTACCCTTCTTTAGCCTCTAAAAATGCAAGCATGCTTGCTATTTTAAAAAGATTTTTTTACCTGGAGCATTAGTAAATAAAATAAAAATAAAAATGTATAGTTTAAATTGACTCTTATGCTTTACAGTTTGGACTAGAATTGATTAGACTTAATGATTTGATATCAACTTTTTGAACTCATCCTCAGGTCTTTTTCATATTCTTACTTGAGCATTTTAGTCCCAGCTTCGCACACTACATTTTAATTTAGTCATTGTGTACACCTCACTTATTAGTTCTAATTTCTGTGTCATGTGTATTAGTCCAAAAAATAATACATTAAAAGTTAAAATAAATTATGTTTGTGATTATCAAAATATGTGATATGAATTTAGGCTTATGTGGGGCCAACATGACATATCTATGTAAATTCAACATAGAAAATTTGCAAGCATAATACATTAATTAAAATATAACCATATTGGAATGAATACTAATTAAATCAAACAAGAAGGATGAAAAATTCAATATCTAGCTATGTTTTACACTTAAAAAATATATTTAGAACACAATAGTAGAATAGTAGCCCATCAGAATTAATATGAACAGGCAGGAGATGAAAGAAGAAGAAGAAGGTAAATATGATGATCAAACTTATTTATTCTTGCTCCCCACTTCTTTCTCTAGTTGTATGCTCTCTTCTATTTTCCCAAGCTCTCCCAAAAATCCCAATTTCATCTTTTTATAACACCCCAATAATTTGCACCAATTTTCTATCATCCCATAAAAATAATAATTACAATAGATTACTTCTATGCCATATATAGTGCTATTGTTTAAGGTAGTTGCATCATAATGTCGTAACTTTTGTTCTACAACTTACCCTAGCACCACTTTGCCAAAATTAACATCACATTTCCACATATTCATTAACATGTCTGGTTCATTTAGAAACTAGCATTATGGATCTAGTTATTGCATTGTAGTGCTATGCCTAGTATAAAATATTTATAGGGAGAATGAGTACTTGATGAATTGTGGCTCTAGCTTTGGGGAATGAGGGCAATTCTTGAATTCTCTTTCAAGACATTCTTGAATCCTTTTCTACTTGTAATTTAATCTAGCAATTTTTTTTAAGTTTTCATTTATATCTTGTGGTCTCTTTAGATTATTTATGTGGAACAAGATGTCATATCCAAGAAAAATATTTAAGACCACACGATAACAAGCAAAAAGAAAACTCTTATGTAGAATTTTAATTTTATGTGTGTACCTTAAGTAGCATTTTTATTTTATGTGTGCATGTTAATTGGTGTAAACCACTATGTACTTCTTAATTTGTAATTAGTGATTGTAATTGTGGTATGAAAGTGAAAATTTCAAAAATTTTAAAATTCAAAAATTTGAAAATTAAAATTTTCGAAAAATTGACGTTTGAAATTTGAAATCTCGGAGGGATCACAAGAAGTGTATGTTAAGTTGAAATTAAATAAACTTGATGGTTGAAAAATATAAAAAATACAAATTTCTAAGTAGTTATATTCGACCTCCTCATTGAAAGAGGTGATTACATCCCTCATTTGCATGTGAAAGGTATAATTTAACTTTAGTTAAAAATCAAAATATTTAAACAAGAATTCAAATTATGAAAAAAGAATCAATTTGAAAATTCATTTCAAAACATTACAAATGCTAAAAAAGGTTGTTTTGGTTGAAAATATATTTTGAGATATAGTTTTGAAAATATATTAATTTTCTTTGGGAATATTAAATTTTGGAATTTTGAAATTGAACACTCTATTATGAACAACATATCGCCTCGAAAGACGAACATATCGTTCCCTAATTGGTTCGAATTTCAAAGTTTTAAACTTGTCTAAATTATTGTAGTCAGACTCAAGGGGAAACAACATATGATCCCGAAAGATCATAATGAAACTCAATCGATTGTCTGACTATGACAATTTAGATAGAAGATCATTAATCTCATAATCAGAACTACAATAATAATTGATATATCTATCCGAAGAAAGAAGGTATCAATTATTATCGATCATTCGAAAATGACGATAATGATCGTTTTATTTGATTTTCCCAAAGAGAATTAATTGAGAATTTGAAAAGTTTATTTTGAAAAATTAGATCTTAGTTACTAAATCTCCTACGAGCACAAGCCCTCGTAGTTAATTACATCGTAGGAAAATTAGAGATTTTCCTACGAAAACTCTCGATTAAAATAGCGATATGAATTTTATTTAGAATTTAAAGTTAAATATCAAAGGAAGTTAAGGTTTGACTTTCAAGGGGGATTGGTTCAAGATTGAACACTTATTTTCGAAGCCAAAGGAAGAGGAGTAGGGAGTGTTTTGAGATTCTGAATTACTTCAGAAAACACTCCAATCTATCCTAAGTGTTAGGCTTGTATTTGATTGAAAGAAAAATTTTTAGTTTGAGTGATCAATTTTATTAGAATTTTGGGATTCAATTCCCGAAAGTTGAGGTCTTATGGCCCGAGCCAGCCTCAGAACCTAAGTCTAAATTGGGCACTAAGAGTTAGCACCCCGAACCTAGCTAGTGCAATGCAATTCTGGTCTTACCCCGGCCTGGATTGGGGAGCCAGCTAAACCACCTAAACGATTTTAAAAAAAAATGTATCCGGTCTTTTTGTAGAGTGGTAGGGACATTAATTAGAAAATTTTAGAGAAATGGGGTCGACATCTAGAGCAAATCCTTAATTGACCCCTTCAACTTATGTCGGGTATTTGATGACTAAATAGATGCAATTAAATATTAGACTCTTTTAAATTTGTTACTAATGCGATGCATGCTAATTGACTCGATTGAATGCAGAATTAGTATGTAGCAGTTTAAAAATCTTTGGCTTAGAAAATAGGTTTTATCCTAGAGATTGCATAACATCCCCTTGACAGATCGGCACCCTCATAGGTCAGGTGGCCTGCCAGAACCCGCAGGCGGGGAGATGCCTAACAAGGTTGAGAAAGTATAATATGTATGCATGAAAAACCCTCGGCGAGTCCGAGCTTACTTCTTAGGACCGTTTAGAGTTACTATCTTATCTTAAAATTTTTATTTAATTAAAATAGAAGAATTTTTTTGACAGACCCCTAAGAGCCTAAATTCGTATTCCAGACTAAATCAAAGACGGCATGCATATAAAAAGACTAGAAAAGGCAGGAATTCTAATGCACAATCAATTAAATGAATTAACTACATTAAATATATCAAATTGAATGTCCATATGGCAAGTGCCACTTATTATTACATCACAGAAATGACAGTAAAGTAAAGTGGCCGGGCTCCACTGACTACAACCCGGATTTCTAATCCTAAATTAAATGAATTTGAAATTTGGGATTCCTCTCGTTGTCCATTTCTTCGTCTTCTCACGAACACCTTGATTCGTCGGTTCCGGATACCCAAATGAAAAGAGACTCCCCCTTAATCGGGGTGTTATCTTTCCTCTTTGGATATTTGAAGGAGATCCTAATTTGATTTCCAAATGGAAGAAGACTCTCCCCTTTAGGGATGTCTTCACCTCTTTGGAAATCAAGTTGGATCAAATTTCCCAAATTCAAATCATTTTTGAGCAATTACAACCTTTATACAATCAAATTTACATCTCAATTAAAAATGAAAATCTAGACTCGATCCTGCAGGGTTATCCTAATAATCAACAATTATATACTCAATCCCAAGCAGTTATAATATAGAAAATTAAAATGCACTTTTTAGCCACACTTGGCCATGCTCTTTTTATTTAAAGGGGGTCTTAAGCGCGGCAGGTACCTGTGCAAAGAGTATATATTTTTTTATTAACTGCCCCCTTTAATTTTTTTAGCTCCTTGTATGAGCATGGCCACCTGCATAAGATTGCACAAGTATAGTTCGCTCCTAACCTAGGGGTAAGTCTAACATACAATCAATCATAGAATGCAGGAAGTAAGTAAATAAACACATCAACTCTACACTAGCAAACAGCATGCAGTAAAAACTCGAAAAACTCGGCACACAACTGCAGAAAGTAAAACACCGGCCTATCCTAAGACTAGAGTCGGTGATCCTAGCAAACCATCTAAAGTGTGTGGGGTAGGTCGTGTGGTTTTGATGTACCCTAATTGGGATTATTAGTTAAAGTTATCTAAAGTTTGATTGGTTAGAAGGTTTAAGGGATTTAAGTTTGAATTCAAATATTAATAGCTTAAGATTAATTTTAAGACTCATTTAATTATTTGTTGGATATCACCTTTGTTTCACACCGAGGCCGTGAAGTTTATTTCACCTTCCTTGGGGCTAAGTTAATAGCCTCGTAGGCCTGGGTTACCCAGTGGTACCCGATATAATTAAGTATTTTAGGTTGATTAAGGTTTAAGAATTAATGAATTTTATTAGAAATGTTTGGTTGCTGATTTTCAAAATTGATTCATTTAAGTTTGCCATTAATCGATTCGTGGCGTTGTGCCACCAGGCTCGAGGAACCAGCCTCCTTAGGACACTTAGCCCCGCAGCCCGGAGTAGTCCAGCCGATAAACCAAATTAATGTAATTAAATTAGAGGTTTTAAAAGGTTGAATAATTAATAATTAATCTATTCTTAAGGTTTAACACCCCTTGGAATCCATTCGTGGCGTTGTGCCACCAGGCTCGAGGAACCAGCCTTAGGACACTTAGCCCCGCAGCCCGGAGTAGTCCAGCCAATAAACTTCATCTTTAGGATGGTTGTTGTGCTTTAAAAGGTTTGTTGAATGTTTTAAACATTAAGTTAACATTTTCTGGAATTTTAGGATGATTTTGAGATTTATGAATTTTTGGAATATTTTAATCATTTAATTAAAGGGTTGAAAATTGACTTTTTGATTAAGTTCAAATTCTGGAATGTTAGAATTTTATTAAAATACTAGACCTTACTACGATCAGTTAGACAGTAAGTATGTTGAAATTGGATTTTTCTACATTTTATTACGAAGGTTTAAAGTTTTGAACTAGATTTGACCTAGAGTTGACCGATTTGTTGATTTTTTGAAATATTACGGATTTCTGGAATTTAATATTTTTAATAAATATTAGACCCTATTATGAGTTGAATGCAAGTGAGTTTGGATGATTTGGATTTTTCTTGAATTAGTTATGAATATTTGAAGTTTTAGGTATTTAATGAATTTTCGAAATTGTTTAATTAAAGGGGCCTTTTGTGATTTTGCTCCAAATGAGATCCCAACTCCTTGAAATTAGCTCCAAAGGTCAGGAATGACCCAAGGAGAGATTCCCAAGTGTTTGGGAAATTTTTTGAAGTTTTAAATAATTATTAATTAATTATATTAATAACATATTGATTTTCACTTAAAATTAGATTAAGGTTTAAATTGCTGTCAAATCAAGGGGATTTCAATTTTCATGAGTTAAGGATTGAATTCTGGTTACTTAGAGGGTTTATACATAATTTTTGGGTTTAAATTGGATTTATTACATTTTCGGGGAGATTTAAAGGCTTAATTAAGGCTTAAACTTAGGAAAATTAATTAGGGATCTTAATGATTTCAGAAATCAGTGAAAATTTTCCTAATGGCTGTACATGTCACTAGGTTCAAGTGTTTGAAGTTCCAACTCAAGAGGAAGTGAATCCTAATTATTGAAAATATTCTAAATTTTCTAAACATGTCCTTAATTATTGTCCTTAATGTCACTAGATTTAAATAGGATTGAATCAAATCTTCTCTAACCCTTGAACAAGCATGAATGAAATACATAAGCATCACACTCAAGTCCTTAAATCTAGGAGAACCTAGACTAGGTGGTGTGTGTACCTTAAGCATGCAAGAACTAACATAATCAACTTAACTTAAATCTTGATTAGTGAATAGTTG
Source organism: Dendrobium nobile (assembly GCA_022539455.1). NCBI lineage: Eukaryota > Viridiplantae > Streptophyta > Magnoliopsida > Asparagales > Orchidaceae > Dendrobium > Dendrobium nobile. The sequence goes on from CM039733.1 coordinate 61,253,279, forward strand.
AAGCACAACTATGCACTAATCACTCCCCATCAATGTTATTCAATCAAGCTCAATCTAGGTTTAAAGTTTCAAAAGATCTCTCAATTATGTTAAAGGTTTAATATATATATAATTTTAAAATAATTTTCAAAATATAGGTATTTTCATATGTAAACCTATAAGGATATTAATTTTAAAATAAGATAATTTAAAATAACATTAAAATAAAATTTTGAAACTTGAGAGATCCACTGATTTTCAAGGTTATGTGAAAATAGTTTTTAATTTTTGAAATATTTAATATAATATTAATTAAATATTAAGGATTTTAAAATAATTCAAATAAATCAAAATAAATTGAGTTTTAAACTTTGAAAATAGTTTTAAATTAAAATATTTGAAATTCTAAAAATATTGATATATTATTCAAATTTTTATGAATTTATTTGATTTTAAAATGAATTTTTAAAGTTCAATGCTAATTAAAGCATTTCAATTGATTTAAAATTAATTGAATCTTAAGAATTAATACTAAATAATATTAAATTAATTCTTAGTTACTCTCTGGAAATTCAAAACAGACTAAAATAATTTTCTCTTAAAATTTAGAACTATTTTGGTTTATTTTAATCAAATAATAATTAAAATAACCTACTAGTTAATATTTAAAATTACTTAAAATATATAGAATATTTTGAAGAAATTTTATTTTTAAATTAAAGCCCTTGAAAATACAAACAATTTGACATATTATATGGATTTTTTGGATTTGTATTTTATTTTTAACATTTTTTTGAAGTTTCTGGTAATTAAATGGTTTTAATTTTAATTAAAACCCTTTAATTAAACTGGCGGCCAATCATTAGGACAGGTGGCGGGCACGGGATGAAACGCGTGGCGGCGGCGAAGGGTTCACGCGTTTTCCACTTAACCACGTCAGCGCGTGGTCAAGGCCGTCCGATCGTCCGCGCACCCGATCTGACGGTCCAGATCGAATCCCGCGTTTTGATCTCGTGAGAAGAGATCGGACGGCTGATCTCTGATCGCGCGGTTTCGAACGGATGCTGGGGATCTCGCCAGCTCGTAATCCATACAAACATTAGATACATGCGATTGTATGGACCGCGGGATGACGAGATCCGAGCCGTTGATCATCAAATCAACGGCTCACAAAACGCACACCTGCAGCAGCCTACCGAGACGCCCTAGAATACGTTTTTTGCCTCGTTCTTTTGATCGGATCGATCATTTTCAATGAAATTTTAAATAAAGATTGAAGACATGAACAGAAATCGTGGGGGAGGTTTCATTTAACCTAAAACATCCTATACGAAGAGCTAAATAACCCTATCTAATGTGTACTAAATCTAGAGTTTTGAGGGATTATACCGCTGGATCTTCGATATTTCTGGATGGATGAGCTTGTAGATTGTCCAAGTGTAGGTCCCCAGCAGAAAATGGAGCTCGAACACGTCTGGATTGGCCGCTACAAGCTTGGGACGGACTGGGTGGTGGTTTCGCCGGAGAACTCGCCGCCGGTGACGGGCAACCACCTGGGTTTTGTAGTGGGAGGGTAGAGGAAGTCCCAGAGACTCAAAACGAAAAAAAACTTTCGGCTTGAGAGGCTGGAGCTAGAATGAGATTGATTCATTTCATTAGGGCATTACCCCCCCTATTCAAACGTCTCCCAGCCAAATGGATGGCTGGGATGCATCAGGGGGCTCTCCCTGATGAGGGACAAGTGTCCCAAGCCGTCTGGTGGCAGGGAGAAAGGCTGGGAAAGGCCCTCCAACCATTGGCCAACTTTAGGGAGGTGGGGGGGACCATTGCCTCTTAAGGCTAAACCCAGGGTTGGGCTTGGTTAGGGAGCCTATTAGAGAGCTTTAGGTGATAAAAGGGTGGGCTAGAGCAGCTTAAATCAAGGAAAAAGGGATTGAAGGCTGATTATGGCCATTTGGGAGGATTTGAGGGCTTGGTTTGACTTTGTTGACCAGTCAACAGGTCAAGGGTACTGAGGTGGCAGCTGAGTTGGCAAGGGGGGTTGTCTTGAATGCTGGAATGTGAAGAGCTTAAGGCAATCCACTAAGAGTTTGAGGGTTCAAGCCATTTGGACACTTAAAGGGTTGTTGACCAAGTGTTGACTGGTCAATTCCCAAGGAGACTGCTGATGTGGCAGCCTAGAGGTCCTAGGGGTTGAGTAGGTTGGATCATAAACAAAGCCAAGGGAAGGGTTTGAAGGTTTGAATTTGATATGGGGTTTGAAAAAGATTTGACCAACTTATAGAGTTGACTTAGTCAACTCTAAATGGGTTTGATTGGCTAAAGTTTAAAGCATGGTTGGACCATGTTTGGAGTTGATTTTGGAGCTTTGAAATGAACTCAATGGGTTGAACGAGTTGAAATAACCCATTAAAACCTTAAGGGAATTTTGAGTCAACCTAGGTTGACTGGGTCAACTAGATTGACTCAAGGGGTGGGTCCAGGCTGTGCAGGTTTAAAATAATATTTGAAATCTGATAGAGGTGGTTTCAGGGATTGAATGGTTCATTTTGAGTCAAAAGGGCTTAATGGGCCCTTAATGGGCCCTTAAGCCAAAATTGGTTGACCTGGTCAACCGACTGGGTTCAGGGTCGGAAAATGGGTTCAACAGGTTCAGAATATGATTCTGAATCTATTGAATGTGGTCCCAGGGTCTGGAGAGGTCAATTTGGTCAAAATCACTATTTGAACCCTTAAGGGCCTTCTTGGGTCAACCCTGTTGACTTGGTCAACCAGGTTGACTCAGGGGCTGGGAATGGGTCCAAAAGGTTTTGTTTGACATTTGAAACTTGCTGGAGGTGGTTGAACTTGATTTGGAGGTCATTTGGTGTGAAATCACCATCTGAGCCCCGCAGGGGTATTTCGGTCATTTTGACCTCTGGTCAACCGGGGGTCAAAGTGGGTCCAGAAAAATTCAGTTTATTGTTCAACATATCAAGATTAAAGGTCTGGAACTGACTAGAGGCTTTGGTGAAGGCTCTAGGGTCAGAAACTTCAAAGTGATAGGTCCAGTGGCATAGGCTGTAAATAATTGAAGGTTTTACAGCCTATGGATCTTGATTTAGTAACTGAGGTTAGAGAACTCAGAATGGGCTCAAATTTGGAGGGTAGCCTCTAGAGACATGTCCCATCAATATGCAACTGACAAACCCTGAATCAGAGGCCATTTGACAGGGTTTTGAAGTGTTTGAAAATTCAGTGGAAAAGGCTTTTAGGACAAAGCCTTTGGACTTGAAGTTTGAATCTGGATTTTTGAATTTGGGCTGGATTTTGGGTTTGAATGATTGAACTTGAGCTATTTAAATCATTTATGATCATTTGAATGATCATAATTGATTGGATAGGTTTGATGTTAGATCAAAGGTATGATCTAGGCTGAAGACTGGATTCTGAACTTGACTGAGGTCTGGATCTTGATTAAGGATTAGATTGAATTGAGATCTGGATTGGATTAGAGTCAGGATTGATTTGAAGTCTAGATTGATATGGGATTTGAATTGATCTTAAGGTCTGGATAGATCTTAGGTCTAAGAAATTCCTAAGGCCTAAGGAGATTACAGGGTCTGGATCTAGAAGAGTCTTAGGGTCTAGAATAGGTCCTAAGATCTGAAGTCTAAAAGGGTCCTAAGATCTAGAATAGATCCTAGGGTCTGGATCTATCTGAAAGAGTCCTAAGATCTAGAATAGATCCTAAGGCCTAGATCTAAAAGAATCCTAGGGATCAGATTGATCATAGGATCTAAGGTCTGGATTAATGTGGGGTCGGGATCGATCTGGAGTCTGGGTGGGTCCTCAGTGACCTCATACAAAAATGAGGTCAACAAAGGTATCATCATCCATGAAGAAAGTTACATAATGACCAATTTAAACATTGCTTGAAACCAAAAGTAAACTTTCTCATCTTCATAAAATGTAGGAACTTTAATGTAAATATAAATTAAGATCAAAGCATATCTTTGATGGAGACGAGAATACTAAATATTTACAAAGATGAGAATACTAAATACTTTTACTCCATGGTTAACAAAAGGAGAGATACTTTACTGTACCATTTAAGTATTCTAATTAACCAATTTTTAATCATAATTGGACTCCTCAAATTCTTTCTGAGGAAGATAATTCCTTTTTAATTAAAACTCCTTTTGAAGAAGAGATATGATGTAATTATTTTAATATGAATAAGAATTCTATTGCTAGGATAGATGGATTCCCAGCTCATTTATTTCAAAAATGTTAGGACAATCAAACCTGATGTGATAAAAGCCATTCATTATTTTTTTCATGGTAGATCTATTTCTAAATTACTTAATAGCACCTTCATAGCACTTATTAATAAAATCCACAATCTAGAATCTTGGATTGATTTTAGGCCTATCAAATTTATGCAGTATATTCAATGAATTGTGAACAAAAATTCTTTCTACTTGGTTAGCTTCTATGCTTCCTAATATCATTTCTATAAATCAAACCATATTTGTCAAAAGTAAAGCTATTATAGATAATATTATGTTGGCTCAAAAGCTTGCCCATAATTTTAATATTAAAACTTTTGGCCATAAAATCATATTTAAACTTTATATTTTCTAAATTTTACGATAGCCTTAATTGGAAATTTTTACATGATATTTTATGTCTTATGGGGATAAACATTTTAGAAATGATATTTTTTTATTAGATTTAAATAAAAATTTAACTCTTAATAAAACATAATGGAGAAAAATGATTCATATAGCTGCCTCTACATAATGGGAAAAAGGCTTGTTTTTTTTGTTGGGTATGAACACAATATGCTCAAAACTTATAAGAAGAACATAAAAAATATTTAGTTTTCAATATTGATCAATGGTAAAACACATGGTTTTTTAAAATCCTTATAAGGTTTAAGGCAATGTACACTTATCTCCATAAGCCTTTTTATTATTTCCATTGAATATTTATCTAGAGGTCTAACCATCTTTTTAAAATCACCATAGATTAAAATATCATAATTAGAGAGGTCTTTATATTTCACATGTATGTTATGCTAATATTATATTTATATTTACAAATAAATTTTTTTTATATAGTAAATCATCTCAGAAGATTTTTAGCCCTCTATTTGAATAAGAAAGTGGCCTTTATATTAATAACAAAAAAGTTACTTTGTTCATGGCAAAGCTTTACCTAACATAAAAAATCAATACATAGAAAGATATTATGGGCTTTAAAGTTAAAAGTTTGACTTTTATTTACTTGGCACCCTTTGTTTGAAGGGAAAAAAAAAATCTCATAAGATTATTAACTCTATAAAAAAAAAACATTGACATATTGGGAAAATAAGCTTTTATCTATGAATGCTGAACTTATTCATATCAAAAGTGTTCTTAATTCATTGCTTCTCATATCTTATTCAATAAATCAATACACACTTTTTATTTATAGCAGAATTTGTAGGTTAATTAATAAATTCGTTTAAGGAATAGTTCTTTGTTCTTCTTGAAAGTTCCTTTGAGGATGGTGGTTTTGGTTGCAACATTTTAGCACATCTTTCACAATCTTTACTTATAAACTCTGATGATCTTTTGAGTTAGAGAAAAACTTATGACCTATCTTTATATATATATATATATATATATATATATATATATATAAATAATATTGCAAGGGAAATAATATAGTAACATTTTTATATAAACAAAGTTGTTATCCTACTTGGAAATGCTCATATAATGTTAAATAGGAGGCTAAAACATTACAATAATGGGGCTTATGTATTGGATCCTCATTCCTCTGAAGAGATAATTGACTAGATCTTTGTTTTCAAGACTATCTTCTCAATATAAATTACAATTCTATATGAAAGTAAAGCCTTTTATCAATAATGGTGCTTGGGATGCTCTAAATCTAATTGATCAACTTCTTACCGCCATTATGAATCTTATTATTACAATTCCTATAGAAAATAATGTGCTAGACTATTTAATATTTAAACTTTCTTAATCTAAGAAATTCAATTTGGAAAATGTGTAAGAGGATATCCAAATGAGATATAATCCTTGTAAAAAAAAAAATGTTATGTTCTATCTTGGGAAATTTTTAAAGGCTTTATCCCTATGGATGCTTGTCTTCAAAAGAAGATTTTTCTTATTCCCTCTAAGTGTGTCAATATTGCTTTCAAGTGAAATATATTCCACATGTATTAATTAATGGTGTAGTACCTTCTAAAGTATAGTTTCAGCATGATTAGCATTTTAACACTTCATAATAAAGTTTCATGTTTTAATATGCTTTGGTAATGATTCTTTACTGGTGCTGGTAAGGCTAAGGCTCCCATTATAATAATCATTAATGTTCTTATTCTAAGGTATTTATAGTTCGAAAGAAATGAGACTGAACATAAATGTCTTAATTGAATCATTATATAATCATTATACAAGTTTTAGAGATTTTTAAAATATTGTTTATGGTTTCTATGGTTTTGTTTGGCACAACTTTTTTGATGCTTTCTAAAATGACTTTTTAGCACAAAATTTCTAATTCACAAAATTTTTGTACTATAAAAAACTATTTTAGAAAGCAGCAAAAAAACTATCCTAAACGAAGCCTATATCTCTATCAATTCCAATCACTATTCTAATCATTCTATTAATGAATTTAAATTTGGGTGTGATGGTCCCTTGTGGGACTATAGTGGTAATGTTATTTTGGCATTTACTTTCCACCTCAATCAATGCTCAATTATGGATGCTAAATTGATTGCTCTTAACTATGCTTTAAACCTTTATACTACATTGGATATTTCTAAAATTTAGAATGAGGTTGATGCTTAACTCCTTGTTAATCTTTTTAAAAATTATAGTTTTTATTATGCAAACATATTTTATTTGTTGAGGGATATGAAGACTCCTCTTCTAACCATGTAATTTACCATCTCTCATGTTCATAGTAAAGTTAATTCATGTGCTAATTAGTTAGCTAAACATGGCTCAGGCCTAAAAAGCATTTGAGTTCAATTTTAGCTCTATACCTTTAGCTCTATGAGGATGATAAAGCTTGAATATAAAAAAATAATAATTATCTATAAATTTATAAAAAAATGTATTATGAATTTTATTTTTTTATCTCATATAATTACATCTCCACTTAGTGGATTAATATATTTCTATATTCTTCTTTAATGAGGTCAATAATGGTACATTATTGTTATAGGAGTTTTATTAGGGCTCTAAATATTTGATATATATGATCTCTAAGATGTTATTTCATAATACTCCATTACCTTGTATGATTTATATGCTTATGGCAAGGATCTTGAGAAATTTGTTGAAACAATCATTTACCTAAGCCTTCATTTGGGATGACTTTCTTATTGATTCCTAAAGCAGTTTTTTAGTAAAAAATTAAATTTTATGTTCTAAAAAACTACTTTAAGAAGCAGTAAAAAACCGTCCCAAATGAATCCTAAAAGATCGATATATCATCAATAGTTATGATATGGTAGCTTTCTAGATTCAGGTGTAAATTTTCGTTCTATTTTCATTACAAATATTTTTTAATGATGCAATCATTGAGTGTTGGTTTGATATTATACTTGTTTAGCAAAGTTACTATAATGTTATTATAAATTATTATTTTTAATTAGGTAGTTGGTAGTTCTGATTGGATTTTTCTTTATTGCTGGTTGCCCCCTCTCTATATGTTTTTATAGGTGGAAGTTCTGACTGTAACACATCACCAGCCTCAAATTGGAAGTCACAGGTTTTATCTACAATGTTGAAGGCGTGTGATGGTTATCATCACTGCATCCAACCCAACATAAATGAATTTGGATCAAAGATGATCTCCATGAACCAATGAAGAGCACTCATCTCATTGACTTAGATTAAACATCAAAAGAGAAAAAGAGAACTTTCTTCAAATTCCGACCAAATCAAAGATCAACAAATACAAAGGTTTTAGATCCCAATCAAATAAAAAAAGGAAAATGATCAAAATGATCCTTTACCCAATTATATTAAAAGATCATTTTGATCATTTAAATATTTAAAAAGAAATCGGAATAATCACATGATGAAATTATTTTAATCCCTCTTTAAAGAGTCGAGAAACCAAATGACCTTCTAATATAATTCAGAATCATTTTAATCCTTCATAAAAAGTCAATGAAATATTTTACTTTTCTCAAATAAAAAATAAACAAGTGTGAGGTCTTCATACAATGGCTCACACCGATTCGTTTCCACTTTATGAAGTAATTATTTTATTTGTTTATATTTAGTTCTTTTACTTTTATCGTTAGTGCTAAAGTGGAGAACAATAACATTCAATATCTATTTGGTAAGCTGAGCAATTCTTAAACCAGAAAAAACTGGAAATCTCTCCCCAAGCTTGGATTAGAATGGAAGTTCTGTTGTGCAATCAATGATAGGGAGATGGTGAGGGGCGAGCAATGAGAGAAAAGCTGAAATTTTAGGTCTAGTAATTAAAAAAAAAAAACTATAGAGAAAACTTTTTGATGAAACTATGCATTTGCAATACTATAACTATAAAACAAATAAACAAAGAGGTGCAACTATGAAGGTAAAAGCCATCACCATCTTCCTCCAAAATAGACAAAAAGGAAGAAGAAAGAATGTCACTATGACTATTTGTCCTTACAAAATTACAATTAAGAGCAACCTGCACACAAAAATCTGCAACCTTGTTGCAGGGATGCAAAGTAGAGTGAAAAAACAACTTGGTGAACTTGGAGCAGAAACCCAATATCAGGAAAAATTATTATGAGCGGATGTCAAATGCCATCCGGAGACCAATCAGAACTCGTCATGTCACCCTTTTATTGTACCGCAGCTCGGTACTGTAACTCAATACTACAACTCGATACTGCGACATTCAGACGTAGAGCTGCATCCGACGTCCGCACAGAATAATTTCTCCAATATCAGGAGCATCATCTAGTTTCAAAATCCAAGCTGAAGAGTGGAAGAAACTTTGAAGCTGATGAATTACATTCAAATTATCACATTCAATAATAATGCCGTTAGCTTCATACATTGGAGTAAGAACGGATTGGAGGAGCAAAGCCGCCCGATGCTCCACCGTGGTCGCATCATGCTTACCCGCAGAGAAAACTTATTGAGTAAAAGTTTAAATCGGGAATACAGCTTTAATCATCAATCAAGCAAAACCAAATCCAATATTAACATTAGGAGCACTCTGTAAAATCTTCTGAAGAACTAGCAAAAGTTTCTTGTAAAACAAACTAGATTTGTCATATGATAACAAACTAATCAAGCATAAATAGTGAGAGTGCGCACTCAGCTGAGCACAAGCTTATTTGTCAATCCAGCCATACAAAGGATAACGAGCACCATAGCTCTTTACAACAAGGATATTTTTCAGAATGAAGTTCCAAGAGGAAAAAAAGAAGAAAATAGCGCACACATTTCTAATAAGTGAACCTTTCTCTATCGTGGGGAGCGGAATAATCTATGTTGGGTCCAATTGGAATAACCCCAAAAGGATTAAGAGAAAGCATTCCATAGTAGCCCTTCCTAATGTGTTCCATATTAACAGTGCTACTAATGCCAGAGATTTGGTAAATGTCTTTGGTGTAATTGAAGAGATTCGGATATTCACGGATGAGTTTCTTGTTGCATTTGAAATGAACAGCATAAACCTGTTTGAGAAAAGAATCAATTAGTAATATAATTATCAGCACAATGAAGAGATGATATAAACACGAATTACTTGGTTTTTCCAGTTTTGTAGACATTATAAGGAAAATTTTGTTAAAATCAATGCATTCAGCTTGAGAGTCTTGAAAAATATACAAAAAATGGCAATGAAAGATACTTCCAAAAAATGTTAGAGGCCATAGACCTGTAAATAACAAGCAGCATTGATTGTTGATTTAAATAGAAAATAGAAGGAACCTAATAGAGGTGTCAATATTTGACTCAATAAGAATGATGCATATTGGGTCAGATATGAGTTGATCTGAGAAATATGAAAATAACCGAAAATAACCCTTTTATTTTGTTTGGCCTAGAATGCAATATTTCCTCAACTAGTCAACAACCCTCATTCACCTCAACGTGTCATATTCGGGTTGACACAAAAAAATGTTTGAACCATATACCTTAGTCATGTCCGAGATGTAGGATTTGGGTCAATCGGGTTTGTATCATGTTGAGTTCAAGTCAGACATCTACATGTATAATAAACAAAAGGGTTAAGTTCAGGTCAATTAATTTTAGGTCATGTCAAATTCAAGTCAAGCCCCTTGGAATCTACTGCAGTTGGAGGTCATTCAGGAGTACAGAAGACTTATAGAAGGCTGACATCTGAGCTTTACTGGAAGGGGATGTATAAAGATGTTGAGGAGATGGTGACGAGATGTGAAGGGTGCCAGAGAAACAAATATATGGTCATGGCTCCAGTAGGACTACTACAACCCTTGGCACTTCCAAACAGAGTATGGGAGGAAGTGTCCATGGATTTCATAGACGGCCTACCACGATCAGAGGGATTCACATTCATCATGGTGGTGGCTGACATACTTAGTAAGTATGCACATTTTATCCTCTTACGACATCCCTACACCGCAGTATCAGTGGCGACAACATTTATTAGGGAGGTTATTAAACTACATGAGATTCCTGAATCGATTGTGTCGGATCAGGACAAAGTATTCCTTAGCCAATTTTGGAGGGAGATATTCAGGTTGCAGGGCACTGTTCTTAAGAGAAGCACTACCTACCATCCACAGACAAACGGGCAAACGGAGGTGGTGAACCAAAATTTGGAGACATATTTGAGATGTTTTGCTTCTTAAACACCATGGATGTGGGCAAAATGGTTACCATGGTCCGAGTATTGGTACAATATTTTGTACTATTCTGCTTCTCAGATGACTCCTTTTAAGGTGTTGTATGGAAGAGCAAGAGACCCCCACACTTAGTGCATTTTGGGAGAGGAAGCACACCAGTCTCTTCAGTTGAGCAGTACTTAGAGGAGAGGTACAAGGTGTTCGAGGAGTTACAGAAACATCTGTTTAGGGCACAACAAATCATGAAAAAGCATGCAGATACACATAAGAGAGACATATAATATGAAGTGGGGGAGAAAGTGTTCTTGAAACTAAGACCCTACATGTAGAGATCAGTTGTAACAGGAGGAACGAGAAATTGGCCCCGAGGTACTTTGGCCTCGACGAGATTGTGGACAAGATCGGAGCAGTGATATATCGATTAAAATTATCCTCATCTGCCACCATACACCCAGTCTTCCATGTGTCGAGGTTGAGAAGAGATGTAGGGGAGCATGCAATTAGTACGGAGTTGCCAACTACACTGATAGAAGAGTTGGAAGTGGTCTTATAACCACTAGAGTTAAGAGAGGTTAAATCGGGTAAAAGGGGAAACAAGGAAGTGCTTATCAGATGGAGGGATCTTCCCAATTTCAAGGTCACTTGGGAGCCATATGAGAGAGTGAGACTCCAGTTTTCTTCTTTTCACCTTGAGGACAAGGTGAGTCTTTGGGAGGGGAGTAATGTTAGATTGGCCCAAGAGGGGCCGACTATTCCTATTGAACCGGTCCCTAGTGGACTGATTTTCTACAATAGTCGCCGGCCTAGGGAAGGGAGAGAGAAGGGGCCGGCTGCTCCTATGGGGCCCACACCTTTATTAAAAATTGCTTTGGAGGGAAATATTTGATTAGAGGCTGTTTAGGCGTGGGCTCCAAAAATTCCAACAATCTGTTCTCGGCCTCTCCGCGCCAGTCTATTTTTCTTTTAAGTGTAATGATGGCGGAGAGTTTTAACGAGCTTAGGTTCCGAGTTAATTTTCAAAAGGCATATTGGGTTTTAAATAAGACACTACACAGAGATTTCGTCCTCATTTTATGAGGACTTTATGATCTGAGTTCTAGTTTCCTATAGGTGTTAAGATAGTTGCTATTTGCATGTTTTACATTTTTGCAACTTGTATAGTTTTGATGATTCCAAACATTATTGTTCAAATATGTAGTTATCTCCTAACAATTTTAGAAGATTTGTATTTGCTTTTGTGTGTACTAACATTTCAGGTGAATCATACTCTCAAACACAAAGTCTTCAAATCAAATTCAGCAAGAAATACCTTTAGTTTTTGAAGCTTAAAATTATCTTTTTAATTGAGAGGGAGTGATTGTAATTGAGTGAATAAAAACATACACACACACACATAAGGAGATCATATAAAATTTATACTGATCGTACAGGACGATATCAGTTCGTACGGGACGATCAGTCAGTTATCTCCTATTAAGATCACATGGAACGAATAGGAACTGGCTAGAAAAATTTTTTCTAAGTCCTATTCGTCTGGGACGAAATTAAATATCGTACGGGACGATTTGCTCTCTGTAAGAATTTCGTCCAGACGAAATTAATTATCGTCAGGGACGATTTGCTCTCTGTAAGAATTTCGTCCAGACGAAATTAAATATCGTCCGGGACGATTTGCTCTCTGTAAGAATTTCGTCCAGACGAAATTAAATATCGTCCGGGACGATTTGCTCTCTGTAAGATTTTCGTCCAGACGAAATTAAATATCGTCCATGACGATTTGGTCTCTGTAAGATTTTTGTCTGGACGAACAAAATTTCGTCCAGATAATACAACTGACTTAGGACGGTTTTTCTGCAGTTTTTGGAACCGACCTTGTAATAACCGTTCGTACCGGACGAACTTGGTTCGTACGGGATGATCAGCTTGTACGAAAATATTTCGTACACATATACAAACAGGTTCGTTTCAAGGCTTTTAAGTAATATCGTCCAGGACGATCCACGATCGTACGGGACGATCCACTGCGTACAGAATTGAAAACTTGCAGTTTTTGGGCGGTTTTTCTTGTCTTTTGTATAAATAGTCCAAATTAGATTGCCACCCAATCTTTTTGTCATTTGATCTTCGTGCCTATTGAGAGAAAAGTCAAGGAGAGAGTGTGAGAGAGCATTCAAAGGAGGATTCCTACCACTAGAGTGTGAAGACTTCACTTGGTGTTTAAAGGTAAGAATCTCTACTTGTGAATTTGAATTACTTCACTCTTTTCTTTCTTCCTTCTAGATTTCTTGTGAGAAGATCTGTCAAGGAGATCCGGTTCGCTGCCGACACTTGGAGAGTGTGAACAGCCGAAGGGTTCGCTGCCTACACTTGGAGAGTGTGAACAGCCGAAGGGTTCGCTGCCTACACTTGGAGAGTGTGAACAGACGGAGGGTTCTCTGCCCACACTAGGAGAGTGTGAAAGGACGGAAGGTTCTCTGCCAACACTAGGGATTGTGTAAAAGGACGACAGTTCTCTTCCGCACCGGGTAGTGGTGAAAAGAGTGTTTGTAAAGGCTTCTCCGCCTTGCTGTGGGTGCAAAAGGAGAGTCACTATTGGTATTAGTGTAATACTCAGAGGGTGCCTCTGGGGAGTGGATGTAGGTCTGGTTTAGACCGAACCACTATAAATCTTGTGTCATTTACTTTACTGTTTTTTTTTTTAAAAAACTCTATGGTTGAAAAACGTTTTCTATAAAAACTTAAAAAAAAATTTCATTTCGGTTCAACACATTTTCAAAGAGGGTTTAAATTTTTAAAATACCAATTCACCCCCCCTCTTGGTAGCCTTGGGACATTAATTTAGGTCTAACAACCTATTCACTAGACTCAACAATAGGTTCAAGCCCCTATACTTAATTACCCCTCCTGATAACAAGAGAACTTTCGATTAAGACTAGTTATTGAAGAGATTGTATAGGTTGTAAACTCATCGTATAATAGCAACAATTTTAAGGTTTGAATTTGAGATATGAATTTTGGAGTTTATCACCATAAACTTAAAACTGGTGGGGGGGGATGAAACGAGCCCGATCAGGATCCCATGATTCTGTCATCCCGGGATGTCATGTTCCCTGGTCAACTTAGTCAGAGGAGGTGGTCAACCCAACCTGACAGAAGGTACCTTATCGGCAGCCATGTGTTGCTTCATCCAAGAATACCTTGTAAACTTGGGTTGGTGTTTGTCTAAGAGGATAGATTTGAGTCCACCTTAGCCGACAGAGGGCTTTGTGCCTATCGAATATACCCTATGATTCATTACTGAAGAGTTTGAAGCCTTTAGGGAACATATGGACTTTGGCCATAATCGTAATATAATGGTTCCATTTTGCAACAAAACCACCCGATCAGAGGGCGCATGCCATGTCTCTACTGGCAAGATACTATTTGAGAATGAATCTTAGTGATACACCTGATATGTATTCGCTCTTTGTGAGCTAAGGTTAATTTCAAATTTATCACCCCTAATAAACGGTTGCGGAAGTTGGATGATTTTTTAGTTTTAAGTTTTAAGGAGATGTATTTCATTTCAAGAATATAGTTTTTTTTTTTAGATTTAAGAATTGACCCTTCTGGTTAAAATTTTTTGTCAACACGATCATCATCGGAGTGACATTAAAGATAATTATATTTTCGTAGAAATTTGGGAGGCATTTTGCAATTCGAGTCATGTCGACTCCAGTCTTTTCGAGGAGGAGGATGAGACTTGAATATTAGACCCGCGCAGCATTCTCGAATCGTTGGATTTGAGACTCAGATGTGACGACTGGAGCACATGCGGGTTATATTTATTTTGAAAATAGAATATTACATTAGTAAGAATTTGACCCTGCGCAGCATTCTTGGACATTTGTATTTATAACTTTAACATGTTTGTCGGAGCACATCCAAGTTTGTAGCATTTGACCCTGCGCAGCATTCTCGGACATTAGTGTTTGTACTTTTAACACGTTGATCAGAGCATGTGCAAGGTATTTGCCCTTTAGTTTAAGGGATCATATTTAATATATAAGAGACATTTTAAAATATTTAAATATAATCCACTGTGTTAGCGATTTTATTTAGCAATGCCCAAGATTTCATTTAAGTGCCTATGAACACCTTCTATCCTCTTGTACACATGTTACGGAACCGGTGGCGTTTGAGATATGACATTTAGGAGCTTTAGTGCACCACAACATGTTTTTGACATTAAACTTTATATTACAATGATGTCAATTAACATATTGTTTCATCTAATTTTGCATAGAGTTTACATTTTATTTAAGTTATTGTTTGACTACTAGCAAACTACACCCTTTCCTTGTCCTTGTATATTCTTGAGACAAGATATATTTATGAATTAAAATATTTATAAAGCTTCTCGATTAAAGATTATCTCACAACATCCAAAGCTACAGATATTGAAGAAGCCAAAGGAGGAGTGTTATAAGGCCAAGAAAAAAAAACATGTGTCAAAAGCTGATGAGTTTTAATTAACACCCTTAATAGAGCTATACCAAGTATAGTTTTATTGCATGGGTAAGTAAATTCTCATTCCGCCATTCATTACTCTTTTCAATTGTCTAGGATTTGGTGAGAAGATTATTTTAAGAAGTTTTAGAATCTCTATTTTATCATTATATGACATTGATATCATTAAGGTATAATCATTGATAATAGTAACTTTCATAATTGCAATATTGTAGTTCGTAACCTTCCTCAAAATAGTTTCAAGTTTGCATTTTCATCTTTGCAATATGAATATACCCTTTAACTCATAGCTTCATGTTTCGTTCTAATACTATGTTGTCAAAATCAAGTTCAAATCTGAATCCAGTTCGAGTTTAAGTCCAACATCATTTGTTCAATTTTAATTTAAAATTGATTTTATGTTTGAATTATGTTCAAATCAATTTTCAATTTTCTATCCAAATCCCCTGTTATTCACTGAAAATTTTGGCAACCTCCTGGCGTCCCCTCCCCGACGCCGGGAAGTCCCTTTCAGTCCGCCCAGCTGGAAAGATAGTCAACGGTTTGGGGCTTTGGGACATTGTCGGGTCCCGGAATCAGTGTTCGGAAGCATTGATTAACGAGGATTGGTCGCAAATCGTTTGTTGCTGACGATAGATTACAGATGATTGTTGACGATTGTCGATGCTCAATTGCATCAATTGATTAAATGAATTCTAATTGAAATTAAAATTTGATTTAATGTTTGTTCAGTTAATTAATTTTAAGTTAAATAAGTGCATATTTCTCCAATCTTTCAAAAATTTGGCTATGTCCAGAATTTTCGAGTTAATTTCGGCAACCTCCCGGCGTCCCCTCCCCGGCGCCGGGAGGTAAAGAGGGCACTTGCCCGCCTGGTCGAAAAGATATTTAATGGCCAGAGGCTTCAAGACATTGTTGGGTTTCGGAATCGATCTTCGGAAGCTTTGATTGACGATGATTGGTTACCGGAGATTGTCGAAGATGGGTTGATTATTTTTTGTCGACAATTGAAGATCCTCTAATTTCTTTGTTTCTCTTACTCTCTCTCTCTCTCTATTTTCTTTTTTTTATATTATATATATATATATATATATATATATATATATATATATATATATATATAAAATAAATGGAGGGAGGGAGACAGGCATGGCCCGAAAAGTCAAAGGCGGAGACCACGGCGAATGGGCTCGGACATGGTGGGTGGAGTCAGCCAGCGGGTTCGGTAGTCGGCAAGCCGGCGACGCAGGTGCAGGCTGACAGCAAGTCGACAGATGGCTTGTTCGACATATAGCATCAGGGCTAGGGCACATATAGGGTCGACTTTGCACTTGGAGAAAGAAGCATAGCTGGTGGTCGGTTTTTGGAGTCGAAGAAGGCGGTAGTCGCTGCGACTAGGGCTTCTGGCGTGGACGAACGGGAGAGAGGTAAATCACCCAACTTTCTTGCGATTTTCTTCTGGTTCTGAGACTATCTGTGTGCGTGTGAGAGCGAATGAGGGAGGTTTCGTTGTTTTGTGCCGTAGATGAGATTGTGGGTCGTTTCTGTGGGTGGTTGAGTTGTGGGATGTTGGGGGTCTATGAGGTGATCAGCAGTTACGATCAACATTAGGGATTTTGTATTTCTCCTTCGACTTTAATTAGTTACTAATGTTAGAATTAGAGTTTCATCTGAAATTTGAGAACTTCCTTGTGCTTGGGCTCTAGTCGCTTGGCTAGGAATTTGGTGAGTAGTGTCTTCCTCTCGAATTGAAGAAACTTGTATCATTTATTGTTTTTCTTCGTTTGCTAGTAAAATCAATCATTTTTCACTCAGATTTCTGAAGTTTTCTCAAGTGGTTGTTGTCCTATTGTTATTTTGCCTTCAAAAAAGGAGGTGACTATTTCTTACCATAATCAAATAATTTCCAACTAGAGAATGTCACCCCAAATATCAACATCAATTCAAAAACTTTTAAATTGGCTATAGTATTTATAAAGATGCCAAAAATATATATTCATAGTGAGGTACATCATTGTCTTCAATATTCAAATGAAAATCCCAATAAGAAACTCAAAAAGGGGAAGAAATTAA
Organism: Dendrobium nobile; assembly: GCA_022539455.1. Lineage (NCBI taxonomy): Eukaryota > Viridiplantae > Streptophyta > Magnoliopsida > Asparagales > Orchidaceae > Dendrobium > Dendrobium nobile. The sequence continues at coordinate 61,270,689 of CM039733.1, forward strand.
GCAATGGAAAAGCTTATAAAAGAAAAGAATAGGTCAAGAAAAGGAGTTTTGATGCAATCAAAAAATATAGGGACCCTATATTTTTTTATCACAAAAAGAGGAACGGACTTCTACCGACGAAAATGACTGAGGAGAAAAGGACGAACAAACTCTTACATTTCAAATAAGACTAAAAGAAGAAATTACAAGACTACAAACGACGACTGAATCACTTGACAACACCCTAAAGTTGCTGCACTTGAAGAAGAAGGATACAGATGGAGCGGCACTTGCGAAGAGACGAAGAGATTAGAAGCCCGAGAAGAAGGGTGGAAAGAGCCCGCAGGATTTCCGGAGGGGATGAGAAAGAAGGATGGAAAGAGCCCGCAGGATTTCCAAGCAACCCGCAGGTTAACAGATTTTTTCCAAAAATCAAATATCATTCACTTTTTAAAACATTACAATACCCCCCATATATATAGGTATGAAAGGGGAAGACCAAAAGACACATTACATTAATTATCACAATAACCTAAACATCACAAGCATTAAAAAACCTAAATCCTCCCCCCCCCCTTGCTCACGGAATTCAGCCCAAACCAGGAACCGAAGAGCAGCCGCGGGAGCCAAGGAGGCCGCGCGGGAGCCGAGGGGCACGGCCTCGGGAAAAGAGCCCAGGCACGGGAAAACCAGCGGCCGGCCGGAATTCCAAGAGGCAAAATGCAAAATACGAAAAGCCAAGGAGGAAGCCAAAGGGCCACCTCATGGGGAAAAGAAAATCTTGGAATTCCAAAGGTCGGTTTGGAATTCCAAGAGACAAACATAAATACTAACATAAAAGCATAAAAGACATTAATTAAAAGATAATAAATGAACTAAAATGTTAGCTCATAATGAGCTAACCCTTAGTTCAATAAATGAACTAAAGCCCAGCTCATAAATGAACTAAAAGTTCAGCTCAAATATGATAAACTACTAGACTCAAGGGAAGCCATAAAATGATTTATTTTGGACTAGAGTTGACCCCCCCTTTGTCTACATCAAGTTTAAAACAATGTTTAAAATTGCATAATCGGGTATTGAGACATTTTTTGTTTGTGAGATGAGGCGTAAGCCTTAAGGCGTTTTGAGGCGTAAGCCTCAAAATCAAAAAATTGAGTAAACATAAAATGATAAATTTTGTATATACTAATGAGCAAATAATATAGCAAACATAAAAATGCATAAGATATGAAGTGAAATCAAAATATCTCAATAATAAGACAACATGAAATATAGTTTAACTCAAACTCCATCTTTCTCAAATCACAGTATTCTTTTCATTAACATATAATTCCAAAAATAAATAGCAATGACATATCACATAAGAACTCATAAGTCATCAGCACTGTCATCACTAAGGGGGTCTTCATTTGAATCATCATTATGATGAACTGTTCTCTCCCCATTCTCCTCTCCTATAGAGTCCAATGTCTCCCAATCAGGTTCTTCCTCAATATCAGTTATCTTACTCTTCCCTAAATATTTTTTAACAATCTAAAATAAATAATAGTGTAATACATTAATAAAAATCTAATAAAAATATATTATTTATATTCCTTTTTTTATTTGTTCTTGAATTGTGGTGGATGTAGATGCTTTAAGACCATCAAAGAAATCAACATTTATATCTTCATCTTGTAATTCAGAATGCATTACTTCAACTTCATCATCTATAAACCACTCATCATCAGATGCTACATGCTCATAAAACAAATGATCTTCATCATCTATTAATCCTTTTTTCTTCAAATTCCTATCTCTAAGTCTCCTATTGTACATAATGTACACCAATGAATTCATCCTCAATGTGGACAAGCAATTTCTCCTCTTTGTATGTACTTGGTTGTAGGTACTCCAAATTTTTTTAATAGCCAGATGAAGAGCATGTCAAGCCCAAAACTTTCACAGCAAAACACTGCAATTCTGGAGTCCCATCACCAAATTAAATCCATCACTTAACTAATATTTATATAAGAGAGTTTAATTAGTGCAAAAAAAAACTTTTAAATAAATGTTTAAAACATTAAATAAAATTACCTGGAGATCGTTTGACAATTGTATGCTTTGCTTGTTGTAATCCAAAGAAGCATTTTTTGTTTCTAAAAGGTACCAATTGTATGTCAGCATTTGATCTTTCAGTTGTATCACTTATTAGCCGATCCATGCAATAATACAATCTCAACTTTATTTAAGGGTTTGTAGACTTGTTCTTTGCATATTGATATTGAGGATTTAAGTAATAACCAGTTGCATGCAAGTGCCGGTGAAATTGTAGCTCCCGCCTATCATCAATAAATTTTCAAATTTTCCTAAAGCTACCCTCTTCGCCTCCTAAGTTGGAGGCAATCATTTTTTTGGCTTCATCCATGGCATTGTAGATGAAACCCATTGCAAGCTTCTTCTCAGCATCCATCACTCTTAAAACTTGAACCAAAGATCTAGTGGTTGTAATGGCATATAAGATACTTTGTCAAAATCTATCATTTAAAACAATCTTTCTAATCTATTTTCCCTTAGCCTTCTTCGTCCAAGCACAACTCAACCACTGTGTAGACGTAAACATAGCCTCTAAAGGTTGTCTAGCATCTAGCATGCTCTCTAAGGTCAAGTAAGCGGTGGCAAATCTTGTTGCTGCTGGCTTTAGAATTTCTTTCTTTGAAAATTTTCTCATAAGAGCTAAAATCCAAAAGTGGTTGTAAATAAACTTGGTTTTTTTTTGTTTTTGCTTTAGTAAGTGCATTCTTATGTTAAGATAGCTCCTCAAGTTTCTCAAGAATCAGATCTATGCAATGTGCAGCACATGGAGTCCAGTACAAATGTTTCCTCTTCTCCATAAGTTTGTTATCTGTAGTATTGTAAGCACTTACATTATCTGTCGCAACTTGTACAACCAAATATTCTCCAACTTCCACAACAATGCTATCTAATAATTCAAATATGAACTCAGCATCTTTGACCTGGTCAGATGTTTCAATTGACCTTAAAAATACAGTATCATAAGGATTATTAATAAGAATGATGATCAGACTTCTATGTTTAATATCAGACCACCCATCTGACATAGTTATTACTCATGTTTGGGCCCAAAGTCTTCTTAATTTCTTCGATGCTCTTATCAATGCTTTCCAACTCCTACTTCAGAATCCATGTTCTTAAATCATATATGGTTGGAGGTTTGAACCCTCTCCCAAATGATCCAACTGAACGAATCAAGTTGTAATAGGCAGGTGATGTTGCAACATTAAATGGAATTACATTTTCGTAGATGAATCTGCCTATATCCTTACACACTCTTCTTCGTGCCTCCCTTGCATTTTTTGGGGCCATCTTCATGTAATAGGAGGCCTATCCTCTGATGTGTCCACCATATAATGATTCCTAGGCCATCATCGAAGAAGATGAATCCCTAATGCTGCGCTCACTCCCGTAGTAAGAGCCAACATCAACTATGTTCTCAAATTGCTTCTGTGCAAGATGTTTTGATGTGGTAGACTTATTCATGTATGACTTTATCTCCTCCCTTACAGTATCATGAACTTTGAAGCATAGAGCAACATTCTTGTGAGACCTTGAAAGGTGATCCTTCATCCTAATCACACCACCCTTCACAACTTTATCACAATAATTGCATTTTAGATTGATATATATTTTATCACTTCCCCCTACATCCATCTGAGTGCTATGTTTTCATGCCTGATCTTTTCTATGACCTGATGTAGCTTTATCCTTCTGACCATCCTTTATGAGAAGAATATATTAGTGTAATATATCGAATCCCTAAACATAATACTTCACTTATTCCACATTAAGAAAATTTATACAAAACATGCACTTATGAAAAAGCAGACTAACACTAACAACTATTACTAAAGATGATGAATACAATAATATACCGGTCTGCCAGGGGTCCAAGGGACCTGTCCGGTAAAGCACGAGGTCAAGAGGCAGCGCCCCTACGGGGATTTCCGGGGGCTCTTACAAATTTTTATTGTAAGAGTAATTTTGATGTTTGTATGGAAAAAATTGTTTGTATGGAAAGATATTGAGCGGTACCGAGCATGCACCGCTCGGTACCGCTCAGTACATGCTCGGTACCGAGCATGTACCTAGCGGACGCCTCTCAACTGTGAGGCGAGGCGTGCCTTGAGGCGCGCCTCAGTAAACTTGAGGCGTACGCCTCAAATCCTGAATTCATTACGTGAGCTTTGAGGCTTCTGGAAAACCCTATGGCACAAAATAAGATAGGAAACTTCAATTTTCAACAGCCTTCCACCCCCAGACTGATGGACAAACCGAGGTAGTTAATAGAAGCTTAGGAAACCTTTTAAGGATTTTAGTAGGCGAACACATTAGAGATTGAGATTCTAAGCTGCCTATTGCTGAATTTTCATATAACAACTCTGTTAACAGAACCACTGGCCTTAGTCATGCTGAGTTCGTGTATGAATATCTACCCAAATAACCCATTGATCTGATTCCCATGAGTCCTAGGGTTAGAATATCAGAGTCTGCATATGCATTCACATCTCATCTGTAGGAGTTACACAAAGAAATTAAAAAAAAAATTGAACAAAACAATACTAATTGTAAACTTATTATTGATCATAAAAGAAGATTTAAAGAATTCAAAATTGGAGACTTTGTCATGGTGTGAATCCGTCCGGAGCATTTTTCTCCAGGATCCGCAAAGGAGTTACATGCGAGAAGTGTCGGACCTTTCAAGATAATTTCAAAGATAAAAAGGTAATGCTTATGTGCTAGACCTCCCCAAAGATTTTAATATTAATTATACATTTAATATAGAAGATCTAATAACCTTCGATGGACCAGAGCTTAGCCCCAGTAATCCACTTGCAAATGAGCCTTGTGCGACCCCACCTGGTGAGATCCCGAGCCTACCTCCACTCCCCAGTTTGCCTCACTTACCCAATGTGGAGAAGATCGAAGCCATATTAGATGATGAGATCATTTCCACGAAAGAAGGGGGACATCGAAGATACTTAGTTCACTGGAAAGGGACCCGGTGACAGAGGATATGTGGGTTGATCAAGAGGAGCTGCAGAGTTTAGATCCATACCTCCTATAGTTGTACGAGAGCTCTAGAGACACTCACTCTATAGGGTTGAGTTTTCTCCCACCTGGGGAGAATGATGAGGACATCGCAGACGTTATCAACAAGTTTATCGACGAAGGAATCGCAGATCAACGGCTATGATTTAACGCCTTACTTTTGATCTATGGTGCACCGACGCTCCTCAAAGAGGCAAGCAGTGTCCGACACCGTATCCGAAATGACACTCATCCGACACTCCTCCGACACGTGTCGAACACACTGAAAATTTGTCTCATTAAAAAATATTAAATAAAAATTGGAAACGCGAATCCGACACACATTTCTTAAATATTTTATGAATTTTTTTAAATATAATTTCTTGTAATTTGTAGGATTTAAACTAAATATCTTATTTCCTATCTACAACACCAAATTAACATCTGCACTTAATACCCAATCATAGAATATTCTCATTCATTTCTTTTTGGCAGTGAAGGTATTTTCATCTCCTCTCTCGGTGACTGATAAACGACATCGACGCCTGACTCTCGACATTCTAATACTAATCATTTTAAGCACAAATTCTAGTTAAATGACTTATTATTTTCAAATTATTTTTAAAATTATACTTAATTTTTATACACTATTTTTTAAATATAAAAACTATAACACCGTGTTCAACCCGTGTCCGTATCCTATATTTTCAATAATTGACGTGTCCCGTGTCCGTGTCGTATCCGTGTCGTCGTGTCCATGTCTGTGCATCATAACTTTTGATGCATTTCTTTATGTTATGTTTTATGTAGTTTTGTTGTTTTCCGAATTTACACCTATGGGGAAGTGTCTTGTTATTGTAGCTCGGAGAGTAATTGTGTACTTTTCTTTTTTTATGTTTGAGACCTATATATATTGGTCTTATGTGTTGTAAGAGTATGATGAATGATTGAATAAAATTTGAGTTTGTTTTCTTCTTCTTCTTGTGTGTGTGCTTGAGAGAAGAGAGAGTCCGGAGTGCGAGTAAGTGCAACACTCACTAGTCATTGAAAGAGTCTGTGGCTCGTGGTCTCCATCTTCCCTCTCCCCCCCCCCCTTCCTCTCCACACCCGCCAGCCACTACCCACTTATCTACCGATCTCCATCCTTGTATCCATCCCGATCCAAATCCCACCTTTAAGAAGCATCAAAATCCCCCCCTCCAGCTGGCGGCTCAACCCTCCATTCCTCACACCCGATGCCATCTCCCCCTTTCCTATTGCCGTTGGCCTTCCCCTTGGCTCCACCTCAATTATGATGATTTCAATTATCATAATTCCCTTCTTAAATTAACTCCAAGTGGAAAAGGAAAGAAATTAATCTTATTTGAAATTTCAAATAATTTCCTTATTTGGAAATCCTAATTAGGAAAGTGCATAAAATCAAGCCTATTTGAAATTCAAATTAGATTGGATTTCTTATTGCCTTTCCTAATTCCCATGAGTTGTTTTGGAAACTCTTAAATCCCTCCCCACAAACCTCCTCCTCCTCTTAATGCCGCCGGCCCCCTTATTGGGCTCCTCTCTTTTTTTTTTCCTCTTTGAGCCCTCACCCTATTTGATTTTGAAATCAAATTTCAAATTTAATTCCCTCCAAATACACTTAAATCTGAATTAATTTCCGATTCACTAATACTTTCTCTCCCACCCTCTAACTAACCTAATTCCCTCTCAACCAAGCCACCCTCCCCTCTCTTCCCCTTGGCCACCCCTCTTCACTTGCATCCTCTCCATCCTAAAACTCTCATGTTGTTTGAAGCCAAGAGAAGAAGACAAGTTCTTTCCTCCCTTCTACCATTGGTGTATGTCCGACCCTGAGGTCGACCACGGATTTCTCTTCGACGAGCAAGGGCCAACGGATATTCTCGGATCCCGTTCTTTGACGTGTACTTTGGCAACGACGAGACTGTCGACAAATACATCGACCGCATCTTATACCAGCTGACACTATCGATCGAAGAGCACCTTCAACCGGATCGTTGGATAATCGTCAATCACCCACCGCCTCCTCCACCGCCGGCTACCTCTCCATCAACTAAGGTTTTCGGCGCCACCTTCCTAGTGGTAATATCCTTTCTTGTATGGTTCGTCTTTCTCCGCTAAAGCTTAAGAGTGATTGAGTGAGAAGGTACTCAAGGTGAACCTCTCGTTATTAAATGGTGGGTTATGTTATGTGCATGTAACATTTACTATTGTCTTGAATTTTGATTTGATTGTTTGGTTAATCTCAAAAGCATTTCTTTTCCTAAGCAAGTTAAATACTTGGAATTCCTAACTTCTCTTTATTTGCAAGCAATAATTTTTATTAGCAAGTTTTAATCAATTGTCTCTTTTAATTTCTCAAGTAACACCTAGTAGTTTCACATCAGATAGGTTTATTCACCTTAACTCTATTATAATAAAATTATATGAAGCTATAATTTCTAGCTACTAATGGAAGTTAAATGTAGGAATATCTCAATAATATGTATGATAAAAAGAATATTATGGGCATTAAAGCATTAGTTCGTAAAATTGTATTAAAACAAATATGTTAAATAACAAAGTAGTGTGGAATAAATGAGAATGTTAGTATAAATTTATGTGAAATTTAGAGTGAAAAATGATTACACTAGGGACATGGGAGAAGTAGCATCTATAGAATAGGAGTTGGAAAAGATGAACTCAAGTGGACTGATTAAGTGCAATGTATGGTAGAAAATAAACTAATAAATATAAAACTAAGTAATTAAAAGGAATAAGAAGACTTGCATAACAAAAAATTAGTAAACAGCTCTTCTCGCAACTAGCAATTAAGAAATCATGCCACCTAATATGTTTTGAAGATTTTTACCTCATCAAACCTAATCAAAGTTACAAAAAGACGAATATCAGCTTCTGTCAGCTCATTCGCACAAATATAGCGCTGCTTGCTTAGTATCTCCTCACATTTGTCCAAAGCATCAAATAACTTTACTACAGCCTATGTGGAAGCAGAAAACGTCAGAAAGAACAAAATTTTGTTCAAATGGAGAAGAAAATCATTACCTCTTCATAAGGCCCTTGTTTCTGAGCAAAACCACATTTATATACACCATTGTTTATCGATTCATAAACCCATTCATTGACCTCATCAATTACTGCTTGCAGGTGAGAGGGGTACAAGTCCAAATCAGGATTTTCCGCTATTTCGTTGAACTCGCTGTTGAGCATTCGGATTATTTCTGCACTCTCATTATTTACAATTGTTTTAAGCTGGTTATCCCAAAGGACCTGTTGCATAATTTTTAAAATAATTACATGGTGTCTTAGGCTTCGTTTGGGGCTGCTTTCTTATTGCTTTTTAAAATAACTTTTAGTTAAAAAATTAAAATTTTTATGCTAAAAAGCTGATTTAAGAAGCAATAAGAAAGCCGTCCCAAACAGAAGAAAGAAAATTCTTGCCGGAAATAGATTCCAAAGTGAAAAATAAAATAAAAAATAAAAATTGTCATATACGCACAGGAACAGTATATTTTCCTGAATAATTTGAATTTGCAAGCTCATAAAGTTCCCTGATACTCCTGGCTCCATTCAAAGGATCGGGATCAGCCCCAGGTTCTTCTGTGGTAGAACGAGGAAAGACCCAGCCCAAATGCTCGTCAGTCTCTTTGGTCCTTTCCCATTTGGTTTTTACTGCCTAAATAGAACTACAGATCTTTAAGAACTAAATATGTAATGATATAAAATACAGTATGACAAAGTCTTTCGGAGCAAAAAAAATGTCACCGTGAAACCAATGGCCTTCTCAAGCCCCTTGAGCTTCAAATATGCCAAACATCTAGATGCCCAGGGGCATACATAAGATATGTAAAGATGGTATCTTCCAGATACTGCAGGGAACTGGGATGCTGAATCTTTTGAAATAAAATTGCGAAAGGTTGAAGGTGTGCGGATGAAAGAACCAGTCGGTGACACCTCATCAAGTGAAGAACGAGACATTGAAAGTATTTACTGAAGAATCCACAACTTGAAAAATAACACAACAATGGTTATAATGATTCTTCTAAAATGCAAACACCAATTGCTTGCCCTTCAGCCCTGTCTGCAGTATTCTGGGGATTGACAACATTAGCATTATTTGTCACAAAAGAAGAAAACTGTAACTTTATAAAGGGGCATGAAACTGAAATACTCAAATCAGTAATATCTCTTCAAATTTATACTTTCTAACTAGATGCACTAGAACATGTCTGTATATCATAAAAGTTAAAATTTTGTGACTTTAGAAGTAAAGACAGTAACAGAAATACCTGCTGAAAACAGCTCACCTCAACCAACTGGAAGGACAGCTCAGTGACAGTTATAACAAAAGAGTGCCAGCTCACTTCTTGGAATTCTAGATAGTTCTGTAAAATGTCTATAAATACTAGTCTTGTAATCTCACACGTGAATACAAGAATTATCTGAATATCTCTTCATGGTATCAGAGCTACGCTATTAATGGCACAATCCTCTGTTTCGTCTCAAATTGGCGAACCAACAGAAGCCATGACAGAAGGATCTACAATCCCTACTTCACTCAAGTTCATGATCTCCAATATTCGAAATATGATACCTACTCAACTGACGAGTGAGAATTACTCAATCTGGAAATCACAAATCATTAAATTACTCAAGGCAAATGGGTTTCTACAATTTCTTCTTCCAAATGCGTGTCCACCGGAGAAAGATACGCAGACAGATGAAGGCAAAATCGTAGAAAATCCACAATATGCATAATGGATTTTGATTGATCAAAATCTTGCTGCAGCAATTTGTTCCACGATATCAACGTCAATTCTGCCATACGTGATTAATCTAGAATCCTGTTTAGCGATCTGGAGCGTCATAGAAAGAAGACTGCAATCAACAAACAAATCTGTGGTAATACAACTCAAAAATGAGCTGCACAATTTAACGATGAAAACACAGACGATGACCCAGTATCTCACAGAGATCAAGACTATTGTTGATCAGATCACAGCTGCAGGATCCACCATAGAAGATGAAAACATTCTTATGTATACGATCAATGGACTTCCACCAGCATACCAGGCATTTATAACGTCAATCAGAACCACGTTACATCCCATAAGTCTTGATGACTTATATTCACTTCTTCTCAGTGAAGAAATTCACATTCAAACAGAATCATTGAAGAATTTGTCAATGGCAGAAACAGGGACTGCACTGTATTCATACAGAGGAAGAGGCCGTCGGGGCAGAGGAAGATCTATGCAATCCGGTTCAAGAACAGGATCTAACGATCTCTTCCCACATGCCAAATATGTAATAAAAGAGGACATACTGCTACAGAATGCTGGCATAGACTGAATCCTGATTACAGCCGTCAACCTTACGATCAGAAATAGCAATCAACTCAAAAAGCAATGGTAATGACAACTGATCAGAATAATCCAGATTGGTATCTGGATTAAGGAGCATCATCTCACTTGACAAACTCATTGGACAATCTAAATCAACCAAGATCGTATATGAGAACAGACAATGTAACGATTGGTGATGGCAGAAGCATTCCCATAGCTCACGCTGGATCCGGCATCCTACCTACTCCCAACAATAAGCTTTCGTTATCCTAGATACTTCATATTCCTCAAATTTCTTACAATCTACTGTCAATATCTGCCCTCACAAAAGTTAACAACATTTCAATATCATTTGATGCTCATGGTTTTGTAATCAAGGACTTGAAGATATATCAAGTTCTTCTCAAGGGACCAAGCTCTAAAGGCTTGTATCCTGTATCAGCCCAGAATAAAGCAGCTCTCACTGCAATGCATCAGTCCCACTCTCTGGCATAAAAGCCTTGGACATCCTCATCATCATGTTCTCAAGCTTAACTCAACTCATCATAAGCATCTTCAAATACCCACCTCTCAAGTGTTGTGTCACGACTGTGTTCTGTCTAAAACTCACAAACTGCATTTCTCTAAGTCAGAAACTAGATCTTCTAGACCTCTTGCTTTAATCCACTCTGATGTGTGGGGACCTTCCCCGATTGTATCAAGTCATGGATTCAAATACTACATTATTTTCATAGATGATTTTTCTCGGTTCACATGGGTATTCCCAATGACACAAAAATCTGAAGTTACACAGCTCTTTATAAAATTTAAAAATCTGATTAAAAATCAGCTTCAACATAAAATACAACACTTGAGATCTGACGGGGGAACCGAATATTTGAACTCACACATGAATGATTTTCTCATTCGACATGGCATACAACATCAGACCTCATGTTCCTACACACCAGAACAAAATGGTGTGGTCGAGAGGAAACACAGGCACTTGATTGAGACCACCAGAACTCTATTGCATTACCTCTCAGTCTTTGGCCTGAAGCAGTTGTCACTGCATCTTTTCTGATTAACAAATTACCATAAAAAATTACAAATAATATATCTCCGTTGCAATATCTACACAATATTACACCCGATTACTCAACATTAAAAACATTTGGGTGTCTCTATTTCCCATTACAGCCCAAACAAAAGACACAAACTTGAACCAAAATCCATTTCTTGTGTTTTCATTGACTATTCATCCATATTAAAAGGGTACAAATGTTATGATCCAATCACTTGCAAAACATATACATCTAGACATGTCATCTTTGATGAAACCAATTTTCCATTCAAAACAATCATAACAAATCAACCCTCAGATACATCACCAACCCAATCCCGACCTGGTCTTCTACTTCCCACATCACACATACCCACTGAAAATAATATCATACACCCTACAGTAAAGTCATATACCCCTCCTAACTCTTTGGTTCCTATGAATCATACATCAAACTCCCCTCCACAATCATCTCACAGAGCTTCAGAAGACACATCTTCAGTAAATCAACAAAACCGTGCAAGATCTATACATCTAATGATCACAAGGCAAAAGACGGGATCACTCCGCCCAAAACAAATATTTAATCTGCTTCACACTCACACTGATGAAGCAACATCCAGTGAAGGTGATCCTACAAGTTACACAGAAGCAGTTAAGCATGCTCACTAGCGTAAGGCTGTGGCTGAAGAATTTCTGGCATTGCAGAAACAAGGTACGTGGCATTTAGTTCCATATCCAGCAAATGCACCGGTTTTGGGCTGCAAGTGGACATTTAAAACGAAATGGCATTCGGATGGATCAGTGGCAAGATTCAAAGCTAGGCTGGTAGCACAAGGGAACAATCAAGAATATAGGTAGGGGTGTCAATATTTGACACGACACGACAACCCGACCCGGAAAATCCGGGTTGGACCCGACCCGTTTGATAAACGGGTCGGGTTCGGGTTCACAGATTTGACCCGTTTGATAAAACGGGTCGGGTCGGGTTGACCCGGCGGGTTACCGGATCAACCCGAAAACCTGTTTAATTTAAAAAAATAAAAAAATGTTTATGTACAAATGAGTTCCCCGATGCTCATTTGATGGATTCCTCAGCCACTCCATGACAAGCTCCATATCCTTGCTCCGCCCAATGAGATCATTTTTAGGCAAGGATCTGTTTCACGTGCTCCGTGCAGCTCAAGCTGCTGCTTCTAACGCTCCTGCCTCCTGCTTTGCGTGTTTTACAAGATGAAGGAAAGTATCAACACCAGTTGTTGCAACTTTATCAAGTTTCTGCACAGCCGTCTCCAGTCCCTTCAAGGTGGGATCAATTTTGAGAGCATGTTTGCCAAATTTGAAAAAAAAAAAAAAGAGATTGGAAGAACGCTGCCGGGTCGCGGGTCGGGTCGGGTCAACCCGGCAACCCGGCCGGGTCGGGTCCGGGTTGAAATGTCCGACCCGTTTGTAAAAATGGGTCGGGTTCGGGTTGACCCGTTTAGATACGGGTCGGGTCAGGTTCGACCCGAACCCGGCGGGTTGACCCGAATTGACACCCCTAAATATAGGATCAATTATCAAGATAGATTTAGCCCTGTGGCTAAATTTACCACGATTAAAGCATTGATAACAATAGCTCTATCAAAACAATGGCCTATACATCAACTAGATGTAGTCAATGCATTCTTACATGGTGATCTTGATGAAGAAGTCTATATAAAGCAACCAAAGGGATTTGAGGATACCATTAATCCCAACTATGTATGCAAATTACACAAAGCATTATATGGGCTTAGACAAGCCTCGAGGCAATTGTTTAAAACGTTTAGCACCCATCTCAAGTCTCTCGGGTTTAAGAATGGCATAGCTGACACCTCTTTATTTGTGTTTCAACAAAATCAAGTGGAGATATACATGGTAATCTATGTGGATGACATTTTATTAACTGGTAATGACAGCACCATGATCGCTTAAACAATCAGACAGTTAAATAAAAAATTCGCCATGAAAGACCTGGGGACAATCACAAACTTCCTCGGTATACAGATCAACAAAAATGAAGATACTTACTTCATGTCTCAAACAGCATATGCTAAGTCTATAATTCAGAATGCAGGACTAACTCAATGCAAACCAACAGCTACTCTTACCTATACTAAATACACAGCAGTAACCAAAACTGACACAATCATGATGGAAGCTCACACATATCGCTAAATTACTTGAGCCTTACAGTACCTAACCATCACCAGACCAGATATTACATATGCAGCTAACGTGCTATGTCAAAACATGCACAATCCAGCTCAAAAAACATATGCGTATGCTCAAGAAACTGCTGAGATATATAAAAGGCACAGTTAACTTTAGCATTCCAGTTTCAACTGGACCACTTGAAGTTCATTCCTACTCAGATGCTGACTAGGAAGGGGACAAACAAACGAGAAGGTCGACAACAGGATACTGTACGTTTTTAGGAAATACTATTCTCTCATGGTGTGTAAAGAAACAACACACAGTGGCCCGGTCTTCCACAAAGGCGGAATCCAGGCACTGGCTGCGGCAACAACAGAAGTTATTTGGATAAGAAAATTGCTCAAATATTTTAATATAGAACTCACCACACCAACTGAAATAAGGTGTGATAATACATCAGCAATAGCACTAGAAAATAACCCTGTATTCCATGCAAGGACAAAGCATATTGAAATTGATCAACATTTCATCCGGGATCATATTCAGTTTCAGCATATCTGTATAGTCCCGATTACAACTCAAGACCAAACAGCAGATATACTAAACAAACCTCTGTCTACAAATCATTTCAAGAAGCTAAGGAGCAACCTGACAGTTCAAGCAGAACCGTCATCTTGAGGGGGGATAAAGACACTAACAGAAATATCGGCTGAAAACAGCTCACCTCAACCAGCTGGAAGGATAGCTCAGCGACAATTATAACAAATGAGTGCCAGCTCACTTCTTGGAATTCTAGATAGTTCTGTAAAATGTCTATAAATACTAGTCTTGTAATCTCACACATGAATACAAGAATTATCTGAATATCTCTTCAAGAAGCCGTGAATTATTTAAACAGTAATGTATTTTCTATGCTACTATTAAAGGCCTCGTTTGTCGCGGCTTATTTTCTCCTTCTCCGTTTGAAACGGCATTTGACGTTGTTTAAATATGCTGCTTATGTGGAAATGTTTTTTTACAAAACTTCGTTTTTTACTGTTTTGAGAAGTTTCTTGACATATGCTTCTTCGTCTGAGAACTCCATTTGCTCCACCAACATTTTTAAAACTACCTTTTTACAAAAGTTAAGAGAAAACCAAATGAAGCCTAAAAGATACTTGAAACGCCACCATTGAAGAATATCAACCCATTATATAAAAAAGAGAATCATATTCGTTCATTTTTTATTTATAATTTTAAATGATATTTTCTTATTTATTGTTGACCTGCACCTAAGACAAAATAAAAAATAGAAAATAAAAAAAAGCATACCATACCTTCCGTGCAATCCAACGATCTCGGCAAGTCGAGCTTCACACGACCCACGTCACACGACTCGCTCGCGTCGTTAAATGGCCAAAGAGACGAGGCCTTCAGCCTCCTCTCTCTCGCTCTTTCACTCTCCGAAGCTCTCTAACTCTCTCGTCGCCATTCGACTTCGCTGCTTCCACGATCCTCCCTTCTCCTGTCCGACCGGAAGCTACAACGGTTTGATCGGAAGCAACATCGGAGCTCGCTCGCTTTGGAAGGAAGCTTTCTCCCTTTCGCGCCTCCTTTGTGTCCGGACGACTTCGCTCATTTGACGACTTTCCCTTCCCGTCTGTCGGAAGCTACGACAATTTGATCGGAAGAAATCGCGGGAGCTCGCTTGCAGTAAAGGTCACTTTCTCCCTATCGCGCACGTCTTTGGCTTCCTCCCTCGACGACGTTCCCTCTGGTCGGACAGGAAGTCACGACATTTTGATCGGAGACAATAATGGGAGCCGCTCGTTGTGAAGTTAACGATCTCCCTTTCGTGTGCTATCTCGACCAAATCCCGTAGCTCCTTCGCCTCCTTCGTGCTGTTTGACTTCGCTCCTCTAGCGACATTTCCTTCATGTCTGATCGCAATCAACACAGGAGCTCGCCGCTGTGAAGATAGCGACCTACCTTTCGGAGAGCTTCTATGGCCAAATCCCGTGCCAAACAGCCTCTTTTGGGCATTTTTTTATTTTAATATTATAATTATTTATTTTTAAATATAATTAATTAGTTTAAATTATGAGTTAGTATCATGGTTTAAAATTGCGCAATATGAGGCTCGCCTTGAGGCCCGCCTTTGCGCAATTCCAGTAAAAAGCGCCTCGATGCTTACGCCTCGAGTTTTTTATATGAGGCTTGCGCCTCAACTTGGTTGAGGCCCGCCTCGCCTCACTGGCATGAGGCATGCTATATATTAAAACTTACATAAATCTTGAAGTAAATGCCCGACATTAGACTCTATAATAGAGGAAGGGGAGAGAGCAATTCATAATGATTATTCAAATGAAGAACCCCTTAGTGATGACAATGCTGATGACTTATGAGTTCTTATGTGATATGTCATTGCTATTTATTTTTGGAAATTAGAATTATATGTTAATGAAAAGAATATTGGGATTTGGGAAAGATAGAATTTTGAGTTGAACTATATTTCATGTTATCTTATTATTGGGATATTTTAATTTCACTTCATATCTTATGCTTTTTTATGTTTTATATTATTCACTCATTAGTATATTAAAAATTTATCATTTTATATTTACGCAATCTTTTGATTTTGAAGCTTACGCCTCAAAACGCCTTGAGGCTTACGCCTCGCCTCATGAATGAGAAACGCCTCAATACCCGAATACGCAATTTTAAACATTGGTTAGTATTAATTAGTTAAATTTAATTACAATTAATTATAATTAATATTTAATTAATCATAATTAATTAAGGTTAATTATCTTTAATTAGTGTTAATTATAATTACTAATTAACTATAAATTAGTTTTAATTAAATAAAGTAAATATAAATAATTATTTTTAAATGATGATTAATTATTATTAATCATTAATTAATCATAATTAATTAAATTTAATTATGTTTAATTATTTTAATATAATTAATTATTAATTAATTGTATATTAATTATAATTAATTAAATCTAATCATAATTCATTCTAATTAATTATTATTACTATTAATTAATTGTAATTAATTAAAATAAAATAAAAACCCCTCTCTTACCTCGATGTGCATGTCGAGCCGGCAAACACGCTTTTCTCTAAAGTGGTGGGAAAGGAACCCGGTGCGACAACTACAAAGAGGTAGGTGAACGACTCGGCTCCAAAATCCTGTCCTCGGTGTGTGTGTCGAGCTGATCAACCACTTATACATGCTTTTATTAGCGTGGGAGGAGATCCGGTGCGACGCATGCAAAGAGGCAGGTAAGCCCGGTGCACGCTTTTCTTAGCGTGACTTAGACAATTCTTAAGTACCCGTACGTGGCTCTATACCTGCGGGAAAACAACTGTTTTTTTTGTAACAGGTACCGAAGACCCATACACGTTTTTCTTAACGTGGTGGGGACAAAGATTTTACTGCCGCGGTGTCCTCGTATGAGGGCACCTATCATACACGTTTTTCTCTAGCATGGCGGGAGACCCGATTTTTCATAGTTTTCCCCTAAACAGGGGAGACGTCGGGAGGTTGCTGAAATTTTAGGTGAATATATGACTGCACTCGAACCTGATTTTGACTCAAATGAACATGAACTAGTGGACTTGACTTGTATTTGAACATAACTCAAATGATTAATCAAGACCTGAACCAAATAAAATAAGTTCGAATTTGAAACGGAATTAAATATCAATACGAACATGTAATTGAAGTTGCAAGGACTTCAAAAGACTTTGAACAAGAACTTCAACATGGACTCTGAACTCAAACTGGAACAAGATGTGGACAACAAGAACCTGTGGACTTAGATGTGACATAGTACATATGCACTAGACTTGCAAGTGAACTTGCATATTAAACTCAAGCTGAATTCAAACTTCAAATGAACATAAAGAACTGAACCCAATTTAAACTCAATCGAACTGCAAGAAGCTTGAATTTCCAATGACATCACAAGACTTGCCTACAAACAAGTGTAGAAGACTTGTAATGAGTATATGTTGTAAACTACGGTACACATACAACTTGCTTATGATTAAAAGAGCAAGAGCAATGAGCATGTCAATAAAAATACAATCAATGAAATATGCATGAGTTGTAGCGAGAATCATGTGGTGATATGTTCACAAGAAAAGCAAGGGAGATGTACGAGAGCGGATCCTTTGTTATCAATGCAGGCTAATGTGTAAATGAGTACACAAGAGTCTACTTTCAAATGAGAAGAATAGATATACTACAGGGCCCTTGATTTATGTATATCCAACATGAAATCTGTAGTATTCATATCAATCGACCAATGAACTTGTATATTGAAGATTAGAAGCCCTAATGAAGAGAACTATTAGTTAATGCAACGACTGATATGCAACAGATATAAGCACCTGCAAACTCTTATAGCAAGGGTATTCTAGCATCCTCGGAAGTCAACATACAATGAACCATATGACTTACCAACAGTTGTATAAAAGGACTGCAATATAATGGCAAGCAAATACCTCAAATAGAGGAGCTCCAATATATGTAATGATCTATCCATGAGCGGTGCAGTGATATGATCATGAGTCAAGTTTGGAGATCTAAACATCTCTACAAAGCATGAAGAATGTGTAACGCTTGCAATGCAACATCCTCGTAACCAACATCGAGGTACAAGCAGGCACACTACAAGACCTCAATGCGTACAAACAAAGAATGTAGTGGACTCTTACAACCGTCTCTACAAGATCAAGTGCATCGTATATGTAAGAACAACAAATGGTTGTAGAATGCATATGTGTGTCCTATATGCGCTATTGAAATCTCCAGCACAAGCAACATTGCCTGTAGATTGAGACGACAATACTGGCATTTGATAGTGAAAGACCCGTCCCTACAAATAAGTACGATCATGAGATTGGTGAAAGGTGGATATAATGCAGGAACAATGGCTCTTCCACGAACACTTTTAGGAGGTCGTAGTGAATACAACGAGTCCTTGTAAATAAACATGAACCGCTTGTGGATAACAACAGTGGATATATTGTGAGTAAAATGAACCCCTGTGGACACAAGTACATATCTCACCTACAGCAGCGGTTATTGAGATGCTGTAAAGTATGTAGGGTATGAAGACAACTCGATGTACGAAAAAGGACACCTCCTGACATAATGGAAGAGATGTTTGAGCAAATTCGAACTAAGCGTCCTAGTGTTCTAAAATTTCTTCTTGGTCCTGTATTTAGGAAGAAAATAGTTTTGGCATCCACAAATACCAGAAATAACAAGAATACTACACTGATGATTTTAAAAGGAGTTCTTTTCAAAGCAGTGGTCATGAAAGTCCATAAGGACCTCCCGGTGAATGAGAAAAGGGAGTCGATATCAGAACAATGAAATATCTCATTGCAATCATGTGAAAACGCTATGATTCACCTGTATCTAAAAGCAGGAGATTCGTTAGTGCACTATGATCTGACTGCAAAAAGAGACAAGTAGTGCACGACAGTTTACCTGTACAAAACAGCAAACAACTCAATTCAGAAGATGCTACGTCACGCCACCGGATCCACAACATCGATGCAAACGGACAGAAGGCATTTACAAATATTCCCTGCACATACACCATAATTTGTATACACATAGGTACACAAAAGGGCAAGTGCAATCATAGGTACACAAAAGGTACGCATTGGCCCTGGCGAGCATGTTGTAAGAACACACGCGGCGTCTAGGAATGCTGCGCGGGTCAATAGATTTGAATCTGATCCTCCTAATCAGGTAAATAGGAGTCGACAAGGTTCAACAAATAATTATAAAATGCCCTCAAACACCCTCATGGGCCCCGACGAGCGTGTTATTGGTACGCACGTGACGTCTAGGGTGTTGCGCGGGTCAATAAATGAACGTAGTACGAGCTCGAACCTTCTATGCAGGTAGATAGGAGTTGTTACGGTTCGAACTATCAAACGTATATACGATCCGGATATCGACCGGAATATCTATTTTATACGTTCATATAAGACCTTCAACAAAGAAAATTCATTAAATTTCCAAATGACCCCACACCCTGATGATGGTCGTGTTGAATGTTAATATCAACCGGAGAAGTCCATTCCAAATATTTAAAATGTCACTCTAAATACCCGAAAATCTAAACTTTCAAAAATCATCAAAATCCAGAAATATTTAAAATTGAAATACAATCATCAATCACTTAAAGAAAATCCATCCACCATCCGCAACAGTTTGCCAAGGTGGACAAATTTGAAAATAACTTCAGCTCACATAGAGCTAAATACCTAGTCGAAAATATCACTAGGATCCATTCTCAAACAATCTCCTGCCATTAAGGACATAGTACGTGTCCTCTAACTAGCGATTTTATCACCAAATGGCGCCGCAAGATAAACGGTTATGACCTGGGGCCCTCTGAACCGAGTGATTTTGCCGCCAAATGGCACCACGAAATACCGGTTATAGCCAGAGCCAATACGCTCTTTAGTGGCATCAAATCCTTGAGATATGAATCAATAAGATATAATCGATAAGGCACAAAGCTCTCTGTTAGCTAAGGTGGATTCAAATTTGTCCCCTTAGGCACATAGAGCTAAATACCTAGTCGAAAATATCACTATGATCCATTCTCAAACAATATCCTGCCATTAAGGACGTGGTACGTGTCCTCTAACTGGCGGTTTTGCCACCAAATGGCACCGTAAGATAAACGGTTATGACCTGGGGCCCTCTGTGATTTTGCCGTCAAATGGCACCATGAAATACCGGTTATGGCCAGAGCCAATACACTCTTTAGTGGCATCAAATCCTTGAGATATGAATCAATAAGATATAATCGATAGGACACAAAGCTCTCTGTTAGCTAAGGTGGATTCAAATTTGTCCCCTTAGGCAAATATTACCCCCAAGTCTGCAAGGTCCCCTTGGACGAAGCAACCCATGGCTGCCGATAAGGATCCTTCTGTCAGGTTGGGTCGACTACCTCCTCTGACGAAGTAAGTAGACCAGGGACCACGATGGGCCGGGACGACGGAACCATGGGATCTTAATCGGGTCTATCATCCATTCCCCACTATCCACTTTAGGTCAAGATGGTGAAAATTTTAATTTTAAATATCAAATCTTCAAATTATCAACCATTTACAAGCTCTTCAACGCTCAAGTTCATGCTGCTACTATACGCCTGATACTACGTATCTAATCGACGACTAGCCTTAATCGAAAGTTCTCTCTCATTATTGGGAGGGGTAATTGACTATAGGGGATTGTGCCTATAGAAAATCAAAACTCAGCTCATAAAGTCCTCGCAAAATGAGGGCGAAATCTCTGGGTAGTGTCTTATCTACAAACCCATACGCCTTCCAAAATTTACCCCGGAACTTAACTCCGTTAAAACTCCCCCGAACAAAAGAAAAGCAATTAGAGGGCAGAGGCCAGGGCCGAATTTTCAGAGCCCATATTTATCAATCTAATTTACATAAATTTATTAGAAAGAGACTTATAGACTTGTATCTAATTGCTAAGTAGTCAAATTTTTTATACTTTGCATAGCATTTCGTGTCTAATTTTTTTTTAAAAACGAATTAATTCATCTAACCATTTTCTTAAATCTCCAATAAAGATAATGTATGTGTGTGTGTAATTTAGTATTGAATTATTTTCTCATCTCATGTGAAGATCTAAATAATATTTTAAAAATGCTTAATTTAACTTTAATAAAAACAATACAATTTTTTATTTAACTTGAAGATCTTCTATAATTTTGCAAAATCAAAGCATAAATTATTAAGTATGTGAACATAATGTGCTTAGTGTGCGTACATTCTCACTAGTAAAAGAAACATCCATGAACTACCTTGACCTTTTAAGAAATAACAAAACAAAAATTTTCAAACACTGTAAAAGGAAGTTTGAATTTATAAAATTATACACAAGCCATACCTGTTATTTGAAATTGACCTAATATTTAAAAATAAACACAAAGATTCACAATACTCAATTAAAAGTATTATCAATTGTTCAAGAAAAAAAAAATAGCGACTAGGTTTTGATACTGACTTCAACAAAAAAAATGAAGGCCTAAGGTTCAAAACTCAAGAGGAAAAACAGTTATTTTCTCAAAACTCTGGGAAAATGAGGATCTAAACATTTAGAACCGGTAGTGCATTTAAGTTTAAAATGTCAACTTGATCTTTCGTGCCAAGCAAAATCTGTTGAGGAAATTAGGAATCATCGAGGAACAAGACTGAAAACGCGATGAGTGGAAGGCGATTACATTATCATTCTTAATTCTTTGTAGTTAATTTTTTCCTTTGGAAAAGCATGGTACTATTGGATAATATTGGCACTAGAGCACACTAAGAACTTGTTTGGTAGCTAGCATCTAAAAAACATGTCTTTTAAAGTAGTATTTTTGTTTTCATTCATTGTAAGTGTGAAAATTAAATAATCATTTTAGAAGAAGTTTGAGCAAGGTTGTGAAGTTTAAGGCTTTGTTTGAGATGGCTTTCTTACTGCTTCTTAAACCAGCTTTTTAAAATAAAATTTTTAATTTTTGTATTAGAAAGCTGCTTTAAGAAATAGTAAGAACGCCGCCCCAAAGAAAGCCTAAAATCAAAGTTGGTCTCGAACTACATAAGAACAAAAGATGGATTTGCCAAACTCCATGCTTTTTAAAATATGCATTCAAACTTTAAACAACCAAAGAGAAATAAAATCATTCATCATGAAAATAAATAGCAGAGGCACATTGATCAGAGGGGGTGCAACTATTACATCATGTCCTTCAAATTTTTACAAAAATAAAAAAATTCAAACTCCTATTTATGTGACAATTTCATTCCTTTTTTATTTATAAAGTTATTAAACTTTACATAAGTCCTTGTTACTCTAACTTCGTATTAGCCTGTATAGCATTTTAGTAGTTAGAAACTTTGTTGCTAATGAAACACTAGCATAAGCAGTTAGCTGTTAGCAGTTAACAACCACCAAAGGAATAATGTAATGGCAACGATGTTGTTCAAAACATATTCAATTATTTCTACCACAACTGAAAACAAACACAATATCTTACGTTTGAATATTCATAGCAAACCAAAAGAAACTTTAAACAGAAAAGTTGAAGCTCTCTAATTCTCTCTACAAAAACAAAATCATACAGAAAGAATAAAAGCTTAATTGACACTTGCTTTGAAGCATTTCATAAGGATCTACTTTCTATCTACAAGACAGCATTAAAATTTTTGGGAATTTTTTTTTTTTTTTGTACTGATCACTATAAACTTGACCTCAGTAAATAGGAAATAACAATTCTAGTGGAAGTCACCAATCCCAGGTAGCTCGGAATCGTTTTAATGAAAGTAAGGGCAAAGATATCAGTCTCTTATATTGTTAATTAGGTTAGCTAAATTTACATATTTCCTCTATCCATTATTACCAAAGCTAACTGAAATGGCAACTGAATCCTTCATTACAAGCGGCCCCAAACCATCAAAATAAATTTAGTCCAAGGAATCAACAAGCTCAAAAAAACCCAAAACGTGCATCCATCGAAAGCAGATTAAAAAAACCCTAATCATAAGCCAACTATTTCCATAGATTATAGCAAAGTAATCCTTATACCGTTCTCTTCGGATACGGGCAACATATAAAGCAAAATTAAAGCAAAAAAAGGCAGTAAATTTCAACTAAGGTAGGAAGCCTCCACCTCAAGAAGCTCCGCCTCACCTTGGCAGAAGATAAGCCGACGACGAAAAAAGATATACAGTATCTGCAGACGACTGAAGAGATCGCAGAAGACGTCGTAGTCGACCCATCGGGAACGGCCGCTGCACGGGATTGACATTTGAGCTGCCGCGAAATTTTAGAAGAAAACTACAAATAAAACTAAATACGAGCGACCAAATAAATAAATAGGCCTAATGGAGGTGACAAAATTTTAAAATAGATATAATAAATAATTTAATAATTAAAATATATATATATTAAAAATAAACAATTAAGAAATACAATAAATTGAAAAGTATTGATGTGTTTTACATCATAATAAGAAAATAATATAATAAAATAAAAAATTTAATATTTAAGACCTGAAGTTATTCTTTTTAAGAAAAGTTATATCAGATAATTATAATATTTTATTAAGAATAAATTAGAAATTTTTTAAATACATTTAAAAATATATATAAAAATAAATAATTAACTTTATCCTTATTTAGAAAAGATTTAAAATTTTTAGATTTATTTTTATGAGTATTTATTTATTTATATACTTTTTCATGTAAATATAAGTTGCCAGTCTAATTGGCAATTAGATTGTCAATTCAGTGGCAAATCATATGTTAAAAGAACGACATTGTCTATTTTCAATTATTTTAATATACTTTTATAATAATTAAAATATTTATAATATCTATTTTCAAAATACGTTTTAATCGTGGCTGACCTTCTAGATAGGGGTGTCAATATTTGACACGACACGAAAACCCGACCCGGAAAATCCGGGTTGGACCCGACCCATTTGAAAAACGGGTCGGGTTCGGGTTGACCCGACGAGTTGTCGGGTCAACCCGAAAACCTGTTTATTTTAAAAAAAAATTGGATTCCCGCCCTTGCCTGCTGCCCCCGTCCGTATTTAAAAAAAAATGGATTCCAGCCCTTGCCAGCTGCCCCCGCCCGCTGCCCGATGCCTCGCACGCCGCCTGCTGCTGCTCAGCGCACCGCGCGATGCTGCCCTGCGTTGCCCGCTGCCGCGAAACCGAGCTCTTCTATACCGCGCGGGTCGGGTCGGGTCGGGTTGGGTTAACCCGGCAACCCGCCGGGTCGGGTCCGGGTTCGAATTTTCGACCCGTTTCTCTACCCGGGTCGGGTTAGGGTCGACCCGTTTGCACCCGGGTCAGTTCGGGTTCGACCCGAGCTCGACCCGTGACCCGAAATTGACACCCCTACTTCGGGACATTTTGGTAAAGCAAGTTGGGATGTCAAAATAAATTTTTGATTTGTTTTATTTTACTTTTACTTAAAATAGAAACATATTTAAATGTGCATTTATTCAATATTTTCAAAGTGAAAATTGCAAAACAGCCCCCTTTTCAATTTTAATTATTTTTTCAAAAAACACTATAATTAATTTATTAATAGCCCAATATCTCTCTCCCTTTGAAATATATTTACCTTTAAAAATTTATTTGAAATTTAATAGTAAATATTATATGTCCACAAGATTGAATATCAATAATAATTGAACATAAGCACCAATGGGAGCCCACTGATATATTGGAATTTGTTATTTTCAAATAAATTTAAATTGGGCCGAATTAAGTATATGAAATGGTGTTAATAAACTTGTATTTTATAATCGATTATTATTAGGATCACATAATTTTTATTAGATTAAGGGTTTATTTAGGAAAGTTTTTTCACTATTTTGTTTTGAACATAAATAATAATTTTATTTAGCTATTATTTTTTTGTTGTTTTCTTACTATTTTTAAAAATTTCTATTAAGAAAAACTATTTTTTGCCTCCAAAATAGATATTTTTCTTTCCTCACAAATCACAATAACTTCACAACCAAAGCTATAAAACGTTACAACTGTCTC
The DNA here is from genome assembly GCA_022539455.1 of Dendrobium nobile. Taxonomy (NCBI): domain Eukaryota; kingdom Viridiplantae; phylum Streptophyta; class Magnoliopsida; order Asparagales; family Orchidaceae; genus Dendrobium; species Dendrobium nobile. The sequence goes on from CM039733.1 coordinate 61,295,940, forward strand.
AAACATACCCTAAATATGATATTTGACGTAAATTACTGATTTCAAAGATTTCAAAGATTATTGTATGATCAAATATACTTTAATTGACATTATTCAAAGTAAGAAAAATCCATCTTGATGAGATAGTTATAATGACATCAAAATAACTTGATCATGAAATTGCAAAGTGAAGATATCATTCCAGAATAAAATATACAAAATTAGCATTATAATGAGCTAAAATTTGGTTGAGCTAATTTAAGTAAATTCACACACACATATTACATACACAAACTTCAAATCCAAAATCTCTTCGTTGATAGCTAAAATTTACAACCAACATATCAAAATGAGTTGCTTTCTATATCCCTTGAGTTAAATTTAGAAGAATTGTCTATTTTAACCTTTTTAATTAATCAACTAAAGTTTCAATAAATCATCACAATAATAAATCTATATATCCAATGAAAGTAACTATCAATTGTATATCTCAAAATATTTTATTTTATTCATTCTCCCAAAATCAATATATAATAGCTAGGAGATCATTATAATTATTATTCTATCACAAACTCCTGACTACAAAAGAATAAAAAAAAATACAAATAAAATTAAAAGAAAATATGAGGATCTCTATCAATCTCACGCTAACTAATATTGATGCCATCCTTGAACTAAATCATAAAAATTGACAAAATGAGCATCAAAGCCCAGCAAGTAATTAGAATTCTATCACTGCTTTCAATGAAATACAAAAGAATCAATATGTATGTCTAGTTCTAGTCAATATCAATCATCATTTACTATGAGCAATAAAAATCTCAAAAATCAATAATAAATCAAAATGATCAGCATAGTTAAAAGAGATCTATCAACTATCAACTTACAAAAAAAAAAAGTAAAGAAGATTATCACTCAATAAGCCATATTAATATGATATGCTATGTTGTTTCAATATTAATATCAGTTTGAATTCAGTTATACCTATCAATTAGTTTAATGTATTATATAGTAAATATTATCATGAGTATAATTATGAAGGATAAGGCAAGATATACAACTTTAATGTAGTTTTTTTTTTCATTACATTTGTTATCTATCATAACTATCAATATGTCAATCTTTTATATTAATCATTTATTTTCACAGGTGGTTTTTAATAATTATTTAAGAGTCATCACCCTCTACTCTTCAGTGTAATTCAGTTAATTAGAGACAAGCTATAACTAAGATTATACTACCAACTTTTTATTTAAAAGAAAGCCCATCAATCCACCTTCCTAACCAAATATTATGTTTTAAGAGCCAACTTGTTTTCATTATAGCGTTAACAGATATTCTTCCTTTCTTGCATGAAAATGATACATTTTCTATGCCATATAAGTCAACATCATATATGAAATGCAATAATAAAAAATATAGAAAAAATTTATCAAATTTATCTACCATGTATTTACTTCAAAAAAAATCATCAATTCCAATTTAACCAGTAAAAAATTTCAATATTGTATAATCAAAATGCTCATATTAATAAACTTTTAATCAAATGAAGATGACTGTTAAGCCAAATATTCATAATCAAAACAATGAACTTTTTTAAATATTTCAATAAATTTTTTAGTCATTTGATATTTTCATAATTAACACTAAATTTATAAAAATTATGAAAAATAAGAAACAAATAAAGAAAATTCTCAAAATATGAGGAGGTGCAATACATGTTTACAGGCCCTAATACAAGATAATCAGGCCAATAAATATTGAAATTAAAGGTGATTTTGATTTTCTAATAATCTAAATAAGGTATTTTAATAAATAATTTTGATTTTATTTTACTCATAATTGAACAAATATCTCTGTTATTTAATCTTTTTGAGAAATATAACCAAAAGTTCTTTTCAAATAAAAGTACCACTATTATAAGCACGGATTGCTTATTAAAGTATGATACAAAAAAGATTTTAAACAAGTTTGAATTTGAGCCACATATTAAGAATTAGTTCGAACCTTTATTTGAATCTTATTCAAACCAGCTCCAAACCTTCTTCTTAAATTGTTTCCATTCTTGTGATGCCTCCCTCAACAATCTCACATGTTGGCGACTAAGTGAGAACTCAGTCTCCACACATGTCATTGCTATGTGATGCTTTCTCCAACAATTACATGGTCATGCATAGCCTATATTGCGATGCTTTTCCCCGTGAATGTCAACACCTAAACGCAAACTCCTTTTCTTGTTACACATCATTGGTTCATGATGCCTTACCAAGGAGAGATTATTCTGTGCGGACACCAAACATAACTCTACATATGGATACCAACCAGAATGAGTCACGTCAGCGATACCGAGCCGTGATACCGAGCGGTACCGAGCCGCGGGTTTAAGAATCCTAACGGAATTCGACTTCCACACAGAATAATTTTTCCTTACCAAGTGATCTCAAGATCACACATTGGCAATCCTGTGATGCCTTCCCTACTGAGTTGCCGCTCAAGCATGAACTCTTCTCCTCACATACCATCAGCTTGCATTGCCTTCCCCAATGATATAACAGGTGCTCCTTTTTCCCTTACGCATCATCAATCCATGATGCTTTCCCCGCTAACTTTTAAATCGCTTGCTAGCAATCCCGTAATACCTTACTCAGAAAGCTCTTGCATGACCATAAACTCCACTTCTCACACCAAGTTAGCCCCATGATGCTTGCACCCAAGCATTCAAACCAAGATTTGAACTTTTTTTAATCCAAATTCAAACCAAGTTTGAATTCAAACTAATTTGGATCAATTTCATTTGCAGTGGACTTCAATTTTATTTTTTTAATTTATTAACCATTAATATCCGAGCCACTAAATTATGGTTTATAGCAAGGTTAGATGTTGGCAAACTACATGGGCTTGCAGGGGGATGGATGATTACTTTAGGTAGTGATTATTAAGCTAGTATAATCCTTGTGCTTAGGGTTGCATAATCAACTGGATGGGCTTGATCACCGACTAAATATCTCTTAACCCAAGGTTAATGGCTAGTTTAGGCTCTAACCTCCTAGTTTAAGTCACTTAAGACTCAGAAAAAGCTAATGGATTTGACTAGCCTAGCCAATTGGGATTGAAAAGAAATTTAGCTTTATAAAACTTAATTATCATTTTGGCTAACTGAGGCCAACTAGTCCAATTAGGCTTGTTCAATGAGTTAATTGAGTTAGTTTACATCTAATTAGCTAATTGGATTGATTAATGGGGTTTTCTTAAGTCATTTGAGCTAATTTGCTTAATTGGCTCCATTGACCCAAACATGCTAAATGTAGGTTTACCTTGGGTCAATTTGTTTAACTCATCATTCACCCTCAAATATTAAACGCCGATCCAAGCCACTCAAAATTATATATGGTGAAATCTCATCAATCATGTTCGTCATCCCAGCCATAGGAAAGGATATTTTTAGCACACCTTGTCACAATCAACCAAGCATGGAGCCTACTACCTGACAACTTATTATACTCTCCTTCCGCTCTAAAGCAATTCGAGGCTCCAACAAAGACCGCCAATGACTTCAGAACACTCATCATTCACACCCTCTCATCTTAGCTCTCACTAACAGAATTGCCTACTCCTACTGTCTCTACACTCTTAGTGTAACAACCAAAAATATAAAAAAGTAATTTAAAATAAAATTTTGATTTTCTATTAGAACGGGAGTGCTTTGGCACTGAGATTGATAATGCAACGGTGCTAAGCTTGATATTTGTAACAACCCAAAATATGAAAACACATTTGAAAACATTTTATGTGTACCCTCACAGAATTCAAATGGTTCTCCCATTCGAACTCCCCATGTAATAGTTTCTCTAGAGATAGAGAGTATCACTAAGACCAGACAGACTGATGTGAAAAACTACGTTGCGCAAATTCAGACTCTTGGGATCCAACCGTGACAATTGGATATTACTGCGAAATATAAACTTATACCCAAAATAAATTTCATCGAGCCCTGTGCATCACTTTAATATGTATTTACTATTTTTTTTGTTCTTTTTACACACGCAGCTACGTAAGGAAATCTTCTTAAGCTTACTTGTCAATCCGACCAGTTCATCCACGCTTGATTACAACAGAGAACAAGACCTTGCTTCTTTACTACAATTATATTTATCACAATGAACTAAGAAATCAGAAGAAAAAAAAAGGTTACTAGATTAGTTGAACCTTTCTCTATCGTGAGGGGTAGAATAATCTATGCTGGGTCCAATTGGAATAATCCCATATGAATTTAGACTGGGATGGCTTCCATAGTAGCTCTTCCTAATGTGTTCCATATTAACAGTGCTACTTATGCCTGGGATTTGGTAAATATCTTTGGTGTAATTGAAGAGATTCGGATATTCACGGATGAGTTTCTTGTTGCATTTGAAATGAACAGCATAAACCTGTTTCAGCAAAGAATCAATTAGTAATCTCTTTGGTACAGAAAAAAAAGGACCCAGCTGTGCTAATTTTTAATGGACTACAGAGGAGGGCCAATGACAACAACAGTAAGACCTGTGTTTAATATGAAATTTGGGGACTCTCCGAGGAGTTCAACTTGTAATGAGAAACTTGAGGCCAGATGACTTGAGGATGCTTGAAATTGTTCTTGCTGACTTCTTTTGGACTATACAAATGTTGTATGTTGAAAAGGTTCCTTGGATCAATCAAGTAGTCTATTGTTGCCTCAAAAATCTTGTACATAGTAAAAACTATCAAAAACTTCTGGAGAGATTAACGGAGATTACTTCAGCGCTCAAGTCAACTTTTGATTTTTTAGAAAGAAAATAAGTCTATGACGGATAGAAGAGTTTTGATTTCTCTCTCTCTCTCTCTCTCTCTCTCTCTCTCTCTCTCTCTCTCTCTCTCAAAATCAAATAGAAGGAATGATAAGAGCGAATAGAAATGAGCAGCACAAGCTTTACTTGTAAACAAAATTGAGGAGCTAGGGAGCATTTTGGTGATCAGACCAAGCTGGCTCCGAAGGCTCTTTAATGTTACTTTGGACAAACAAATCCCTAGGTCACTTATGATGATATAGATGTTAAGATCCCCCATCAAATGTCTTGGGGCTAGAGATTGATGAAGAAGATGTTGGTTGGAGTAGAATTTTAATAGGGTATTGCCATGATAGAAAACACATAGAAGAGATATTAGTGAGATGGAAAGGGAGGCAGGGAGAGAGAGAGAGAGAGAGAGAGAGAGAGGGACAAAGAAGAGATAAATAAAGAAAGGAGCCAGCATTGCCTAGGGTAAGAAGGGACCAAACACTCGATGTTTTATTCAATATCAATGTGGAAACCCTAAATATCATAGTAACCTTTATTAGTGATCAAAAGGCTTGCATAAGGAAAAATCAAATATATCAAAGAGTTATACATTGTGCACAATCAATCCTTTATTAACTAGGCCAAATATGACGAAGAGTGGATTGTACCATAAAATTAATCAACCAAATTATATGATTGATTGAATAAGTATTAAAACTATTGTCATGTGTCCGATCCTTGCATTTTGGTGCCTGCGTGTTTGTGACACCGTACTTTTGGCCCTCCACTCTCGCACGAGGTGTATGCTACTCATGCGCATAATGCGCTTGCATATGCTTTAGATTTGCTCATGCTAGCTTCCGCTTGAGGTTGCAATCCTTTCTTTGACGTAAATGCATCCTAGTGTCGGCAACTCAGGTGCTTTGGTCTCATCATTTAAGTACCGACCTTGTGTCTTCAAGAAGGTGCTTTACCTCTATCACTCGTTAATTTTGGCTCATCTACTTGTTTTCTACAAAGTGTGCTTCAAAGATGACCGGAGAAACTTCAAGATGTAGAAGAAGAACACAGAAACATAAGAGAGAACCATATGACCAGGTGTTATTTGTACAGTCAATTGATATCTTAAGTAAGATTTCTTTTGGATAGTACAAATGTTGCATGTTGAAAATGCTCCTTTTGTCAATTGAGTAGTTGAGGTAAGCCATTGTTACCTTAAAACTTTTGTACAACTACTAAAACAACAACAATAACAAGAGCATCAGCCCTCATCCCACTACATTGGGTTGGCCATATAATTCCTTTTTATCTATTGTGTCTGATTAAGAGTCAAATTCTTATTTAAATCTAATAAAGAAAAATCATTTCTAATATTTTAAACAAAATCTTTTAGGTCTATCTCGACCTCTAATGCATCTACTCTCCTAATTGGGTCATCGGAAGGCTACCATTTTACATGACCAAACCATCTAAGATGACTCTCTCTAATCTTATCTTCCACTAGAACTACTCCAACCTATTCACATAAATGCTCTTTTTGTATCGTATCTCTAAGAGTAAAGCCACTCATCCACCTGTGCAACCTCAACTGAATAATGACTTAAGGTAGAGAGGATATGCGGTTGCAGTGGTTGTAACCAACCATCACAACCAGTTCTCCACGTCCTATATAGCCAATTGTCATCTATATATGCATATTGTTGTACAAACGTTATTAATGAAATGAAGAAACAGGATTTTCCTCTCAACTGCATAACCTCTCTACCTTAAGTTTGTTTCTATGTTTTCTACTAGCATTTAGCCAGCAGGTCTATCATGGTAGCAGAGCTATAATGGCTGATCAAGATTCGGCAGCCTCCCCTCCAACCAACTCCAATATCTCAGCCTCACTAGCCGAGTTCACGGTTCCCATCCTCCTCAAATTCCTAATCTCCAATCTCAAAAATCTTGTTCCAACTCAACTGAATAATGACAACCATGCTATATGGCGCTTCAGCTCTAGCAAAAATTTTCTGCCAATGGATTTGACAGACATCTTGTTGGGACATCTTGTTGGCACTCAACCTTGTCATATAGATCCATCTACCCTCAATTATGCTATCTGGCACCTCATTGATCGCAACCTAATTTCTGCTCTTCTCTCCACCATCTCCCCATCCATTTTACCCTATGTCCTCACCCTCTCTACGGCTCAGGATGTTTGGCTAACTCTTGAGAGGCGACTCCAACCTACCAACAGATCTCGCATAATTCAGTTAAAGAACGAGCTTCACCAAATCCAAATGAGAAACCGCTCAATGGAAGAATACTTAGCTCAGATCAAATCCCTGGTGGATAATATTGTCGATGCCGGATCCAAAATTGACACTGAAGATATAATCCTATACATTCTAAATGGCCTTCCATCCACTTACAATCCCTTCAAAACTACAATTCGCACCTCTCTCAACCCAATCAGCTTATATGTACTCTACTCTCTATTATGCAGGGAAGAGATTAATCTCCATAATGAATATCTCAAAGATACAAACCAACATTCCGACACAGCTATGCTTTTCACCAATCGATCAGTTCAATCTCATGGACGCCCACCCGCATCAACTACAAACCAGTATCCTCACGGACGAGGCACATTCTCCAGAACTCCCTCTTCCTCCACTCGTCTGCCTCAGACCACACCTACATCAACTAATTGACAGACATGTCAAATTTGGGGCAAACTTGGACATTCGGCTTTAAATTGCTGGCATCGCTGTAACTTCCAATATGCACCTACAACCTCCTGGTCACCACTAGCTCTTCTCACACAACAGCCATCAAACTCATCATCGGAGTGGGTGCTTGATTCCGGTGTCTCTTCCCATCTCATCTTCGATGCAACAAATCTACAACAATCTATTCCCTATCACGGTGCTGATACTGTTTCAATTGCTAATGGCACCTCTCTTCCAATACACAACACCGGTCAAGGACTCATGCCGCTACCAGACTCAGCCTGTAAGCTTCATCTTCATAACCTCTTACATGTCCCTTCCCTATCCCATAATCTTATTTCAATCTCAAAGCTAACTTTAGATAATAACGTTTTTATTTGTTTCAACACAAATGGGTTCGTTATTAAGGACTTGCATGACAATTACCCTCTTCTACATGGTCATCTACATGACGGTCTCTACAATTACACCATAGCCAATCCCATATCTACCGAACCCTCCTCCATTAGTATTGATTATTCAGAACTTACACCATTGCAACCACAACACACCCACCCATCCAATGCTAACCAGGCTGAAATCAGGTCTGACATGCCCCAAGAAGATCTTCAATCTCTCAACAGTTTCCTCCTCAAACTCCAACCCAACTTTATACTCTCAAGCCGTCAAACACCCACATTGGCGTACAGCTATTTCATCTGAATTCCTGGCTCTTCAAAAGCAAAGTACTTGATCACTTGTCCCAAAACCATCAAATCAACCAATTGTTGGCTGCAAATGGGCATACAAGACAAAATTAAAACCAAACAGTCAAGTTGATCGTTACAAAGCACGCTTCGTAACACAAGGCTATACACAAGAATTCAGGATCAACTACACTGACACCTTTGGCCTAGTAGCCAAGATGCTAACAATACGCATACTTCTCACTTTAGCATTACAACATCGTTGGCCCATTCTTCAAATGGATGCTTCAAATGCTTTCCTTCATGGAGATCTTCAGGAAGAAGTTTACATGAAGCAACCAATCGGCTTCATTGACTATCAGCATCCAGACTACGTTTGCAAGTTGCATAAATCACTCTATGGCCTCAAGCAGGCGCCTCTGCAATGATTTCAAAAGCTCACTATATTTCTTCGACAATTCAGGTTTACCTTCAGGAAAGAAGGCCCCTCTCTCCAACTATACCGTCAAGCAACTATTCAATTATACATACTCATTTATGTTAATGATATATTAGTCACAGGAAATGACACAACAACAATTCAGAACCTTCTCAAACAACTGAGCTCAAATTTCTTCTTAAAGCAATTGGGAACCATCTCTCTATTTCTCGGAATTCAGGTACTTCCAACGTCAAATGGGTACTTTCTCCACCAAAATCATTATGCCAAGAACTTACTTCATACTGCTGATTTTTCTGACTGCAAACTGCAAACCCGCACCTACACCAATGGCTCTCAAATCAAGTCGACATCTGATCTGTTATCCTCAGACCCCAAGCTCTACCGTCAATTAGCTGGCTCACTTCAATATCTCTCAATCACGAGACCAAATATTGCCTTCGCCACGAACTCTATCTGCCAACATATGCACCAACCAAGGCAAAACGATTATCAAGCTCTCAAAAGACTGCTGCGATACATCAAATGAACAATACATTTCGGTCTTCCCTTAACCACAGGTGATCTTCAACTATGATCCTATGCCGACGCGGATTGGGCGACTGATACTACAGATAGAAAATCAATTATAGGTTTTTGCACTTTCCTAGGAAGCAATCTAATTTTCTGGTCAGTGAAGAAACAAATCACCATGGCAAAATCATCTAACAGAGCATAATATCGCTCCATATCCTCCGCCACCTCAGATGTTCTGTGACTTCGTCGCTTGGTTGGAGAATTTCAAATCCCTCAACTTTCATCGACTGTAATCTATTGTGACAATACCTCCGTCATTGCCCTTGCAAACAATCTGGTGGTCCACGCAAGAACGAAACACATTGAAATTGAATATCACTTTATCAGTGAACATATCAACTCTGGTGCAATCACCATATTTCACATCAATTCCACAAACCAAATAGCTGACGTCCTAACAAAACCACTTCCAACAGCACGTTTCTTAGATCTTCGTCTCAAACTAACCATTCATTTCATAAATGATTAGTTTGAGGGGGCCTGTTAGCATAGTCATCAAATGAGTGGATCATGAATGTCTCAAAAATGGTAGCGCCATTACCTATGCAGTTGCAGTGGTTGTGTACCATCACAACCAGTTCTCGACGTCCTGTATAACCAATTGTCATCTATATATACATATTGCTGTACAAACATTATTAATGAAATGAAGAAACAGGATTTTCCTCTCTACTGCATATCCTCTCTACCTTAAGTTTGTTTCTCTGTTTTCTGCTAACATTTAGCCAGCGGGTCTATCACCAAGGACTCCTTGGAGTCATTGAAAGGCCTAATCTCATTAGAATGGAAGATGAATTAAAACTGATGTTAAACACCGGAATGCATCCTATGAACCATAATTTATAGTAGTGTCCTGTGTGCTCAACCACAAATATCTCCAAAACAAATGAATAAATTAAAAATATGTCCTATTTTCGAAAATAATATCAAAGTATTAAATAAATAAGAAAATATCAAAGTGAGCATGATGCATATGCATTTTTACAAATTAGATTACAAGCCTAATGGAGACATCAATATGCTAACCTAGTTATGAAATGTAGGAAAACTCTAGAAAGTATTGGATGTTCACCATCGATTGGAGGATAACGACAACATCATCAGGATGTTGGATATGCCCTCTCCCTTGGAACATTCCCAACTATTCCATTCACAATGAGAGCTTGCTGTTATAAACATGATGGGGACCAATTCATAGAAGTATACATATATCCAAATAAAATCAAAAGTACTCTTAGATAATATTAAAGCCAACATTTCATAAATTCCCCACAAATTTTAAAAAATTGTGCCAATGACAACGGATCTAGACTAAAATACAAATTGAGCTTCTTCTCCTCTGGATGACTTTATTAGCTTAATCAATGCCCTAGAAGTCAAAATCAACTCTAAACTTAATTGAACCTATTCTTTTAAAAGGAGTTGGACAATCCAGAGGTTCGATCAAGAAGTGTACCACAAGCTCCCAAGACAGCTTCATTTGCCTAATTTGATCTAGTAGGGAATTTAAATAGTCCCTCAGATTTAATATAAATTCTAGATGTTCACAAAGTTGAGAAGGATTTTCATAAAGAGAGAAAATGAGACAAGAAAATTGGGCAAGAAGCAAATGAGATAGAGAGATCTATTAAAGAGATTTCCTTAAAGAAAGGATGAGGCAATTGAGATAAACAAAGAAGGTTTTGGACACTTGAATTTTCTAGAGTATAACAGGCCAAGAGCGAGGAAGATAAAAAGAGAATAATGAGAAATTGTAGTTTTAATTCTATTGCCAACGCTTAATAATTGAAAACTCCATTATATTTATAGACATTCAATGAAATGTTTAAAAATACTATTTTAATATAAAAGCTAATTTTAAAATTTGAAATAAATTATCATGCATGACGTTGGGTATTCCCTTGTTCGATGAACGATAATAATAACTTTCAACGAACAAACTAATTTTCCTAAATATGATATTCAATTTTAAATCTTCAAATAGTAATATAATAATATTATTTTAATAATTTCTTAAGACTTATTACGCCATCCTTCATAGAGTTAGATTTTTTTTTGCATGGTCAATGACATGTTAGATGAGAGTCAAATATAAATCATATTAGAGATTTTGTGGTAATTTATGTAGCTTGATAGGCTCAAATGTAAATAAACATTATAATTTTCTGTCACTTGATTTAGTTACATCTAGGTAGACTAAAACCACCCAAGATTGTATGCATAGTTTATAAACTTGGTTCACTCTTAGATTTTTTGCATAAGCTTCAAATCTTCTATGTTAATTTAATCTAGTTTAGCTTATTTTGGTGCACCCTCTTGGGTCCACTCAGAGAATTTGCAAGTTGAAATAACTAAGAAGCCCGCTATCGGAGGAGAGCCTCTTAGATCATTTCTCATAAATTTTACAGAACTAGTTTACCAAAAGAAAAAAAATATCTCAAGTTATTATAGTTTATGAAAATTAATATAAGTTGTCCAAATCAAACGAGGAAGAAAAATAAAGTGAATCAAAATAAGCAACTTAGGCCCTATTTATAGCTAGCACTAAAAGAATAACAAAAGTTGGTTAATGGTGAAAGAGGTTGCATCATGCCACACCAAAATTTAAGGGTTGTTTTTTGCCACTGTAATCTTAGGCCGTTTTAGGTTTCTTCGGGAAAGATCTTAAAAAGCTATATATGAGGAATGTCATATTGACAAAGAGTTGTGTTGAAGGAAAGGAAATTCAAAGAAACCTTGAGTGAGGAAACATATGAAAATTGTTATGATAGATTCAAGATTCAAATCTATGATCAACTTTTGACATTTGTTCCTGTTGATCATCAATCAACACTTAATGAGTCATTTTATGATAATCAAGCAATAATAAACTATCCTTGGCCATGGATGGTTGAACACTTCTGCAGCTTAAACAAATTCAATTCTGGTTAAACCAAGTAATTAAGGCAAGTTTAGACTCGTTCGCTCAAATCAAGCCTTCATATAAGCTACATAAGGGTGAATAAGGCATCCCACACCATGCAATTATGACTGATATTATTGGCACTTTTAAGCTACAACCAAACCTACAAGGCATCCTTGTGCTAAAGGGAGGAGATGAGATGCCTGCTTGATTGTCCAGGGCAGAGGAAGCAATGGGGCCACCGATTTTTATAGAAAATTATGGATGAAGATCGTCACCCTCTACTTTAATGGATGATCATTGGCCGCCAAACTGCCAAAGTGTCAAGCAGTATTAGTGTGGCCAATTAGAAGAATAAAACCCCTATCATACGGTAATCACTATCAGTACAAGAAAATGAGGTGGAAGACACAATAATTAATTGAATTAGTTGATCGTTTTTGAGTCGCAACCAATCACTAGAGGTTGTGGTGGTTGCAGCTCATACCACTAGCATAGAAGAGTAAATTCCTTAGTCCAAGGTAAGAACGGACCAAACCAAGTTTGCCAAGTTGAGTCAAGCGAGTTGGGTCATGATAAAGTTTGATGTGCCTGAAATTGATGTTGATTTTGCATCCACATGATAATATTGAGTTCGTTGTTACTTTACTAAATGTCCAGGGGTAGTTTTTTAGATCCAACATAGCTGTTGGATTTCACATGAGTTGCAAATGAAACAACAAATTTCAAAAGATATTGCTAAATTAGATCTAAGAGAGGTTAGAAATATATGAACACTTGTAAAGTGTCGCCATAAAAGCAAATTCATTAAACAAAAAGGAATTACAAATAATTTAAAATAGATAACATATACAATTTAATAAGTAAAAGAAAGCTGGAAGATTTGGCAAATAGAACACTGAATCCAAACAAAAGATTTTAATTTCACATAATAGGGTAAATTTAGAGAATAGAGAAAGGATTGTATAAAAAATAACTAGTGCAAGAAAAAGGAAACCTAAAAACTTTGATATAACATACAGACATTAGTGGATTCTTATTCAAAGACCAAATTTAATGAAAGATATAAATGTGATTTTAAAAAGTTATTAAATATCTTTAAGAAAAATAACTTTATGAAAGCACAAAATTAACCAACAAAATACTAATTCAGATTAGGAGTAAAGGGACATGCTCCAGACACTGAGACACACGTTTAATGAGAATTTCAGATGAAATTCTAGAGATTAAAGGAAGGCTACAAGATTACAGAAATACTTCAACATGAGTTATTAAAAGTAGTATGCTAGGGACAATAACAACAATATCAAGCCGTTATCCTACTACGCGAGGTCAGTTACATGAATTTTTTTTCTAAATTTTTTCCTATTAGAATTGAAATAAATTTAGGGGATTTAAACTTATAAAGACATAATAAATTGAAAAAGGAGCAAGAACAATCAGAGGCCAAAACTAACCTAAAGGATCTATCTAAACGTTAAAATCATCTATGAGATGAAAGAAAAAAACTTTTGGACCTATAATAATGGGCCCAAACATAGATAGCTCCAGGTATTTAATCCTAAGTAGCTTTGGCATTGTTGATTTCTTCTTTATCATTTCAGAAAATCAAAATATGTAGGACTAAATAATCCAAAGATGTTAACTTTGACGTAACCAAGTACAATTACTCATGCAAGCATGATAAGAAGACAATTAGTTTTCTTGATAAATGGTTTATTCTAAACAATGCTTGTTACAATCGATAATTCAATATGTCACAGATTTTGACTACATCAAAATTCTAAACATAATGATAAAATTGCTGCAATTTTTTTCAATAAGGGAGTAAATAGCAAAGTGCATCGAATTCTTACAAATCTTTGAAAGGGTGGTAGAGAAGTTATGCTTATGACCATTTTTGGTAAGAAAAATATTATTAAAGCACATAAGGATAAGGAATGAGTCATATGAAAATTGAAAACTCCTAATTCAGAAGTACATGTAATCACACTGCAATCAGTGGGACTAAAAGTAACAAAAAATATATTAGCAAACTCCTGTTTCAAAGACTTAAGTTAAGGAAAGATTTAATGTATATTGAAGGATCATACCTCATCAAACCTTATCAAAGTCACAAAAAGACGAATATCAGCTTCAGTAAAGTGATTCCCACAAATATAGTGTTGATTGCTTAGTATCTCCTCACATTTGTCCAAGGCTTCATATAACTGCGCCACAGCCTAAATGAAAGGCACGGTATCAGTAAGATGAACATCTTTGATTAAAATGGATACTTTGGCTCAATGATCTGACCCACGAAAGTTATATTACCTCATCATAAGGCTCCTGTTTCCTAGCAAACCCACACTTATATACACCAAGACTTATCCTATCATTAACCCATTCATTGGTCTCATCAATAAGTGCTTGCAAGTGAGAGGGATACAAGTCTAAGTCAGCATTTTTGGCAATTTCATTGAACTCTGTGTTCAACATACGGATTATTTCTGAACTCTCATTGTTAACAATTGTTTTGAGTTTCTTATCCCAAAGAGCCTGTCAAAGATAATGTCAAAAAATTTCTTAAATGAAAGACTCGCTAAAAGGAAAATGGAATTCAACAATGAATAAAACCAAATACTCTACATACAGGTACAGTATATTTTCCGCAATAATTTGAGTTCGCAAGCTCATAAAGTTCTCTAATACTCTTAGCTCCATTCAATGTGTCAGGATCAGCCCCAGATTCTTCTGTGCTAGAAGCAGGAAAGACCCATCCAAAATAGTCATCGGTCGATTTAGTTCTCTCCCATTTTGGTTTAACTGACTAAAAGAAGAAGAAAAAATAGTTAGAACATAAAGATCAAAACAACAAGCATGATAAAGCATGTCAGAGAAACTCATCATATGATGTTATTTATTATAAAAAAATTAAAAAAATAAATAAATAAATAAAACATGTCAGAGAAAGATAAAACAGAGTTACTGAGAAACTGATGGCTTTGTCCAGTCCTTTTAGTTTTAAATATGTCAGGCATCTACAAGCAAAGGGGCATGCAAATGATATGTAAAGATGGTATCTTCCAGATTCTGCAGGAAACTGAGAGGTCGGATCTTTTGAAATAAAATTGCGAAAAGTTGAAGCCGAGGGGTTGAAAGCTCCAGCTTCTGTCACTTCATCCAGAGCATGCTGAGCCATTGAAAGTGTAATCTGAAGATTCCATAAATTCAAAATCAGCGCAACAGAAGCTAGCTGAAGGTTATAGGTTTATTTAACAAGAAAATGTTGCATTTAGATCACTAAGAAATTATTGCAATAAAATATCAGTGCTGTTTGAAATATTTAACAGGCATAAGTTCACTGAAGCTTCACAAAAGACGATACAATTAGCATCACTTAAACTATTAGATTATGGAAAACATGAAATAGTATAAGATACCAAAATCCTTTTATCCGTCTTCTTTGCACATAATGCACTATCTACTAATCTACTAGAACTTGACTACAGATCATAAATAATCATTTTTAAATGATTTCTTAATTTGCATATCATGTAGAAAATGATTATTAACATAGTAATAACTGATAGCAAATTTAAACTTCCATGGCATAATAGAAAAAAAGGCAAATTTCAAAAACAATGAAAATAGCTTGAAAGTAGTAATATGCATGCACCAATTAGATTTCTTCCGGGACAGTTCAATAATCATAAACACTTCCTGCAAAATCTTACACAAAAAACAAGATCTCACCCTTAAGAAAAAAAATATAGTAGTACAAGTATATAAAAAAAATTAGACAATTCCTTGTGATCGTGTAAAACACTATCATTGTCAGGTCCCAAATCCTTGATGAGAAAAAATAGAGGGTTACATTAGGTAGTCGGCAGCTAGCATAAAACTTGTCGAATAATCATGACATGAATCTTTTAATACATTGTGTTAATGTTAAGATGTTCATTGAAAGCAATGCATTATAATGAAATTATTAAATATTATGATTTATGAAAAATAAATATTCTATACATTCAGGAAACTAAATGGATTGGAGAGAATGCTAAAGAGATTGATAGTTTAGGATTTTAGTAATGATTTTCATGTAGGAGTCGTACTAAAAATGGTGTATGTGTTATTATAGATAAAAGCTTAAAGGATAATATTGTATAAATTAATAGAATTGAACATAGAATTAAAGCTTTAAAGATTAATGTTGAGTTTAAGATTATTAATATTATAAGTACTTATGCTCTTCAAATAGATTTGAATACGTTAAAAATTGAATTTTTAGAATGGTTTAGAAGAATTCATTCAAATGATACATCTTGAAAAAAATATATATATATTTGAGAAAATTTAAATGGGCATATTGTTAGAGAGATAATATTTTAAAATCATTTATGGTGGCCATGGGTTTGAAGCGACTAATGAAGATGGTTGAATCATATTAAGTTTTGCTCTAGCTTATGATTTTGTAACTTCTAATATATATTTAAGAAAAGAGATGAGCATCTCATCATCAACATCATCAAGCCTTTATCCCACTACGTGGGGTCGGCTACATAAATCCTTTTTCTCCATTGTGTCCTATTAAAAGTCAAATTCTCGTTTAAATCTAATAAAGAAAGGTCATTCCTAATATTTTCTAGCCAAGTCTTTTTAGGTCTACCCCTACCTTTCTTAACATAAGTCAAATCTAATACCTCTACTCTCCTAACCGGGTCATCAGAAGGCCGCCGTTTTATGTGACCAAACCATCTAAGGTGACTCTCTCTAATCTTATCTTCTACTGGAGCTACTCCAACCTTTTCACGTATATGCTCATTTCGTATCTTATCTCTAAGGGTAAAGCCACTCATCCACCTGAGCATCCTCATCTCTGCCACACTTAACTTAGTATTATGCTTCTCTTTTAATGGCCAACATTCGGCACCATAAAGCATTGCAGGCCTCACTACCATCTTACAGAATTTTCCCTTAAGTTTGATGGGTACATTTCTATCACATAACAAGCCCGATGCATTCCTCCACTTCAACCATCCAACTTGAATTCTGCTGATAATATCCCCGTCTATTTCACCATCACTCTGAACAATAGATCCAAGATATCTAAAACGTGTACTCTTATTAATGACTTGATTGCCCAAAGTCACAATCCCCTCACTAGGTCTATTACTACTAAAATTACACTCCATAAATTCCGTTTTAGATCTACTCAAGCGAAAACCTTTAGACTCTAAGTGAGCATCTCATCACTAATAAAAATAAATATAATAAAACTCAGATTAATCATTTTCTTATAAGAAATATATATCAATTAGATTGCAAAAATTTTAAAATCATTCATAGTGAAAGTTTACGTACCCAATATCGCTTATTAATTTTGAACTTTAAGATGGAGAGATGGATTATAAAAAATAAAGTAAATTATTAATCGAAGATTAGATGGGAGAACTTAAAGAGCAATAACAAAAGTATTTTTGAGAGTACATTTTAAGATCTTGTGCTTTTAACTATGCATGAGGAAGCCAATATTATATGAGAAAACATAATTAGTAATGATGCTACTAATAGTAAAAATAGTTGTCGGTGGAATCAAAATGTACAAGAAAATATATTAAAAAAAAAAGAATCTTTGTTATAAAAATTGGTTTAAGTGTAAAAGGTTGGAGTAGCTCTAGGGAAGATAAGATTAGAGAGAGTCGCCTTAGAAGGTTTGGTCACATAAAACGTCTATCTTCCAATAACCCAACTAGGAGAGTAGATGTATTAGATTTGACCTATGTTAAGAAAGTTAGAGATAGACCCAAAAAGACTTAGTTAGAAAATATTAGAAATGACATTTTTATTAGATTTAAATGAAGATTTAACTCTATACATAACACAATGCAGAAAATTATTCATGTAGCCGACTGCACATAGTGGGATAAAAGTTTGATGTTGTTGTTGTTGCTGCTTGTGCTCATGTATAAAACAAAAACTTGATATCTATACAAATTTTTCTGACCTATGAAAATAGTTTGTGTTCCACTTTCTTAAAATGAAAAGAAAGCAATTGTTATGCCTTGATTTTCTTACATTCTCTCTCCTTTTTTCTACTTGATTTGATCTTTTTTGTTGTGAAGCTTGGGGAATCGTCATCATCATCTTTCACAAATGTTATCCTTCGTATGCTTTGTAAAGCTAGGTGCACTTGTTCAGAAGGACAAAAAAGAGATTTCATCAAAACAATGGTCCCCCAGGTGCAAGCATAAGCTGATTTCATTTTTTACCAAATAGAAAAATATATGTCAAGAATTTAAGTCTTTAAATTACCACCACAATAAGAAAATAAAAAAAGAAGTAATAAATAGGAGAACGTTGTCATTTACTTTTAACAGGCACTACAACATATACACAATAGTTTATGGAAAAAATAGTAATACAGTGTTTGCAATGATAGCCAAGAAGTTTATTTCCACAAAACAACAGCAAACAAAGTAGAAAAATGCCTGGTACTTGCTAGCTCAGCATAGGAGGATATAACCTTCTTCTCTATTAATAATGTTTACAATCAACTAGTAATTTAACAAATTTGGATCTTCCCTTATTAATGTATCCAAGCAAGGCTGCATCGCCAAAAGGAAACAAAATTACAAACCCATTCCACAAAATATTTCACAATAGCTTTGATTTCAGATACCTAGAAGTTCAATAGATCCAAATCATGATCATAAGGAAAGCAAAACTAGCAGATTACAAAACCCTAATCCAGGTCAAATAATGCAACAGAGAAAATCAAACTCCTAGGATGAGATTAGAATACCAAGCCAACAAACAAACAAAGAAATATATAGACGATCTTGAATCAACCTTGAGAAATTCGCCATCTTTAGCCAAAAAAAAAAAAAAAGTGAACGTCAATACAAGAGACGATGAAAAAGGTTTATAGAATGGAGAAAATAAAAAGCTGATGAGTGGAGTAGAAGGACAAAGCAGGACGGTAGCAGCATTGACAAAATAAAAAAGAAAATTGAAAACGATTATTAAAAAGGAAAGGTGATCGGGATTAGGTCGTCGAAGGCAGAACAATTATTAAGTCCTCTGGCTGGACTTAGAGCTACGTTTGACCGTCAATAACATGTCGTCATTTGCTCTTATTCTTTACCGTGCGGACCGACGACTTGACCTGGAGCGGAACCCGGGAATGCTATGTTCGCGATTTTCTCGGTATTGCTTGGTATTTGCTAGGTATTGCTTTGCAAAAATGAGAAATACTGATCTGTGAAGATCAATACCATGCAAATACCGAGTTGTACCGAGTTTTTTTACAACTCGGTACACCTCGGTACAACTCAGTATTTGCTCAGGATTTGCTCGGTATTGCTAGGTATTTGCTCGGTATTGCTAGAAAAAACTCGGTACAACTCGGTATTTGCTCGGTATTGCTAGGGATTTGCTCGGTATTGCTAGGTATTTGCTCTGTATTGCTAGAAAAAACTCGGTACAACTCGGTATTTGCTCGGTATTGCTAGGTATTTGCCCGGTATTGGTTATTGCCGAGCAAAATTGACCAATACCTAGCAATACCGAGCAATCTTGGGTCCGTTCCGGGTCAAATTGTCGAGGCGCGCGGTAAATAATGAAAATGCGTGACGTGATTCTACTGTGACCGAACGTAGAGTTGCGTACGTTCACCGGACCAAATAAAAGTTCTCGAAGGCAACCGTGGCGCAGTGCGGTAGACCGTTGAACAAAATGTGCCTCCGACCGTGGGATCAGGCATTGCAGCTGCGATACACTCCCCTGCGTTAAACTTATAGACTTCTAGATTTTTAATTGATAAACAAATTAAAATGAATTGTCCCTCCGCTATACATACAATAAAATTTCTTTTCAGTAATTATGACATTTTGATTTGAAGAATGCTCGATTAAGCCCCACTAGCAAATTAGTTAGCCCAAGTTAATTAGACAATTCTACCAAACCTGATTGCACATAGGCTAAGCTCATCACAATAGATCAATACTATTAAATATATCTTTTTCAGTATAAGTTGATAGTTATTTATCCAGTAATCTTTCATACGATTGCATACGATCGCGTAAATATATCTTTATAAATACTGGCTCTGCTACTAGTGTCAACTTATTTTGAAGCTTATCAATTTTCTCATAAATTTATAGTACTCCAAATTATTGAAGTAAAAAAAATTGTGATAATCTGACAATAATTTCAAACATTAACAGAAAAAAGAAAATGTTTAATCTAAATCCTAAAATAGTGCAAAAATTATATTAATAAACATGGTTAGAAAAATTATTACCAAATAAGTAAAGAACAACTATTTAATTTATTTTAGTATTAGTAAATCTTGATAATAATCTTAAGCTTTACTTTTCAGCTTAGATATATTAAGATTGGATCCCATATGAAAATTATCTAAGCCTTTTTTTAAACTAATGATTCATTGTCTCTAGCTAAAAATAAATATGAGTACAATTTTACATTTAACTTCATCATCTCTCTCTCAATATCTCTAATTTATTCCTTTCCCTTTGGCCTTTTAACACCATATCGCAATAATGACAACTCCAGTGGTGCCTTTGATGGCGCTACGGCATTGATTTGTCGGGCGCTGTGGTGTTAGATGAGACTTAGAATTTTGTACTTTTTTTTGTATTTTTTCCTACACAATAACACTAAAATAGCACTCTTTTAATGAAAATATAATACATAAAATAATACATTATTTATACTTATCATATTGTATGATTCGGATTGTGCAGTACGAGATATGCTCTAATTCGGCCCCTTGATTTCAAATTCAAAAATAAGTAAATAGTAATAAACAAAATCATGTTTTGTATTGTATGAATAGCTTCATCCTGTATGAAAATTACAAATTTTGAATTTGCCTATTTTTAAAAATATCAAAATTTTAATGGCTGGAATTTGAAATAGCTAATCATACAGTATGATATAGATCGTACTATATATGATTAGTTAGAAAAAAATTTATTTTTAAAATTTAATTAATTAATGTCATTTGATTTTTTGAAATTATAAAAATATCATATATATATCATAAAATATGAAGTGAATCATACAATATGATTTAACAAAAAGTCAAGTGTTATATACATTATGCTATTACATGATTCTTCTTTTGCTGTACTCAATAATGCTCTCAATGTGATATGATCCATAGTTTAGATTGATATATAATGGCGATATCTATAATATGATATGAAACATTATATTGATACACCTGAACGTGATATACTGATATATTTGAATATGATGATACTACACCTAAATATGATAGTATGCATAGCATTGATATACCTGAACATGATATGTATTTGTAATACATATAATGACTAATTAACATACATGATGATGCAAGTGTGATACCTGTATTGATACATTAATTGATATAATGATACACATAAAATACATGCACTAACATACTGACAAAATTGATTATAAGAGATAAAATTAATTACATGTGTGCCTTTTATTAGGCAATAGAGAAATATTATGAGTTGCAAATATGTTCAAGAAAACCCATACATTCAACCAAACAATCTTTTTCAATTCTAAAATATCAAAATAGCAGTTAAACATATCAAAAAAATTACTAATCAAATTTCATCATCAAAATGAAAAATAGTTTAAAATGCCACGAGTGAAATTGCATTTCCGTTTTCAAAGAAATAAATCATTCCTCAACATAAATACTAATTTTTCCACTTGAAATCAAAATGCAAAGAGTTTTTCAAGGGAAATTAGAAAGATGAGACGAAAGAAAAAATCAAGGTAGAACGGGGGCTAAAATAGCCCCAAATATGTCCCCAATGGGTAGCAACGACTACCCTACATTTTCTATAAAAATAACTCAAAATTGCTTGCCACATAGTATGCAAACTATTTGATAGAAGGTGATTATGTAACAACTAGCCTTAATCAAAATTGTTCTATAAAAATAATTCAAAATCGGTTGCCACGTGGTATGCAAACTACCTAATAGAAGGTGACTATCTAACAACTAGCCTTAATCAAAATTGTTTTCTCATCACCAGGGCACATAATTTACAATAGGAGTTTGCGTGTATGAGAAACTTGAACTCTCATCTTAAAATCCTCGTAAAATAAGAAAAATAAATCTCTAGATAATGTCTTGTCTTCAGTCTAATCTACCTTTAAAAAATTAAACTCAGAATATATCCGTTAAAACTCTCTCAAAATGCGAAGAGGTAGAGGCTCAAATTTTTAGGAGCCCATAGTACATATTTAATAGAATTAATTTAAGTTTTCCATGCCTTTAACAAGGCCAGCCTTCTTTGGAGCACATGATCTTCTTAGCAAATACCACATCTAAATGGAACAATTAGGTGAAATACATATGAAATATTTGTATTCAACAAATTTAACATAAAATCAACCCACAAAAGACAATAGATTATATTGTTGTTCCCTCCAAATATAAGTTTTTCTATTTTACAAAGAGGTAGGATATCCTCTTGCCTTTCCAAGATAGATTACAATTACATGTTGAACAATGCTCATATTTCAAAGGAGATATTTGTTTCACCGCTAGGCCTGCCAAGGAATTAGGTATTCCGCCAACCGCCTCCTCTACAGGGGTGGCAGCGAATAGATACCTTTGTTCCAAAAAAAAATAAAGATATTTGTTTCAAACAATACATTGTGGGATGACAATTATATTGAAACATGGCCTTCATAGGACCAAATCAAGCTTACAAAATCCTCTTGACACTCCAATAATTTTCCTAATTTATCAACAATTTCAACCACATCAACACTAGCTATACCACAAAACCACATATTTCTACATGTACCCCATTTATTACAAATAGAACCCTCAAGAATCACACAACTTCTCATAGAAAATCTAAAAATATAGGAAAAAACTAATATAAGATCAAAATATATACATCACGATACAATCAATGGCAATTTGTACTGCTCTATCGCCTTCTTGCTGAAGTAGGAATAGAATAACAACTGCATCGTCCCCAGAGCTGTCCCAATGCCATTGGGGATCTGAATCCACAAAAAATGAAGTTCAAATATCAACGTAACCTTATAAAATTAATAAAATAAAAGATAAAGTCAGTTCTACTCTTGCTTTTCTCTTACATATATGAAGAAATCATGCAGAAGAACTCCATACGCAAAGAATGAGATGCTCATGAAGAAGGTTGCAAGCGAGAGATGGAAAGGCATGAACTCCACACTCTTCGTACGAATCACCAAACGCTGGAACAAAAGAAGTAGGAGAAGCAAAGAGAATTAATCATAAAAAACAATATTGAAATTGAATGCAAGGATGGTTAGATTCATTTGTGGGATTTTGGGCTTACAATAATGGAAAGGGGTGAAGCAAACATGGAGACTAGAGAAGCTATACTGAGATATCCTACAAAGTTCTGTCGTGCTTTGCCTTGTAATAACTCAAGGCTCACAGAAGCTATCAAGGCAAAGGAACAGAGTACGCCCACAAGTAAAACAGACACGTTTACCTGCAGCAAAAGGTTAAGAAAAAATTCAGTAAAAATAAATGATTAAGAAAGGAATTTGTGATGAAATGAAAATGAAGTGACTGTATAGTTCATCAATTCAGTTATTTATTAAAAAAAAAAAAAAAAAACTGAACAGGACTGTACTTGATCCTTGTTGAACTCAAATGGCTTGTATAATATCAAATGCCCATATATAAATACACGAAAATGGTTCAAAATAGACGACGATTATTCGTATATGATCAATTTATAATCAGTATATCACATTTATCCAATTTAATTTGTTGACTATACAGATCCTACATTATCAGAGGCTAAGGCTTCATTTGAGACAGCTTTTGGCCATGACTTTTTTACTGTTTTCATGAATTTTTTGTGCTAGAAACCTGTTGTAGAAAATAGTAAGAAAATTTCTCAAATGAAGCCTAAATTGATACAAATTTTATAAAGCCGATGGATTAAATTAGATAATTATAGTATATGAATAAACCAGAGACTATTTTGAATAATTATAGTAGAATAAGCAAACAGCAGAGATGACTGAGGGAAATTATAGAGATCAATGGCTTACTTTCTTTCCTTTCTCAGAATAGATGATGAAGAGAATGCAGTAGAATAGTTGGAAAAGTGCTCCAAATGAATTCACAGTAGCAACGAGTATGGCGCCATGGGTTACCCATGGAAGCCCATACCATCCGCAGATCAAACAGTTGAGGAAGGAGTAAATGTAAGGTAACCCAGAGAATTGCTCTGTCGATTTGTTTTTTATTATTCTCTTAAAAGTTGGTCTGATAAGAAAATCATCATAATATAACTGATCAGATAAAACACTTGTAATATGTGCAGGTAAATTAGAAAAGAAGCTTTATATGCTCACATTGGAGAGAGGAAGAGCACAAAAGCGAAGATGTTGCCTGTAACATTTGCAAAAAGCATAACAGTATCAGAAAAGAAACAATGTGAGAACAATTGCAATGCTTTCATATCTGATCATATTTTGAATTCTAATGAAAATATTTACGACAACCAAATGAAATATTTATTATGACTAAGACAAATCAGGAGAAGAAAATGTATGTATAGGCATCAAATTTGGAGAAAGGTTAATCATTCCGAAGTATTCTCATGGATGCATATAAACATCATGAATTGGAGATAACAAATTTTCTATTTTTTTTTTAACAAATTTATAATTCAAAGATATCCATAAATTATTTTCATATTATAGAAGTGACTTTATTGGCTTCCCTAAAATCATGAACAAATACGTAGGTTGAGTGATAGAGCTAAAAAAAATACTTCGAGTGATAGAGCTCAATCTGACTATGTAATATGTTTACTTATATCACATAAATGTAGGGGTGTCAAAAATTGACACGACCCGAAAATCTGACTCGTACATGACACGAAAATTTCGGGTTCGGGTCAACCAGAACCCGAAATAGGTCTGGTTTGGGGCTTGATTTTCTACCTGTTTCAAATTCCGGGTAAGGTTCGGGTTGACTCAGAAACCCGAGAATGACCCGGTTTTGACCAGGAATCCTATAGTTCAGCGTATTTATGGGATTTGGCTGAAGAAGCGCATGAGACGGAGAAATTTACTTCACAATGAGCGAACTCCCATTGTTACTTCCGATCAAAATGTTTAACTTCCGATCTGACCGGAAGGGAACGACGTCCAAGGAGCAAAGTTGAACAGTAAAGAAGGAAAAGTGTTGGAGATGGTGACTCAGCGGTCGTTGCTTCCGAGCTCCCGTCGTTGCTTCCGAGCAAACTTCCATCGTTGCTTTCGATTAAAATGTTGTAACTTCCGATCCGACCAGAAGAGAACGTCGTCCAAGGAGCGAAGTTGAACAACAACAAGGGAAAAGTGTTGGAGACGATTACTCGGCGGTCGTTGCTTCCTCCCATCTTTTCTTCCGAGAAAACTCCGGTCATTGCTTCTGATCAAAATGTTGTAACTTCCGATCCGACCGAAAGGGAATGCCGTCCAAGGAGCAAAGTCGAATAGTAACGAAGGAAAAGTGTTGGAGACGGTGACTCGGCAATCGTTGCTTCTGAGCAATTTCCCTTCGTTGCTTCCGAGCGAATTCCCGTCGTTGCTTCCGAGCGATTTCCCGTCGTTGCTTCCGATCAAAAGTTACCTTCACGACGGAGATAGTTAACTCTATGTGGGTCAGGTTCGGGGTTGACCCAAACCCGAAGCGAGTCGGGTTTCATTTTGTAAAATCGACCCATTTGCGAAAATGGGTCGGTTTCGGGTTCTGGTTGAGTCGAATAGTGCCGGGTTGGGTCGAATAGTGCCGGATCAGTTCTGGGTTGGACTCGAACCCGACCCGTGACCCGACTTTAACAACCTTACATAAATGTGGGGAAAGCCCCGAGTGGATTTGTGAAGATTTGTGCCCCGAGTTATGCATTAAGTCAGGAAATTTATATAAAGTATATGATGAAGTTTACTTTGGGAGAGTTTATTGAATGTTTTTATGTGAAAGAAAAATAGTTAATAAAAAATAATGTATGTTTTGATGACAGTTTTCACATTGCAATTTTTAAAATTCATCTTAAAATATTAATTTTAAGCCTTTTTAAGATTATGATTGAAAAATGAGCTTTTAAAATCATAAATGAAAAAGTATAAACTGCTCCAAATAATAAAAAAAAATCAAAGAGAAAATAAAACAAATAGAAACACACTATTAGGTTTTGTTTGGGATGATTTCCTTAAATCTTTTTAAAGTAATTTTTTAGTATTAGATTAATTTTTTTACTAAAAAGTTGTTTTAAGAAATAGTAAAAAAACAGTAAGAAAGATAAATTTATATATTAAGCTTCCAAAACATAGCTTATGATGCACATCATTCCTATACCCCCATCTTGTTTATGTAGGGGATGGACCGAGAGAGGGTGCATCGACAATAGTTAGTAGAACTAAGCATCTACAAGCTATATACA
Organism: Dendrobium nobile; assembly: GCA_022539455.1. Taxonomy (NCBI): domain Eukaryota; kingdom Viridiplantae; phylum Streptophyta; class Magnoliopsida; order Asparagales; family Orchidaceae; genus Dendrobium; species Dendrobium nobile. The sequence continues at coordinate 61,322,491 of CM039733.1, forward strand.
TGCTAATATATAATCATGCATGTATGTTCTTATGTTGTTTTAAATGTCACCACTTAGTTTTCTTTGCATACACTCTATTATTTGACTGATCTTGTTTTGATGATTTACTTAAAGGAAAGTGCTGTAAAATAAAATCTTTCGAGTTATTAGCTAATATTTTGCCAATAAATAGATCATTGGGCGAAAATTATTAATTATAAGCGGATTTTCACCAGAAGTTTCAGCGAGATATCAATCAAAAAGTACTAACAGTCGATTCATCCAACATAAGAGACTTTTCTGAAGAATTTTGGCTTCCTATACACCATTTTTAAGGGGGGTTATACAGGCAGCGTAGTTCGACCAGAAAAATTTTCCGGCAGAAAGTCGCCCATTTTCAGCCAAAAATCTGCAGAAAGAAACAAAGGCTACTTTTTGTGGTAATATAGTACTGATATATGACAGAGCAAAAAGGAGATTTACCAGCGATTCCTGCAGCATAGCTGCAGACTTCATAGTAATATAACGATGATCCCGAAGTACTCATCGCATGAAGCGTTGCTCTCCAGATCGATCAAGACTATCGTGACTCGCAAGCAAAATAAAACTCTCTCTCTCTCTCTCTCTCTCTCCCTCTCTCTGAGCTATTCTTTGTGTTTCAGTGGGACTCTGAAACTACTAGCTAGCTTTCAAGAAAAAACAAGAGTATGAAGCTTAATTTAAAGCTGAGCGGCAGCTAGAGTTGGTCTCTCTTGTCTCTAACTCTTGCCCATAATAAAAAAATAATAAAGAAATAGAAGAATGAATTAAGGAGATGAAGATAAAGGCCACCGGAAAGACACGTTGGCAACTCAGAACTTGTATCCTCTCCTCCACTTGTTTCTATGTTTTGGAGGCTAGTATCGATTTCCCGTGTCCAAATGTCCAACTCCTGGCAAGCTCTTCTCGTTTAGCGTGGACATCCCCTCCACTTGTACTGAAACTTGTCATGAGGAGGGCAAAATGAAGGGGATTGATTACTGTTAACGGCTCTAAATATTTCATTTGTCATCATATTTTATTAATTAAGGCTTTATTTGGTACGGCTTTTTTTAAGTAGTTTTTTAGTATAAAAATTAAATTTTTTTACTAAAAAGCTACATCATAAAGCATAAAAAAAACTGTTCCAAATGAAACCTAAATTACATTCTAAATAATTAGATAGTGTTAGAAAAAAAGAAATATTATTTGGTTGATTAATGTTAACTGCAAATTGATTGGTTGGATGACTAGATGGATTCTTCGTGCGATCATCAAGTTGGGGCCTTACAAGGCTCGTATGGTTTGGATATCTCTGGGGCTTTGGGTCCATCTTTCTCTCTTGGTGGAAAACGACGTCATTGCAAATATATAGGAGCTATAGGTTTTCTCCTTATTCTTTTGATTTCGGTTGCTGGGCTGTATCTTTATTATTCCGTGCTGCTCTCGGGATTTGTGTTTTGGGCTGGTTTGGAGTTCGTTTGCCTGACTCCCTTGCCTGTCATTGTATGTTTTTCGTATTGGACGATGGCGAAGCAGTTCTTCTGCATGCTCCGTGGATGGTCAGGATTGGTTGCAACTTTGGTGGACTTTTGGTCTTTGATTTTGGTAATCCTCTTGGCCTTAGATTCTTTGTGTTTGACTCTTTTTTTCTCCTTGGATGCCCTAGCCCGACAACCAGGTGGATTTTGATCTAGTTGTTCGGCCTGTCATGAATTGTTCTTTATTCTATATGTAACTTTCTTATATGTAGCCTTTCTTATTTAGGCTATTGTTGTATTGTTTCTCTTGTTTAATGAAATTTTCTTTGGAAAAAAAAATGAATTTTTTTTTCACTACAATGGCTAAAGACAAGTCACATTGAAGTTTGAAAATTAATGAGACCAGTATGATTAAGGCTGCATGATAAAAAAAAAAATTTGAAGTTTGAAAATTTACCCAAACTTCATTGCATATTAGTTAATCTCTTGCAACAATTTTAACCGTCATAAAAAGATTAGCAGTTGCTCTAAAACTAGAATCGCTGCAAGATCGCTGTGCTCTTTGTTCGTTGCGAAGGGCTTTCAAAGCCATTTACCAACCGTTGCAAAGAAATATTACAGCACTATGTCTAACAAAAATTTAAATAGTGACAAATTGCATCAATTGCAACATTTAAATTGTTGTAATTAATGCAATTTCTTTTAAAGTTAGTGACAGAATACTAAAATGGTATGATACTTTCCCCCAAAAAATAAAATAAAATTGTATGATATTTGGTGTTGTAAATTAAAAGAATTTTATGAAATGTTTAGATTAATAATTCGAAATTATCATAAAATTTTTTGGTATATAATGTATTCGAAACAAGTAATTTAAGTGAGAAGTTATACCATAGAGAAAAATAATAATAATAATTACAATGAATTATATTAGAGGACAAATTTTGCACAATACTAAAAAAATTGTTATAATGCGTTGCTAATAAATTTTAGGGATTTTTACATACATAACATTTCAAATTAGTGTAAATACATATTCAACACTCAAAGTTCTGTATTTACTTATATAGCACCTAAAACTTACATTTTCATCTATTCTAACACTCCGTTAACCCTTCCCCTCCTTAAAAAATTCCGCTTCTCTTTTGCTAGGTTTGCGAGCGGAGCCTGCTTGACTGCTTCCGTGTGCTCTCTCGGATGCAACAATCTCTCGGGTGCAAGGTAAGATAGCAAAAATCTCCATTGCCCGTTATCTAATTCTTCCAAAATTCACAGATTGTTGGAACATCAAATGAAACCGGAGTCAAGAAATAGGGGAAGAAAAACCAAAGCTCTGATGCGCGAAGTAAGCTTCTGCCTCCACGACCAACCCCGTTTCCTCGTCCTCCTCGCCGTCGTTAAGGAGATGAACGGTGATGGTGAGTCTCTTGATTCACCTTAAATTGTGGGAGAAAGTGGGAATAGTGGAGCTATCTGCTTTCCCATATGAGATTATTAGAGCAACAACAGAATGCCCTACCCTGTTCTCTTTCTCTTTTATCTGGGAGAGACTCCTCCCTTCTTTTCAAGCTTCCCAAGTCTTCCAACCCTCACAACAATTGGACTTGCTATCTCTACTTCAGGATGGACATGCAGATAAACCTTCTTCACTTAGTTTTGGGCCATCTGTCTGGTCTGATCTTCTTGATGCCCAAGTTCTAAACAACAATGGTCATGCTGGTTTAGAAACTCTGCAAAATACGTTGGATGTTTCTGATGCCAACCTCTGAACAACTCGTAGTGATCGTATATTACATTGAGCTGGTCCAGGCGAGAGATCGCACGGCGGGTGAGTCTCAGGTAGTGACCGGAGTTTCCCTCGAGCTCGTCCAGGGGAGAGATCGCAAGGCGGGAGAAGGGATTTTTGACGGGGGTTATAACAGAGTGTTAGAATAGATGAAAATGTGGATTTTAGGTGGTATATAAGTAAATACAAAACTTTGAGTGTTGAATATATATTTACACTGATTTGAAGTGTTATGTATGTAAAAATCCCTAAATTTTAATGCTTTATCAATCATGTGATCGATTATATGTATTATTTCTACTCCATAAAATTTTATTTTTTTTCTATCTATTAATTTTCCTCTACAATTTTAAAAATATACATACTCGAGGAGTGGTGGAACCGGTAGCGCAGGGAATATACTTCCTTCCTAGTCCTTGTTGGCTGCTAATCTATTATTGCCAATTTTTTTAATGATGTGCGGTGGTATTTTTTGCTTGTGGCCTGCCAGAAATTTTGACCCATCCTGTCGTGCTGGTGTGGACGATGATGATTGTTTTTTTTCCAGCGAATTATTAAATTATAAAATGTAACCTTCCAACTAACAGGCTAAAATAAATGAAGTATGAGAGAGTTTTTTTTTTAGTGAGGAAATCAAATCAGGATTTTAAAAATATTCTTTATATCTTTTTAAGAAAATGAGTTTATTTTGAGAGATTTGGAGCAAAATATTTTAAAAATGATATTCAAATGTATTTATAATAGCGAGATTTTCTATTTTTTTAATACTTCAAATGATAAAAAGACATTAAAAAATGATAATATTTCGTTTAAAAGTTATTCAATTGTTTATACTAAGGATAATAATTTTGTAAATATAAATATTCATAATCTTATTTTAAATTTTTATTATAATTATTAGTTAAAGAAAATCCAATTTTTGGCCTGAACAATGAATAATAAATTGGCCAATGGGACATACACACTCAGGGGTTTGGATAAGTCATGTGGGGGCATAAATCATTGAAGTAATAAAAAACCTTAAGCCCTTTTCATTCGGGTTTAGGGCTAACATTGACGGTTTTAATTTTAAATTTTTTTTTAAATCATTAGATTCATTATAAAAAGACAAAATATATGATAAACAAAAACCTTACATATTATATATAATTTGTCTAGTTATTTTTTTATTTTTTTATTTTTTTATATAATTTGTCTAGTTGATTTTTCATTTTTTGAAATTTATTGTAGAATGAATTCATTGCTAATACTATTAAATATATCATTTTCAATACAAATAAGAAAACAATCAATCATTCAGGAGTCTTTCATAAGATTGTTTAAACGATTCTTTATAATGTTCATAGCAGAAAATACTTGTTCGATTGTTGTCATAGCTATTGAAAATATCAGAGCAAGCTTTATAAGTAAGAACATCAAAGAATAAATATCATTCTTCCTAGTATCAACTATTTTTCGAGCAAGTTCTCCAAGCCCTTTTAAATTCATAATGCATCATTTGATCTCATATCAACAATAAAATTTTCAATTTGTTTATTTAGTATAATGAGATCTTTTTTGAAAAATTTGACCGATAAAATTTTGTCAGGCGTAACAATCATTTTTTATCAAAAAATTGAAAATGTCTGACATTGATTCAAACATGTCACACATATAAGTAATTCTATTTTAATTTTATCAAATCTGTTATTGAGCTCTTAAAGTTGCATATATATATATATATTATATATATATATATATATATATATATATATATATATATAACAATGTAAAATAATTCAATTTGATAAAGATGTCTAATTGATAATTTTAGTATGGCGCCATGATCTTCCTCGCTTCACAAATGTATTAATCATTTTTGAAATATTTATGCTATTCTTCTCACAAAGTAATCCAAATTCTTTCAACAAAATGTCTCACCCATCATTTTTTCATATTTTAAAGCCTTTATTTAGAAATTTTTATCAAAGTCAAGACATTTATGATGTATTGATCTTTTCTTTTCAGTGCTTATGATAACTCATTATAACTACTAATATGACCTTTATCATATGCAAATTGATAAGAAATTTAAATATTGAATATGCTTCACATTTTTGCTCGCGCTAAATCTCTTATTTTTCATTATCTCAAAAACATATGTTATAAACCCAAATTTAAACCTCAACCTTTTGTAACTCCACCACTTTTTAGTTGCTTAACAATTTTCTCATATAATGCTTTTCTCTTACTATATCTCTTCTTATGTATGAACTACCAATAATATTTAACAAACTAGTCACAATATTAAAGAAGGAAGCGACATGGACATGATTTTTCACGAATGAAGCCAAGGTTTTTCATATGGGGCCATAAATCATTGAAGTAACAAAAACCCCTCAACCCCCTTTTCATTTGGATTTGGGGCCGACATTGGCGGTTTTAATTTTTTTTTTATTTTTTTAAAATCGTTAGATTCATTATAAAAAGACAAATATATGATAAGAAAAAACCTTATATATTATCTATAATTTCTCCCGCTGATTCTTCTCTTTTAAAATCATTGTATAATATATTCATTGCTAATACTATTAAATATATCATTTTCAACACAAGTAAGTAAACAATCATTCATTGAAAAGTCTTTCATAAGATTGTATAAACAATTCATTATAATGTTCATAGAAGAAAATACTCGTTCAACTGTTGTCATAGCTATTGACAATATTAGAGCAAGTTTTATAAGTAAGAACATCAAAGAATAAATATCTTTCTTCTTAGTGTCAACTATTTTCTGAGCAAGTTCTTCAATTCTTTTTAAATTCATAATGCATCATTCGATCTCATATCAACAATAAAATTTTCAATTTGATTATTTAGTATAATGAGATCCATTTTTGAAAATTTTGACGGATAAAATTTTGCTAGGCATAATAATCGTTCTTTATCAAAAAATAAAAATAACTGACATTGATTCAAACATGTCACACACATAAGCAATTATATATTAATTTTATCAAACCAGTTATTGAGCTCTCTCTTGAAGTTGCATATATATATATATATTTAATAGTATAAAAGAATTCAATTTGATAATGATGTCTACTTGATGCTTTTAGTATGGCGCCTTGATCTTCCTCGTTTCACAAATGTATTAGTCATTTTTTGAAATATTTATGCTATTCTTCTCACAAAGTAATCCAAATTCTTTAAACAAAATGTTTCATCCATTATTTCTCATATTTTAATGTCTTTGTTTAGAAACTTTATCAAAGTCATGGTATTTATAATATTTTAATCATTTCCTTTTAGTATATTTGATAACTCATAATATGGTATTTCTCATATGCAAATTGAAAAGAAATTCAAATAGAGAATATGCTTCATATTTTTGCTCACTACTAAATCGCTTATTTATCACTATCTCAAGAACATCTGTTATAAACCAAAATAGAAGAGTCAAATTGATGAGTGAATTGTAGTGGAATCCCAATGAGTGTTTTCTGGTCTTTGAAGAGCAATTTCTTACTTTAAACCTCAACCTTTTGTAACTCCACCACTTTTCAATTGGTCAACAATTTTCTCATAATGCTTTCCTCTTAGAATATCTCTTCTTATGTATGAACTACCAATAATATTTAACAAATTAATCACAATATTAAAGAAGGAAGCGACATTGATATAATTTTTTGCGACTGCAGCTAATACTAGTTTGAGTTGTTGTACAAAATAATGTACATAATAATATTCTCCTTTTTGATGATTACAAACATTACTGGTGAAGTTGCAAACTAAAAGCATTTTCTCTAAAACTCCCCCACATTAGAATAAAAATTTAAAATTAGGGGATTTTTTTTTATTTTTTTAAAAAATAAAAGCAAATGCAACAATACGTTCTCTCTCTTTGACATTATCAAAAAGAGGAGGGGCATAAATAATCAGAACAATAAAAAAAATGAACAAAACGATCTCTGATCTGGTGAAGAAAATAAATCAAATATTCTTGAAATGAGAAAATTACCTCTTGATTTTTTTTCCCAAAAATTCAGTAAGAAATGTATTGACAACGTATAACCCAGAAAGGTTAGAAATTCAAAAATTATTAATCCAAGCTCAAGCTCTTTTAAAGACTAAAAAACTTTTTAATTCAATATCTAAATCAAGGAACAAATTAGAAAAATAAATAATAATATTTTCAAAACTCGTTTCATGAAACAGATCTAATGGAAGATTAATGCAAAATTGGTGAATCAGTAATTATGATTTTCAAGCTCAAGTATCAAAATTATCAAGGGTTTTCTTAAATTTTAAGAAGTACAAGAATGGTAAGCTTATTTTTTGTGGGCTCATTTTATGCCTCTTGTTAGTTGTTTGGCGTACTTTGTGCATCTTTTAATTTTTGTTACACTTTGTGTATCTTTTTCAATTTGGCGTCATTGCAAATCTTTTAATTTGAGGTCATTAGCCACTTTTTTTTCAATCAAATATGACACCTTTTTGAAATTTTAAAAATTAAAGCGAACCCATTCTATTGATAAAACGAACTACTTGATTAGAAAAATTATGAGGTGGATTCAACAACTTGCAAGAAATTTCTATGTGATTGATAAAATATAAGGAGATGAAAAAATTTAATTTCAAAATTTAATTTGTAATATGATGGAGATTTTGAATCAAAAGTAAGATAACATCTTTAAGAAAAGAAAAAGAGAAACAAAATCATGAGTTTCATTCTTTTGATTATTTTTAGAGAAGTCAATCATAATTTATGTAAAATTTCAAGAAAAATAGGAGGTAAAATTTTTATTTTAAAATAAAATGATTTTTAAAAAGATTTGATTTTCTAAAGTATATTGGAAATAAAAAAATGATATGAGTGTATTGATCAGAAAAAAACTTTACAAAAAAAGTAAAGACAAATTTAAAATTTTAACATAACAAAAATGAAAGAAAAAATAAACCTAAAGAAAACACAGAAAATAAAAAAAAAACAACGAATAAAAACATGCATACACAAACAAATAAATACACAAATAAGGGTTTAAACATCATCTTGCTCCTGGTCTGATGATTTAGAAGCTAAGTCTGCCTAGAAGTTTTTTTGCTTTTCATAATTTGCCCATTTTGCAATTTGCTTTGATTTACCCTTTTCTTTTGCAGGTAGAATTCTCAAATTAGGGCATTGATTTTTTATATGTATAGCTTTCCTACAACCAAAGCAAATAACATTAGTAAAAATCTTAATATTCTTACCATTTTTACCTCTGTTCCACTTTTGTTGATATTTTTGCTTGTGCTTTAGTGGGCTTTCTAATTTTCTTGTTAAGTCATCGCTTTTCTCACCAACTAAGCCACTTTTCTTTGTGTCTTCATCTTTTAACACTATCATTTTAGCTCCATCCAAAAGTCTTTGACCCAAACTTTGCTCGTAGGCAATGAGTGAGCCAATTAAATTATCAATAAAATATTCATTCAAATTTTTTGATTCATAAATAACAACAACTTTAACTTCAAATTTATCAAGTAGATAATGTAAAATTTTATTAACTTTTTCAAAGTTTGAAAACTCTTTACCTAAAGCATGCAATGATGTCACAATTTGAATAAACCTAGTATACATGTTTAAGATCGTCTCATAAGATTTCATAAGATTTCATGCAAATAGTTCATAATCATGCATTAAAATATTCAATATGGATTACTTGATTTCACTAATACCTTTGTATATAGTGTGTAATTTATCTCAAATTTTCTTACTAGTAGTGCACGTGGACACTAACATACAATCTTCAGAATTTAAAGCAAAAAAAAAAAATAATTTAATGATTTAGCATTCAATTGAGCATTGATTTATTATTTTTTACTCCATTGATTAAAAGGAATATTAGTTTTAATTTCATCTATAACACTTGACGGTATTGAATAATCAGTTAAAATCATATGCCACATTCGATAATCAATTGATTGTAAGAAAGTAGACATGCAAATTTTTTAAAAATCAAATTTAATATTTTCAAATAAAGGTGGTTTGGTGATTGAAAAACCTTCCGCAATATTACGATTATAAAAATTAGCCATTGATCGAAATTCAAAAAATTTTCAAACTTAATTTTATGAATCCTGCTCTGATACCACTTAAAAGTTCGTTAGGGATGTTAAGCCCTTATGAACTAGTCCAAGGCTAACCAAGAGGGGGGGAGGTGAATTAGTATTTTAAAAAATTTCTCAATAAAAAACACAAACTCAAACCAAACCAAGATTCACCATAAAGAAATTCAAAGTGCAGAAATTAAATGTAGAAATAATAAAAGAAAGAACACACAATATTTATATTGGTTCGGTCAAACCTTAACCTACGTCCACTCCTCGGAGGCACCCTCTAAGTATTGTACTAAATTCAGTGTCTCTCCTTTAGCCCCCATAACTAGGTAGAGAAGCCCTTACAAAATCACTTCCACCTTCCCTAGTGCGGCGGAATAGCTGGATCCTTTGACATCAAAGAGATCTTCTTCTTTCCAAAACTTTCCTCAAGACGAGCCTTAAATTTGATGGTACTAAGGCGCAAGCTTACTGGAGCAACCATGTGAAACCCCCTCTATATTCCCTTGAAACCCCCTCCAAGGATCTTCTCCCTCTCTTAAACCCCCTACAGAAGAAATGAGCCTCAATGGCTGTCAAAGACACATATCAAGTGCCTTGATAAAGCTTAAATAGAGGGCTTTGAAAAACCCTAAAAATTAAGTATGTCGGCAAAAAATCGTCCAGGGCGATCGTAGGATCATCCTGTACGATGTGCCTAAAAGAGCGCTTCTAAAAACTCAATTTCGACGTCAAATATCATCTAGGACGATCAAAGGATCATTCCGTACGATGCGCTTAAAAAGAGGGCTTCAGAAATTGTCCTGGACAATTGCAGGATCGTCTAGTACGATGTGCAAAATTTGACCCGATAGTCCCGAACGATATTAGGATAGTCCAGGATGATCAGTACAAATTTATACATATCATCTAGGACAATATTGTGGATCTTCTGTGGTGATTAGAAGAGAAATTATGGTATTTCATCCTGAATATTTAGGAAAATCAAGTATGTCGGCAAACATCATACTGTATGATATACAGATCGTCCAGGATGATAAGGTTGAAAAATTTTACCATAATTAATCCCCTAATCACATGAACAATTTAGGCATGATTTGTATTGATTATCCAGGATGATCCAGATCATCTGGGATGATTATAACAAAATTTAGATATTAAAATCTTGCCTAAATTATCATTGGCAGCTATTTTCCAATATCATAAAGGATCATCCTGGACGATCCAAAATCGTATAGTACGATTAGTTCAAACTTGATCTTCTCGATTTGACTAGATCTCACTCCCTTGAGTGTGTGTCTGCATGGTCACCAACCAAGCATACTCCCATATGGGACTTGACTCAAGAAATCAAAAATTACATCAATGAATATTATAGACTCTTTACAATATAATATTATTTAACCAAATCTTGAGCTCTAATTCTTTGTTTGATGTTGCATGGTATTTCTGAAATGTTAGTATTCACACAAATAAATATAGAATAAAAAATACCATGAGATATAAATATGTTTGTTATCATCAAAAATATAAAACTCGTGAACTTGAGTCGCAACATAGATGTCTGCCCTTCATATGCATAGGCTTGCGAGCCTAACCCGTATACTCTACAGTGCTGCATTCCTCCTACCGCTTGAGACCAAGTGCGGTAGTCAGAATATTCTACTGATCCAGTAGAAGAACCTTCACCTGCTGCTTCCTGACTCTCTCAAAGTCGTGTGTACTCATCCTATGAAAGTTAATTAAAATTTAAGCATTTTATACATAACATCACAAAAACGAAACTTATATACTTACATAAGCTTTCCTCGCTCGCTAGTCAACCCATTGCTGGTCATCCTGCCGCTTGTAGGTATGACTATGCAATTAAACAAGAGTCGGTTCTCTAATGAACTCATACGTAATGTCTTTCATCATTGCGCCAATCGATTATACATCCAACTTCATTGAGTTCTGATATCCATATATTGACCTACATATAATTTGGATATATTAAATAAAATTGTAATATTTATTAGAACTAATGTTGCTTTGATGATTCAATAGTTTTAAGTTATGCATTTAATTGAAAATGCTAAATTTTGTCAATGAATAGGGTTACAACCATCTGAGATCTCGCCTCGGGATGGACATCTCTCTAATCAACTAGCACAATTTTGATCAAATTATATGTTACTCCAACCTTTTCACGTATATGCTCCTTTCATATCCTATCTCTAAGGGTCAAGCCACTCATCCACCTAAGCATCCTCATCTCTGCAACCCTTAACTTAGAATTATGCTTCTATTTTACTAGCCAACATTTGAGACCATAAAGCATTGTAGGTCTCAGCACCATCTTATAGAATTTTCCCTTAAGTTTGAGGGGGACTTTTCTATCACACAATAAGCCCGATGCATTCCTCCACTTCAACGGAAGCTAGGTAGTCGAAGTAGCGAAGTCAAAGTAGAGAAAGTTACCTAGTACTTATCTAGTATAAACGGAACATCGTGAAAAGTCGAACAACGTCGAAGGAGCGAAGTTGAATAGGGACGAAGAAGCAAGTCGAACCGCTTCGAAGGAGCGAAGTCGAACAGTTTTGAAGGAGCGAAGTCAAACGACTTTGAAGGAGTGAAGTCGACGAAGGAGCAAGTCGAACAGTAATGAAGGAGTGAAGTCGAACCGCGACGAAGGAGCGAAGTCGAACAACATCGAAGGAGCAAAGTCGAACAGCGTCGAAGGTCAAAGGAGTGATGTCGAACATCGTCGAAGGAGGGACAACGTCCGAGGAGCAAAGTTGAATAGCGTCGAAGTAGCAAAGTTGAACGAAGGAAATGAGAAGGATATTTCATCCATCCTCACAATCTCTCTTTTTTTTTGGGACATTTAGGTCATTTAAGGCAAACTCACATACACAATGCATATACACAGACTCAAACCCAAGACCTCTTAGTTGAAAGCCTAAGCTCTTAACCAATAAGCCAATGTGAGCTGTGTTCACCATCTTATTTTATATCTCTAATTTATTTTGTTACCTTTTGCCTTTTTTACATCATATCCCAATCATGACTAAAGATTCTTTGTGGCCACTTTATTTTTTTAGGCACCAGGTACTCGATTAAAGCAAAAGGACAAAAGAAATAAATGAATCACATATTTTATAGAACACAAATGAAGCTTTTAATTGATTCAGGCGTTTAAATATATAAAGCAATGTACGAAACTAGGAATATGATATATACCTGACTAAAAGTCTGAAAGAGCCGAGGGACTCTGTCTCAAGCGTCTCCCCGAGCACAATTGTGAGGAAGTAGGTTTAAGGAGAAGCGGAACAGACGAAGGGTGGAAAAAGAGTGGAATGGGGGAAAGAAATAATGTTTTTCCCCCTTAATTAATGATTACTATAATTAGTTTTTTAAACTATAAATAGCTAATTAGACATTAATTAAGAGGTCAGTGGGGGGCTATGCCAATAGGGCCCTTATGTTAAATCCGCTCATGTGTGCATTTGATTCCACTATAGCTCTGCTCATAAATTTTTTAAGGGTTTTTTAAACTAAACATCATTTATGATTTAATTAAGGGATTAACCAACGTGAAAAAAAAATAAAAACTCACCAAAGTAGCCCGTATAACGGGCGACTTTCTATTTTAGGTAAGTCGTTCGTAATTTTATTTTTAAAAAATGTAATCTATATTTCTAATTATGTTTACGCTTTGTTATATTTGTAAAAGATTTAATTAAATATGATTTGAATGTGTAATTCTTGTGGACATTGAATTCCTCTATAACAATCAAATAATGTACTGTTGTTGTGGACATTGGATTCCTCAGATGGCCTGTGACATTTAGAGCATAGGATCCTTATAATATCTCATTTAATGTGAAATAACATTTCATGTAGCTTGCAATAGCCTATCCCATCAGATGACCAGTAAAGTTATAAGGTCCATTCAAGTCCTAATATGTTATATGATTGTAAGTTATGGTTCAATATCATTAATCTCTGTTATTTAAAGGGTGCATAGAAGAAACATGAAGTATATTTATTAAGTTATTACTTGAATTATTCACAAAATTTTAGCCATGTATGAAGAAGCTGAAAGAAGTCTCCAATAAAGAAATGTTTGATGATGCAAATTGAATAATACATGCTTGTATAACACAAACTGATGACACTCTGCTGGAGCAGAAGGTGAATAAGAATGAGATATTTAGGTGTTGGATACATGAATGGTTAGAAGACGAGTATGAATGCCTTCAAAATTTTCATGATGAGTTAATAAGGGTAAAATTATACAAGATAAGAGATTTCTTAAACACCACAGCATGAAAATATCTTGAATTTAGCTCTCAAAAAGAAAATTGTCACATTGTCAGCCCTCATTTCTTATAGATGGTATACCATGAGATGAAATGCTATAGAGATGGTGGTCATTCCCCATCATATATTGACTGCAACCATCTTGACATTAAGCACATCATTTTATATCATGGTTGGTGTTCGAGGTTTAACCAATTCATTCTTGATTTTTATAAAGATTGGATGAGGGAGTTATTATCTAATGGTAACCTTAAACATTTCTTCAATATTGAGGACTAGCAAGACCTACAATATGGGTTTGAGTTCCATTTGAAATATTGTCTGACTTAAACACAGCTACAATCACATTTGCATATGATGCTTAGAAATTAAAAATCTATTTCTTTGTTTAATTTTAATATGAAGCGTGTCTACATATTTTACATTATTATGGTTGTGTATGTTAAAAATTATTAAGTGTGTTATTTTGCCAAAATACATGTTGTTGCGGACATTTATTAACATTTGGCTCAGAAACCACATTTATGAATCAACACATTCTGACTCCACAATCGCAAAAGCGAGGGGGTACAATCCATTGTTAGCATCAATTCCCACAATGATAAGTAAAGTTTCTTGGTATTTACCTTACAAGAATGTTCCGTCAAGGAAAGAATAGGATGATAGTAGGTCCTCCCATTTATCGAATGGTTAAACAAGAAAAATAATATTTCAAAACTATGATTCTCAAACGTTTGTATCGTATAAACGATTTCAGGCATCAAAGACACAATTGTATCCATAAATAAATTTATGGCTCGGTAAGACTCCTCCTAATTGCCAAACACTATATTCACAGTTTTCCATATAGAATCCCATGCTTTCATAACAAAACTTTTATGTTGAACTTCACTTCAATTTGGCCTATAATCTCCTGCGCTTTGAGATCCATATGCCTTCTAATATTGGGCAATATGAAGTAGCTTATAAATTGAGAATTGCATTATTGGTGTCGTGTCGCTAGATTGAGAGTTATGCATGTATGTTAGTTCTTTATGGAAGATATTTTCCATATGCCTGTGAGACGTTTACTCAGCCTTGTATACAAATGCCATATACATGGATGCATAAACTACCATTTTGAGCAGAAACTACTCTCATTTTCTATCTGTTCAAAGCTACGAAGCAATATTCCACATTATTAATAATTGACCAACCATATAATATATGTTAATTAAAGATCATCTTTCTTACTGAAACACATACCCTCCATCAGCTTTATTGGAATTAAAAATTCTTCCTCGACTTAGTTAATGATGTATTCGTTGTCATTTGCTACATCCTCATCCCATTCACGAGTGGTGGAATATGTCTTCACAAACTCATTTGTTTAAAATTATGCCTTATGCAGTGCTGATATTCATGTAACAATAACGTTGAACCATACTATGCATCTCAGGGTTCATATCAACATTCACTTCATCTACACGACATTATATATCATTATCACCATTATTAGGAGCTAGTTTGCTTGATCTACTACTCATCATTTCGTAACCATCATCGATATTGATCGATGGTTTCTTAGAAGTTCCTAGTACGTCCTAGCAAAAACTTCTTTGTCATTCACTTCATCATATAAATGATATTCTGTTAACAATTGTAATTTTTCCAAACAATTATACTTAATTTAATATACATTTAGATGAAAAGATTACTCAGCATATTACGACACAAAATTTGGAATCGTCCAACCACCTTCAGTCACCCCATCAAATGTTAATGTCTTATGCACTTGAGATGTTAATTGCTCATCAACTAAATTTTGTCTACTAATATCTTCAATCTTTACATAAAGTAGAAGTATCTGCTCAATTGCATGCGATAACACCATCTGACATACATCATCATCCTCCACAGGCAAAGCTATGAACTCATTCCCTTAGGGAAGACAGCAAACCAAGTTCACTGTGTACTTCGACATATCATATTTAAGGGCATTCAGGACCCTAATATTCTCTTAGTCTTAATGCGTCTTAACAATCACTTACAAGGGCCGACAACTCCCCTAACATATATTGGTGAATATTTATCATCTAAAGACAACTGTCAACCATACATAAAAACAAACGAAGGCCTGCATCCAAACATTATTGCGCTACTTCATATTGCATATGATAACCTACAATTAAACTAACAACCTTAACTTAAAGAAATGAAACAATCAAAGCATTTATCTAAATAAGCTTATATGTAATACATTTTCTTAAAAAACTATTTTTAAGTAAATCTAACCAAATAAATTTTTAAAAAAATTCCACAAAAATAGCTCATTCACCAAATTAATTATTTCTCATATTCACTAATACCATATGCCTTAGCTCTCGTAGTTCACCTCTCTTTCACTAATACTATATGCTCAAAGATAGCACTTTCACCAAAAATACCAAAGCCTTAGCTCACACAAATGAAACAATCATAACATATTTTTATCTCATACTTACACATTACAAATAAAAAATACCACACTATTCATTTCTTCATATTTTGCTACATAAAAATCTCACTTTTTAACATACACAAACCATACACAAAACAACTAATCAAACTTAAACTTCAAAAAATACCCACACAAACTAAGCATGATACAAAAGGAAAATCGTTTCAACATCCAAAATAAAATAAATAATAAATCTTACCTTAAACTCGAGGATCACTAGATTTTGCAAGCAGTCGAACACCAGAAAGTTTTTGTGACTAGGGCAGGGGAAAAGGGGAGTCGTGGGGTTGTTAAAGTAGCAAATGGGCGACTTACCTTAAATAGTTTGGCGATTTGTAAAATTTTTTCCCTGTGGTTATAATTCCTTAATTATAACTTAAATGATGCTTAGTTTAAAAAAAAACATTTTTTTGGGAATTTTTGAGTAAATTAAGGCAAGCTCACATATGCATTGCATACACAAATTTTGAACCCAAGACCTCTTAATTGATAGCTATAGAGCTATGTCCGCTCATGCCTTTCATATTGTTCTTCTCTAGAGCTAATATTTATTGCGTTGGAATTAGCGGAGGAGAAAATTTAAGCTTATTATTATAATTCAATATCCCAAATTATTTTGATTGAACAAACAAATTTTGCGCCAATTGATTATATTTGACTCGATCTACTCTGTTCGCTCGTGACTCGCGAGTCGCGTCGCATCGGGCCCGCTGCCTCGCTGGCATTGCTGCCGCTGCACCGCTGTCGGCCTGCCTCTGCACCGCGCGGGAACTCGAAAAATCAAATCTAATCGGGTCGGGCCGGGTTGACCCGAACCCGAAGCGGGTCAGGTCTGGGTCCAGAAAATCGACCCGTTTGTGAAAACGGGTAGGGTTGACCCGAACCCCAATAGTGCCGGGTCAATTCTGAGTTCGACCTGAACTCGACCCGTGACTCGAAATTTACAGCCCTAGATGAATATTTGAGAATTTCAATCAACGGGTTGATCACCGCTAGCTCTTCTATCATTTTCTGTTATAAGATGTCGTTGATCAATATTTGACAGCCTTTAACTGAATTAATATAAGCATTTGTTCAGTGGCAGATTTTTTTTTTGTGGGTAAATTCATTACATGAATAATTAAATATTTAAAAACAAAAATAATGAGACAAAATTTAAAACAAAGTTTTATATATCATTATAATTGTTGAATTGAAAAATGATTATAAGCTTTACAATCTATTTTGCATTTTTAAATAATATAATAATATTGCTTTATTGAGAATCAAGTCAAATATTTCTTTTTCAATATAACGTATTAGACAATCATTGAGTCAATTATCTCCCATTTTGCTATGTAATAAATAGCTTTAAAAGGCTAATGCATGGAGTTAGGAAAATTTTACCGGCAAAAATGTGCAGCCGGAAAAATTAAAAACGAACTTCAAAAATAAGAAGAAAATTATGGCGAACCATCAACTACTAGCACTGCCCGCACCACAGATCCACCCTACACCCATTGCCCCGCCCCAAGCCTACCCACGCATATCGGCCCGCGACCAAGCCTGCTGTGACTGCCTACGCCCATTGCCTGAGCCCGCGAGCAAGCCTGCCTGCTAATCCACGCCTGCCCCAACCTGCTGCCTACTCGCGCACGTAAGTGTTTGAGGATTCGTCTATTCTAAGGAAATCTCAAGCCCATCCACTCATCCATGAGGCATAGTTTGCTCAAGTTGTTACTATTTTTTATTTAAATTATATCTAATAGAATATTAAAATTAATAATAGTTAAGTAATTAATTAATTGATTAATCTAATTTATTATTTATTTTAAATAGTTAATATTATTAGTTTATTTAAATTAGTTAATTATTTTACTTAAGTAGTTAATTATTTAATTTAAATTAGTTAATTCTTCTTTTTAAATTATAAGCTAAAAGAAAGCTAACTCTTAAACATCGAGGCATCTTTTGGTGTAATGACTGTAATTTCTATAAGAAACTCCGCAGTTAAGCGTGCTCATCCCAGAGTAATTCTGGAATGGGTGACATACTAGAAAGTTACACAAACAGGACAAAACTATGAGGCTCTTAGGACAAAGTATACATTATCTCGATAGTTAAGAGTTTGGGCTGTTACACCCTAGTCCAAACCCCAACTTGTGCTGTTGGTCCACCCTATTCTGACTACACTGGAGGTGGGTAATAATAGGGGTGATGGTAAGGAGAGTAGGGGTAGTTTGATGGAGCTATTTGTGATGTTGGTTTGCATAATATGGATAGAATGGAGCAGTGTGTGTCTGATCAAGAGAAGGAAATTGAGGACTAGTAGACATAGGAGGATGGAAGTACCCAACATGAGGTGATACTCCAACCACAGCTTGATCTGCTATCTTTGACCCTACTTAGTGGTGGATTTGATGCTGACTCCAAAGTGGTGGTGATGGCACTCCTCTCACTGGTGGAAGTCTCTGGCCTTAACCTTCATCACCCTATATAGACCTAGTTGTTCCAGTGCTCAACTTTTTCCTACGACCAAACATTGACGTAATGAATCTACGAGGAAGTTCGTCACTTAAAGCCATCTGTAGTAAAAGCAACAATTAGTTTATATTTCATGAAATTGCAATAACACTTAAAAAAATGAAGTTAGAAAAAAAAAATACAGTAACATTCATAAAAAAAGTTAATTTTCATTTCATATAAATCAGCTTCCAAATATCAAATATGACAACTACAAAAATACAGTTACAATATATATAAATGATTTGCATACAAAAATGATTCACAAAATATATAAATGATTTATTTATTTATTTATAGATTATTTATTCATAATCAATAAGCTATGTAAAATTATATCCATAACACTTAATAACTTATCGACTCACAATATTATATCCACAACACTTATTTAGATTCTCTTGGGTATTATTGGTCACTATCATGTTTAAAAAAGTTCAAGAATGGGTGAATATCATACAAACTTCTTGTGATTGAATAAGCTCTTGTTGTATGTCACTTGAAGCACACTAAACAAGACTAGCCTAACCAAATTTAGTTTAAATCATATAAACACCATGCAGGCCTACATGGGTTGACCAAACTTACATGGAAAATGATGGGAGAGTTGACCAAACTTACCAGGATGTGATTGGACCAAATTTATGAAAACCTTATGGATTATCGCATGAGATACATATAGGATCACAACCTAGACTAGAAGATAATATGTGGGGATTCTCATGCATATTGGGATAATTTCCAGTTTTCATGTAAATATTTAGGAGATTTAATTAATTCATGTATAAAAATTAGAATTGCAATTATATTTTTAGACTAATTTTGAAGTCTCTATTATAATTATTAATTATTTTGCATTATTTTAATAATTTATAGTACTTTCCTCACAATTCCTTCTCTCTCTCTCTCTCTCTCTCTATCTATCTATCTATACGCCAACTCCCAAAGCATCCTTGGTCGGCCACATACCATTATTCTTACAGAACAAAGTATAAAGGAACAAATTTGATGTAGGTGTAAACATTTACGGAAGAAAAAGAAAAAACAACTTAGGGCTTAGCTAATTCAACATAAGAGTGCTAAGGAGATGGAAGGAGAAGAAATCACCTTCGGCCAAGGAGATGGAGATGAAGGCTGACATCGACTAGGCTAGGGTGGAAGGTTGGTTGGAGCTGCAGCGGGTGCTCTCTAGATGGAATGAAATGAGGCATGCATTGAAGTGAGGAAGGAGTGGTGAAGAAACAGAGAAAGAGATATCCATAATCAAGAAGAAGAGAAACGAATGAGTTGATGTGAAACAGAGAATGATTTCATTATTACGAAATGTACAGTTTACATGTTTATATAGATATGAAAGTATCCTATTGGCCAATGAACAAATGCCAGCTAAGCAGATAAATTAAATACAACTATATTTATTTCGGTTTACACTTTAACATTCCCCCGCAAGTTAATGTATATTCAGTAACCGTTAACTTGTCTCGTAACATAACAAATCTTGGTGTTGATAGAGCTTTAGTAAATATGTCCGCCGTTTGATCTATGGTGCTAATAGGTATGAGGCGAACGTTGTTTTGTTGGAGATGCTCACGGATATACTTTTGATCAATTTCAATATGCTTTGTTCTGGCGTGAAAAACTGGATTGTTGGCTAGAGCAATAGTAGAGGTGTTATCACAAAAGATATCCGTGGGCTCGGTTTGATCAATTCCAAACTCCAAAAGCAGCCGTCTGAGCCAGATAATATCTGTCGTGAGTGCAGCAAGCGCCCGATATTCGGACTCCGTGGAGGAACGAGCCACTGTGTGCTGCTTCTTAACCGTCCAGGAAATGATTGTATCGCCTAGATATGAACAGTAACCAGATGTCGATCGCCTTGAATCCGGATCTCCAGCCCAATCCGCATCTGAAAAAGATTTGAGATGTAGATTAGTTTTTGTAATTGGAATTCTAAAATTAAGCGTACCTTTAATATAGCGTAGCAGCCGTTTGAGCATGAAAAAATGTTTCGGTTGAGGCTCATGCATATATTAAGACAGCTGATTTACACTATATGCTATATCCGGACGAGTAATTGTAAGATATTGTAAGGATCCAGTTAGTCGTCTGTAAAGCTTAGGATTCAATTGCTCCGGTGTGAATGAGAAAGACTCCAGAAATTTGGTACAGCTGGGATTGGCTAAAGGTTTGCAATCTTGAAGATTCATTTGCTGCAGAAGTGACCGGACGTATTGACTCTAAGATAAGAAAAACCGATCTTTGGTTTTAGTTATTTTTATCGCAAGGAAATCATGAACAGGTCCTAAATATTTCATAGCAAACCGTGTGTTGAGCTGAGTAATAACAGAGGATATGGCGGTAGAGCTATTTCCTGTAATCAAAATGTCATCAACATAAACCAGCAAAAAAATAGTTGTAGAATGAGTACGAAGAGTAAGTAAAGAGGGGTCCGATTTACTGTGAGTGAATCCAATGGATGTAAGAAACGCAGTGAACGTTGTATACCATTGCCGAGGTGCTTGTTTGAGACCATAAATTGCCTTGTTAAGTCTACAGACATGATGCGGAGCCTGTGCATCTTCAAAATCGCGAGGCTGTTTCATGAAGACAGATTCCGACAATTTTCCATGCAGAAACGCATTAACCACGTCAAGTTGATCAACTTGCCAGTTGTTGTACAAAGCCACGGCCAGAAGTATGCGTATGGTTGGAAGTTTAGCAACCGGGCTAAACGTTTCATTGTAATCTAGCCCAAATTCTTGGTGATTTCCAAGAGCTACTAATCGTGCTTTGAATTTTTCAATAGAACCATCTGCACGCATTTTTGTCCTGAACGTCCATTTACATCCAACTATAGAGTACTCCGGCTTTGGTTCAATAAGACTCCAGGTTCCTTGTTTCTGTAAGGCCAATAATTCTTCCGCCATGGCATGCCGCCAAGCAGGTGATTTAATCGCTTGAGCATAGGTAGTGGGTGTGTCTGTTTCAGCAGACGCAGTAGAGTGAAGTAAGTTTAGACGTTTTGTAGGTTTCAAGTGTCCTGTTTGGTTTCGCGTAACCATGGGATGAGTAGAATTCTTCGACACCATAGGTAATGGAGGGGGTTCAGGCGGTGCAACAGGTATGGTGGATGGACAAGGCCTGTGAGATAAATCCTGAGCACAATTGGTAGTTTGAGCTGGTTGGAGACTGATTTGAGAAATAGAAACAGGAATTAGTAAATTTGGAGGAACCGTGACAGGAAACAAGCTTCGATCTTCAGTACCGACAGTAGCTTTGGAAAAAGGAAACATTGTTTCAGTAAATGAGATATGACGAGAATACAAAATTTTATTGCTTGTTATATCCAAACACTTATAACCCTTATAAACATCCGAATACCCCAGAAACGCACACATAGGTGCTTTGGGTTGAAGTTTATGATGATTACGTTTTGGAGATAAAGGGAAGCAAGCACAACCAAAGGTACGTAAGTGATTATATGAAGGTTTGCTATTAAAAAATAATTCAAACGGAGTCATATTAGCAGTGTTAGAGGAAGGTAAACGATTAACCAAATATGTTGCCGTGAGGACGGCATCAGGCCAATATTGAAAAGGAACCGAAGCTGTGTGAAGAAGCGTTCTCGTAGTTTCTATCAAATGTTGATTCTTGCGTTCAGCTACCCCGTTCTGCTCGGGAGTGTAGGGACAAGCCAGCTGATGAACTATACCGTGCAATCTCAAGAACTGATTAAATTTATTGTTCACAAATTCTGACCCTCCATCGGACCTGAAAGTTTTGATAGTATGCATAGTATTTTTTTTCTATACATGCATGTTTTAAAGCATACGAAAATGTTAAAAACTTCAGATTTCTCCTTCATAGGAAAAATCCAGGAAAATCTGGAGAAGTCATCGACGAATAGCACATAATAGCGATATCCTTGATTGGATACAACCGGAGCCGGCCCCCCAAACGTCAGAGTGCACAATAGACAGAGGAGAATTGCTTCGATTATATGATTTTTTGAAAGCAATTTTATGACATTTTGATTGTTTACAGGAAATACAATCGATATGATCAGTGTTTATTTGAAGTAAAGGATTACACTGAGAGATAGTTTTGATCACCCTCTCATGAGGATGTCCTAATCTATTATGCCATGTGATAGAATTTGTGGAGACAGAAGCCAGGCCGAGTCCAGAAGCAGATAATTCCATCGGCCTGATCGGGTAGAGACCATTTTCACACGGTCCTTGAAGCAGCACCTGTTGCGTCTTCATATCCTTAATCACAAAACCAGAAGGATTAAAGATAATCGAAATATCGTTTTCTTGTGTTAGCTTAGAAATGGAGAGTAAATTAAACTGTAAAAACGGTGTGTGAAGAATTTTAGATAAAAATAGCTTACGATTGGGAGTCGGTAAAAGACCATTGCCTGTGTTGGCAATATTAACCGATCTCCCATCACCAACAGTAACAGTATCGGAGCCATGATAAGGTGTTGCAATAGACATATTGTCCAGCGAATTGGTGAGATGATTTGTAGCTCCGGAGTCAAGAAACCACTCAGAGTATTGGTTTTCGGTGTTTGCAGCAAGAGCTCTTGGCTGCGATTGCGGTTGTCTAGGAACATAGTTGAGATTCGCCCGATGCTAGCAGGTTGAAGCCAGATGACCTCTTTTATCACAAATTTGACAAGTAATTTGTGAGTTAGAAGCAGAACGCGGTGGCGGCACATTGGATGAGGATGCTCTGCCTTTCGAGCGACGACCTCTTCCACGAGTCGTAAAAAACGCCGTGTGAGGATCCGGTTGTAGTTCCGCACAAGCATTATCAGATGCAATGTTGATCTCTTCACTGAGAAGTAAAGGGTACAGCTGATCCAGTGAGAGAGGGGTTAACATTGTCCGAATCGATGTTTTTAAAAGATTGGTACGCCGATGGGAGGCCGTTGAGAATGTAGAGAAGAACATCTTCCGGATCCACCGTTGCTCCTGATGCAGATATCTGATCAACTATCTTCTTTATCTCAAAGAGATATTGAGTAATAGTTTGGTTCTTGAGGGAAATGTTGTGAAGAGCATTCTTGAGCTGAATCACTTTAGACCGATTAGTAGAATGAAATCTTGATTCGAGCATGCTCCAGATAGATGTCGTTGAATCAAGATTCACTACATACGGTAGGATGGAGGAGGATATTGTAGAGCAGATAGCCGCAGCGAGGTTTTGATCCGTTAGCCTCCACTGAATGAAATGGCGATTTGGAATAGAGCGACCATCGGTTTGAAGAATTACCGGCGCCGGAGAAGAAACGGATGAATCAAGAAACCGATCAAAACCGTTGGCACGAAAAATTTTTGCGATTTGTGCTTTCCATACGGGATAGTTGTCGGCATCCAGCTGAATCGAGACGATCGTCTTTAAGTTTGAGACGACGAACTTGAGAACCGATGAGATCGTTGAATCTTCCGTCTCCTCTATCTCCGATTGCTCTTCGGGATTAGATGTGGCGGAGCTCATCTTTGTAGTGACTGTTCTTGCCTAGGTCTCTGATACCATGAAGAAACAGAGAAAGAGATATCCAGAATCAAGAAGAAGAGAAACGGATGAGTTGATGTGAAACAGAGAATGATTTCATTATTACGAAATGTACTGTTTACATGTTTATATAGATATGAAAGTATCCTATTGGCCAATGAACAAATGCCAGCTAAGAAGATAAATTAAATACAACTATATTTATTTCTGTTTACACTTTAACAGGCCAGTTGACTATTAGGGTGAATATCGACAGAATTTTTGATGGCTAATTTACTTAAAATCAGCAATAAGGCAACAGACAAATGCACCGTAGATAAAACATTCTAGCTATTTTTCTAGTAGTCATTTGGGCGCCAAAATTTCTAACAGTTAGCCCAATTTATACCAGGGGTTTAATCACCGCTTTGTACCGGCGGTCAAATGACAGACGGAGTAACTATCGGTATTCAGTGAATTTCCTATAGTGGTGGCAAAAGGACATCTATCATCTTGAAAAATCTTATTTTAGAAATCATGAGTTCAACATTCATTTTCAGGAGAAAATTATTTAGCAAATAATACATTTTGGGTTGGTGGTGCTCGTGAAAAATCTAAAATTTTCCTAAAATTTGATGACTATAAAATATATTACTCTATAAAAATGAAATAAAGGGTTGTAAACATAGAGGCTTAAGTAAAATTATTAACATAGAGTAGCCGAGGTTATAGGTTCTAATCCTCTAAGTTGTATAATAAGTTTTTGGCTTGCAGATATTAAAGGGATGCATTCCATTCAAGCAATGCCGCCATAAATTTAAAGAATGAACATAATGAACTCAATATAGATCCTTCAAATGATGATGTAATGAAATTTTTCACTTTAATGTATGAAACAAGAGCAGAGTTATATCGTAGGTATAAGTCATTATTTAAGCTATCATTCATATTGCTTTTTTTTTTCCTAAAGTACTTGCACTCTTGGCTTGCAAGATTTTTTTGACTTGTTACTAGAACAATTAATTGATGCATTCCCTGAAGAGGCTTTGTTGCCGAAGAGCACATAGAAAGAAAAAAAGATAATAAAATAATTTAATCATGTATATACAAAGATAGATGCATATTCTAATGATCATATGCTATTTTAGAAAGATAAATTTAATTAAAAGGTATATCATATTTGTGGTCCTTCAAGGTGGGCTAGTACTAAAAGGAATCTCATTAGAGAAAAGCAAAATCAATTGTAGTCAATTAAAGCTGCCTAATATTTCCCATTAATTCTTAGAATTCAAAGATTATTAAAAAAAAAGAAGAAATCTGTTGAAGAGATAATGTGGTATACTATACAAAGAAATGTAGATAGGTTGTCACAACATCTAGCTAATGGAAAAGCATGGAAACACTTTGACTCTAGAAACTCTGTTTTCTCTTATAATCTGCAAAATATTCTTCGTACTTTTGCAAGTGATCAATTTGACCCCTTTAAGATTATGAGTACTATATACAATTTTTGGCTCATGCTTTTTGGTTAATTATAATTTGCCTCATTGGATTTGAATGAAACAAACTTCTTTCGTTCTATCTACTATTATGCAAGGGGAGAAATGTTCAAAAAATTATATTGATATTTATCTTCAACTACTGATATATTAGTTATGTGAATTATGATATTGAGTACAATGTTAAGATGGGACAGCTGCACAAAATTTTAATAGGCATGCTACTTTAATATGGTCTATTAATAATTTTCATGTTTATGGCATGCTATCTAAGTGGACCAAAAAGAGAACATTGCTTATTCTTATATTGCCTAAAATATGGAATCTTATAGTTATATAGAGAGAAGAAATTCTCTTATATGGGTCATTGGCATTGGCTACCTAAGAATCACTTCTTTCATCAATAGAATAACACTTAGGAAGTCCATAATACACCTAAAAGGAATATGGACAATGATATTCTATCACAAGTACAAAATATATAGTTTCTAATTATTAAATCCAAAATCCTAAAAAGAGAACATACTAAAGATGTGACTGAATAGTATACTTCATCGAAAATTTGGAAGAAAAAAAATATTATTTTTAGCTACCTTACTACTTTACTAGGAGTACAGTTTATTTCGACGATCTAAACGATCGTTAAAGTTTCATAATTATGGTTGTTTAAATCACAGCTATAAGTAAGGGTGTCAATTTCAGGTCATGGTCAGGTTCGGGTCGAATCCGGAAATGACATTAGTTCAAACGGGTCGACCCTAACCCGACCCTGGTAGGTAAATGTGTCAGATATCTGAACCCGGACCTGACCCGGTGGGTTGTCGGGTTGACCCGACCCGACACGGGTTGACTCGAAACGCGTGCACAAGTGGCCACGCTGGCAAGCACGAGCGGGCGTGCAGGCGTGCAGGCGAGCACAAGCGGGCTCGCGGGGGAGCGCGAGCGGGCGCGCAGGTGAGCACGTGGGCGGCAGCGAGGGGCTGCGGTGCCCGCAGGCAAGCACGGGTGCGCGCGGGCTAGCGCGGTGCGCGCGGGCGAGCACTGGTGCTTCGCGGGCAGGGGGGGCAGTGCTAGCAGTTGATTTTAAATGGGTTCGCAGGTTGACCCGGCAACCCGTCGGATCAACCCGAACCCAACCCATTTTGAAATCGGGTCGGGTCAAACCCGAAATTTTCGGGTCGGGTTTTCGTGTCGTGTCAAATATTGACACCCCTAGCTATAAGTAATCTTTTTTTCTCTAACGTTTCAAACTACTGTGCAAGCCCTTTGTAGCGAACATCAATCAAAACAGTATTGCAACAATTTCAGAACTAATGATACAATTTTTTGGGCAGTTATAACTGCTTCAAATAAAGTGCAGCAAAAGCCTTTTTTTTGTAATATGAGAGACTGTCTTTTCTTAATAAATAAAAAAAAATATGTTATTTTGAAAAAAAATGATTCAAATTTAAACAATTGTGTTTTGACCAACTTAATATTTTAAAGCTCGATTTAAATGCTTAAGGAAATTTCTCCATATATTTTTATTTTCAAATATATTTATATATGGGATAACATTCACGATTGAATTACAGTTAACATTAGATTCTGAAGTTTAAAGTAATGACTTTTCAATATTTTTTGTTTGCTTCAATCTTTTAATCTTATAAACTTAATTAGTTTCTCTATTATATATATATATATATATATATATTGTTTTTTTTAAAATAAAAAGGAAATATATTGATAAAAAAGACGGTTACATCAAAAGTGGACATACAATAAAAAAAGCAGCGATAAAACGGATGAGTACAATAAAAGATCGGGCTCAGCAAACGGCCGAGACTACCAGCATCCCTGGAGCCTCGCACGGACCATCCAGCATGGTGGGGAACGAAAACCGACCCGAGAGCGACCACCAACCCGAGAGCCACACCAAAGGTTGCCACAGCTTAACCCCAGGGACGCGAGCCCCGACCACATCATAGCCCATATTATCGCATCAGCCAATAGAGAAAACATGATACTCAATAGATAAAGAAGAGAAATTAACATCTAAGAGAAAATTAGCATCTGCGGCGGCTACGACCGCGGATTCTCCCCCGAGAAACAACATTTAAAGTAGGTCGCACACGAACTAGGGAGAAGTCGTTACCAGGGTCCGACCCCCCACAAAATTCCGGTGTAACCAAGCCATCTTCTGAGCAATCGGAACCAGAATCACCATCCGACGAGTCATTCAACCAATTTAAGTGGTTCCTAATGTCCAAACCAGACGAATCCCCAACCTGATTAGCAAAAAAATTCGAATCCACTAAGTTCACTGGAACTTCAATAAAATTATTGATAGCCGGGTTACAAACAGCCACATATTCAACCCGAGCCGAGACCAAAGGTGCATCATTAACGGTCTCCGACGAATTAAACGGCATAGGATTCAGACTCGGACTCGGTATAGTAGGAGGAAAGAAAGGAATCGCATTTGGGGATAAACCAGCAGAAGCCCCGCCAACCTCCAATCCACCAGCATTCACAATAGTTACATTAGACTCCACAAGAGCAGACACA
The DNA here is from genome assembly GCA_022539455.1 of Dendrobium nobile. Classification (NCBI taxonomy): domain Eukaryota; kingdom Viridiplantae; phylum Streptophyta; class Magnoliopsida; order Asparagales; family Orchidaceae; genus Dendrobium; species Dendrobium nobile. Next base: position 61,350,667 of record CM039733.1, read on the forward strand.
CGCTCACTCAAATCAATATGTGCAACATTAATAGGATTAGGAAGGGGGTTAGTTGATAAAGGAACAACAGGGGACTCAATAACATTCGTGATAGGAGAAACCTCAGCCAGAGCAGGACACACAGTAACATTAAGCAACTCCACCGCGACAGAAACCTCCCCACAAACAGGGATATCCGACGGCTCGACAGCATGAACAATCTCAGGATTAATTCTGTTATTCACCATTTCACCCTCCAGAGAAATCTTGGAACCATCCTCAGCCGCTAAACAAACAGTAGCTAAAGGAGGATTGGAAGAAGATTGAATCACAGGAACAACAGGAACAACCGGTTTGCAATTACCATGCACATGCCCGATACACTTACAGCTAGCACAGAATTGAGGAAATTCATCAAAAACAACCTCTTGAGTATAACCTAAAGATTCAGATCCTAACCACACATGTTTAGGATAGGATTTAGTTATATCAAGTTCCACTAAAACCCGGGCAATGGAAGGGCGAGAACCTACAGTAGTAGCTTCGTCAATCTTCAAAGGCTTACCAAACATACCGCCAAGCTCAAACAAAATACGAGGTGAAAAAAAATGAGGGCGTAACCGAGGGAACGAAACCCAGATAGGGATAACAGGCGATTCAGCCGCAATATCCAGAGTTGGCGACCACTTCGTCAATTTCATAAAGCAATTAAACACTAGGTAGGAACGGTGACAAAACACCCTACAATAGTCCAGATCGTTTGCTAGCTTAATCAGGATATGCGAATGATCCAAAACAGTAACAGAAAACTCACTATTCAACTTCAAATTGAAAAAAAATTTGCGTATAAAATCAAGAGTTGGTCTTCTAGAGGGAAAGAAGCCCACAAGGGAGAACTGAAAAGGGGCAGCGAGCTCGTTGATTTCTTGATCGGAAACCCATAAAGACGGTATTCCACGAAAGGTAGAAACACACAAATCCGGAAATGAAGGTTTAGGACCAGCAAGCGCTTCAATAAAAGAACGCGAATGGGAAACCCCACCGAAAAAACCGGGGTCTCGAAGCTTCACCGCCGCCATTCCGGCACAGCCGGCCAAAAAATCGAAGCAACCAGAAAAAAAGATAACCACGCTAAAATACAGAAGAGGAGAAGAAGAGACTCCCCTGGAAAATGAGAGACACCGGAGGAGAAGCTTCCGCCGAACGGGCGAAAGCGCCCGGAACCACGAAACCCAGAGCGGCTAGGGCGAACTTGTGAGAAAGAGTACAGCCACGAAAGATATGAAATGATATATATATATATATATATATATATATATATATATATATATATATATATTATATTATATATATATATATATATATATATATATATATATATATATGCTGTTATAATTGTATATAAATTATTTAAGTTTTATAGAAATATACGCTGGGTAAATGTTTTGTCATTATTTTCAATAAATGAACACCATATAGCAGGCTCTGTAATTTTTAAGTAAACACAATTTGTTTAGATGTAATATATGGAATATTCAACCAATAGTTTAAGCTAGGGATGCAAAAAAGTCTAGCTCGAGCTTGATTAATAAATCAAGGTCGAGCTCGAGCTCGAGGTTAATTTTATGGGTTAAAGCTTGCACTCATTTATCATAAAAGATTTCACTTTATAAAATATGATGAAAATACAAAGAATTCACTTGAAATAACTAAAAAATGTATAACTTCTAAATACTTTAGCTACTTTATATAGAACTTATTAAATTTTAATATATTTTAAGTGTATTTAATATTAACATTTCTTGAACGAGGCACTTCATGATGATGAGTTAAGTTGGGGTGAGCTTAATCTTGACTTATTAGCTCATCACACTCTGATATTTATCAAGTTGATTTTGGGCTTGTGCATAGTCGACTTAACCCAATTACACCTTTAATTGAGCGAACAATTATTACGTCCAGTGAACGTACGCTCCTCTACGTTCGGCCACCAATATTTTAGCGCCACGTAGCATGAAGAAAAGGCGCCGACCCGACCCGCTGTTTTTTGGGTTCTCGCACGCGAGTTTTTTTAAATCCTTGCGTTTTTTTAAATCCTTGAGTTGTACCTAGTTTTTTCTAGCAATACCGAGCAAATACCTAGCAATACCGAGCAAATCCCTAGCAAAACCAAGCAAATCCTGAGCAAATACTGAGTTGTACCGAGTTGTATCGAGTTTTTTCTAGCAATACCGAGCAAATCCCTAGCAATACCGAGCAAATCCCTAGCAATACCAAGCAAATCCTGAGCAAATACTGAGTTGTACCGAGTTGTACCGAGTTTTTTCTAGCAATACCGAGCAAATCCCTAGCAATACCGAGCAAATCCCTAGCAATACCGAGCAAATCTTGAGCAAATACTGAGTTGTACCGAGTTTTTTCTAGCAATACTGAGCAAATCCTGAGCAAATATCGAGTTGTACCGAGTTGTACCGAGTTGTAGAAAAACTCGGTACAACTCGGTATTTGCATGTTTTTGGCCTTCACAGAGCGGTATTTCTCGTTTTTGCAAAACAATACCTTGCAATACCGAGCAAATACCGAGCAATACCGAGAAAATCGCGAACATAGCTGTCACGACCCGACCCGAGACGAGACGGATCCCGCCCGCGCCGGATCGCGACGGAGAATAGCTAACCAGGATCTAGCTTTGGAATTTGGTTCGGAACTGAATCTTCCAATCAATTAATTCAAACAGACAAACAAACATAGAGCTACTAAAAACATCAAATGCAGCGGAACAAAACATCTATCTGAATTCATTTCCTCAAAATAATCATCTACAGAACAGTACATGGCCTTCAACAGAAAGAAAGACAGAACATAAAAGCCATGACTGTACAAAAATCAAAAGTACAAAAGTACCTAATCTGATCAGACTCTGAAATCTAATCCTGGACTTCCTTGCCCTTCCCAGAACCTGAAAACCACCAGAAAGCAAGGGTGAGCTCAACAGCTCAGCAAAGCAACAAACCTCCAATCAAAATCCTCAGAAACTCAAAACCAATACAGCAGACAAATCCGTACAGAAATCAGAACGGAATCGGACAGATATCAAATCAACAGAACGGTACGGAAACAGAAGTCGTATTAAATCAGAAAACATAACAGATCAGACATATCAGATCAACAGAATCAGATTCGTACAGATCATATCAGAACAGAATAAACTCAGCATATATCAGATATCAGATATTTAATTAATAGCTAAATGTGCCCCCGGCACCAGAATAATAGCTGAGTAATTAATAGCTAAGTGTGCCCCCGGCACCAGAACAAATGTGCTTATAGCACCAGAACAGATCAGATGTGCTTCCAGCACCAGAATATATAAATAGTGCATATAGCACCTAAACAGATTTTTCCTCGGATCCGGAACAGAACAAATATCAAAATTTTAGATTGAGCTCATTTCAGATTTCCCGTTTCACTAACTGAATCTCATAGGATCCAGGCCCCTTATAACTCCCTTTCCATAGCATATACAGATAGCATATCAATTCAGAGAAAATCCGGACAAATCAGGAATTACTCAAAAATCGGGCAGCACAACGGCAGTGTACAGAATTTACACAATTTTCCAGAAAATCAAAATTCACCAAATTCGCACAGAATATAGATATCAACATTTCAGAACATTTATTCTACCGCACAGAGAATTTCCAAGTTCACAGAAAAATCCAGTCGACTAAAAACACAGTCGAATCAAAAATATCCGGACAAAAATCTTCAAAATATAGTTAAAACGTGCACACCCGGCACGGCAACGATATACAAAAAGTTACGCGGTAAAAAATGAACCGTTCAAAAGATACGGACGAAAATCGCTAACGGAAACAAAATCCGGACAGAAAATACCGCCAAACACGACGGTTCTGAAAATTTAGAAAGTCGGATTGTGCCTTACCTCGTGCACAGCAATTTCCTCAACAGTCTCCTCGGACGAAAACAGCTCGGCGTCGCCCGAAAATCCGCTTTTCCACTTTTTCCTTCGTTTTTCTCTCTCCTCAGCTTTTTCTCTCTCTTCAAAATATCTCATTTCTATATATATCCAGACTGATCGTCCTGGACGATCGAGCTTCGTACCGGACGATCCATGAAGAGAAAAATTTCGTCCAGACGAAAATTACGTATCGTCCCTGGCGAAGGGTTCTCTGACTTATTTTCGTCCAGACGATCCCTATTTCGTCCAGACGAACCATACAGCCAAACATGATTTCTCTACACAACCTGCACCGATCGTCCCGGACGATCCAACTTCGTCCAGACGAACCTGAAGCAAAAACTGATATTACAATCTCCCCAACTTAAAATAAAATGTCGTCCTCGACATTATCCAGCCTAAACTCAGTCAAAACAAGTACGGGTACAACCGTCTCATGTCAGACTCCTTCTCCCAAGTGGCTTCCCGTGCAGTACGGTGCTTCCCCTGGACTTTAACCATAGGAATCTGTTTACTTCTTAGTTTTCGGATGTCGTATGCCAAAATCAACTCTGGCTCTTCCTTGTACACCAGATTCTCCTGAATCTCAACTTCATCAGCAGACACCTTCTTCCCAGAGTCGGATACCCACTTCCTCAGAGTGGATACGTGAAACACATTATGCACATCAGGCATAGATTCAGAAAGTAATAACTTGTAAGCAGCTTTTCCAATTCTTTCCAAAACTTCAAAAGGTCCAACATATCTCGGACTAAGCTTGCTCACCTAACCAAATCTGCTCACACCCTTCATCGGACTGACTTTGACATACACAAAGTCACCAACCTGAAACTCAACAAATCTGTGCTTCTGATTGTAATACTTCTGCTGTCGATCTTGAGCAGCTTTCAATCTTTCTCTTATCAAACTGATCTTCTGAGCAGTTTCATCCGCAAAAGTGGCCCCCAAAGCCTGTCTATCTCCGACCTCCGTCAGAGTCAAAGGAGTACGGCACTTCCTGCCATACAAAGCCTCGTACGGTGCCATACCGATACTGGACTGGAAACTGTTGTTATAAGCAAACTCAATCAACGGAATATGATCTTCCCAGCTTCCGCTAAAGTCCAGAACACAAAGTCTCAACAGATCTTCCAGTACCTGAATAGTCCTCTCAGACTGTCCGTCGGTCTGAGGATGAAAGGCTGTACTAAAATGCAGTTTCGTACCCAAGCCTTGCTGAATGCCTTTCCAAAGTCTGGAAGTAAAACGTCCATCTCGATCAGATACGATCACGCGAGGCACACCGTGCAATCTGACTATCTCCTTCACATAAATCTGTGCCAAGCGATCAACTGAATCCGTCTGTCTGATCGGAAGAAAATGGGCTGACTTGGTCAATCGATCTACAACCACCCAAATGGCATCATGTCCTTGTCGTGATCGAGGAAAACCCATCGCAAAGTCCATTGTTACCTCCTCCCATTTCCACTCAGGGATTGGCAACGACTGCAACAGTCCACCTGGTCGCTGATGCTCTGCCTTCACCAACTGACAGGCTTCGCATCTCGACACAAACTCTGCTACATCTTTCTTCATTCCAGGCCACCAGAATAAAAGCTTCATGTCAGCATACATCTTACCACTGCCTGGATGTACAGTGTAGCCTGAATGATGAGATTCACACAGAATCTCCTGCCTCAAGTCTCCAAACACAGGTACCCACAACCTATTCTTACAGAAAATAGCACCAGAATCAGAAATTCGAAGTTCAGGAGTCTTACCAGATCCAATCTGTGCAATCAACTTCGAATAGTCCGAATCTGACTCCTGGGCTTCTTGAATCCGTGCTTTCAAAGAAGACTGAATACTCATCTGAGCCAACTCCAAATCACAGGAGGAAATCACCTCCAACTGCAATCTCTCCAAATCACGAACCAGAAAGTCATCACAGGTAAGCTGGATACCTGATAATCCAAAAGACTTTCTGCTCAAAGCATCTGCTACCACGTTCGGCTTCCCTGGCTGATACTGAATAGTCAAATCGTAGTCCTTGATCAACTCGAGCCACCTTCTCTGTCTCAGATTCAGATCCTTCTGAGTAAAAATGTACTTCAGGCTCTTATGATCAGTAAAGATCTCACACCTGACGCCATACAAGTAATGACGCCAAATCTTCAAAGCAAAAACTACTGCAGCTAACTCCAAATCATGTGTCGGGTAATTCTTCTCATGTGGCTTTAACTGTCTCGAAGCATAAGCAATTACCTGACCATGCTGCATCAGGACACATCCCAGTCCTTTCAGTGAAGCATCACTGAACACCTGAAAACCTTCAGTACCTGACGGAAGTGCTAGTATCGGAGCTGAAGTCAGACAATCCTTCAATCTCTGAAAACTCGTCTCACACTCCGGTGTCCAAACAAAAGGAACTGACTTCTGAGTCAGTCTCGTCAGAGACGTCGAAATCTGTGAAAAACCCTTCACAAATTTTCTGTAATATCCGGCCATACCCAAGAAACTACGTACCTCAAATACCGTAGTCGGCCTTGGCCAATCAGCAACAGTCTGAATCTTCTGGGATCTACAGAAATGCCTTCTCCGCTAATCACATGCCCCAGAAAAGAAATGCTCTTCAACCAGAACTCACACTTGGAGAACTTGGCATACAGCCGATGCCTCCTCAAAGTCTCCAACACAATCCCCAAATGTCTGGCATGATCATCCTCAGATGCAGAATATACCAGGATATCGTCAATGAAGACGATCACAAACTGATCCAAATACTCCCTGAATACTCGGTTCATCAGATCCATAAAAATCGCAGGCGCATTGGTTACCCCAAAAGGCATAACCAAAAACTCGTAGTGCCCGTACCGAGTACTGAAAGCAGTCTTCACCACATCAGTTTCCTTCACCTTCACCTGATAGTATCCGGATCGCAAATCAATCTTCGAAAATACCGAAGATCCGGAAAGTTGATCAAACAAGTCGTCAATCCGAGGCAAAGGGTACTTGTTCTTGATCGTGACCTTGTTCAAATCTCTGTAATCAATACACATACGGAGTGTACCGTCCTTCTTCTTCACAAATAATACAGGTGCTCCCCAGGGCGAAACACTAGGACGTACAAAACCTCTGTCAACCAACTCCTGAAGCTGAACTTTCAACTCAGAAAGTTCTTTCGGTGCCATCCTGTACGGAGCTTTCGATATCGGAGCGGTACCCGGAAAAACATCGATAGAGAACTCCACATCTCTATCCGGAGGTAAACCAACCAACTCCTCAGGAAAAACATCAGCAAACTCCCGTACCACAGGGATCTCAGAAATAGAACCAACCTCTAGGTTCAGATCCCGCACCGAAGCTAAAAATACCGGACATCCCTTCTTCCACATCCTGCTTACCTCCAACACAGAAACCAGACTGGAGAGAACACCTCGTAATCCCTGAAATAAAACTCTCTCTCCAGCCATAAGCAAACTCACTTGCTTCTTCAGACAGTCTATCTGGGCTTCATACTGACTCAGCCAATCCATGCCCAGAATCACATCATACGACGAAATCGGCAATCGAATCAAACTAGACTTCCACTTCTTACCAGAAATCTCGATTTCACACAAACAAAACTGTCGAGCAATCAAAGGATTCCCAGCCGGTAAAATCACAGATAAAGAAACCGGAAGTAAAAGAGAATCCAAACGTAAAGCCTCAAAACAGTGCTCGGACAGAAAAGAATGACTCGCTCCAGAGTCAAACAAAACACGACAGGGCTGATCAGAAATGTAAATCATACCTGTCACAACATCGGGAGCATCTCGAGCCTCCTGCTGACTCAAACTATAAACTCGGGGCTGAACTGGAACAGGAGCTGAAGCAACAGAACTACTCTGCTCCCTCTGAACAGTAGGTGGTCTCCGCGGTGCAGAACTAGAACCACCACCTCTACCAGCAAATCCCTCAGGGCGAGGAGGAACAGTCCTCGGTCTTCCTGCTGCTGAACCGGCAGGTCTGACAAAGCCCTCAGATCGGAACTCAGAACGCTGATCAAATCCCATCTGCGGACATTCTGCAATCCGATGTCCTGACTGACCACATCGAAAGCACAGACCAGCCATCCTGTAGCACTGGCCAAAGTGTCGTCGTCCACAGTTCTGGCACACAGGTGCCGAACTGACTGATCCAGAACTCGTCGTACTGGTAACAGTACCAGACGACCCTCCGCTCCTCCTGAAATCTCCAGATCCAGATCCAGAAATGAATCTCCTCTTCCTAGAGGAACCACTGCCAGATGTATCTCCTCCAAACCTCTTCCTACTCGCAGTCCACCGCTGCTGAGTAGCCATCAAATCGTTCTCTATCAGACGAGCTCGTTCCACAAGCTCAGAGAAATCGGTGATCCGGAATGGTATCAGGGGCTGCCTCAAAGTATCTCGCAATCCCCTCAGAAATCTGTAACACCTCTCAGCAGAAGTGCTCACTAGCTGCGGAGCGTACCTGGCTAATGCAGTAAACTCAGCCTCGTACTGCATCACCGTCTTGCTCCCCTGAACAAGCCTCAGAAAGTTCTCCTGCATCTGCTGTCGTGCAGAAGGGGGAACAAACCAATCTCTGAATACCTCAGTGAACTCTTCCCAAGTAATCAAAGAGTTCAGTCTGCCTTGAAATCTGGCTGCCTGCTGGTCGTCCCACCAGTGCTCAGCCTCTCCGTCCAACAGAAAAACTGCCAATGGTACCTTCCTGTCTGACGGACACTGCATCCCGTCAAAAGTCTTCTCTACTCTCCTCAGCCACTCCTCAGCAGCTCTGGGCTCAATAGCGCCCTCAAACCTCGGAGGTTTCAACCTCAGAAATAACTGCAAATGTCTGTCCAAGTCATCAGATCTGATAGTAGAAGCTCTACTCTGAGTCTCGCTCATCATCTGAGCAACAAGCGAAGCAAACTGTGAAAGCGTATCAGCACCGACCACTGGGGCTGTACTCCCCACTGGTGCTGCCTGATCGGCACTCTGACCTTCTGTCATGTCTGGGTCTGGCTGATCCATACAGAAAATCCAGAAAAATCCGGAAAACTATCACAAAAACAACACAATAAAAAGCCGAACAAACCAAAACTACCTCCCAGACAGACTCACTGATCACTTCCTATAGCTCTGTTTCACAAAATTTCCAAATTCCAAAACCATGCTCTGATACCAAAAAGTTTGTCACGACCCGACCCGAGACGAGACGGATCCCGCCCGCGCCGGATCGCGACGGAGAATAGCTAACCAGGATCTAGCTTTGGAATTTGGTTCGGAACTGAATCTTCCAATCAATTAATTCAAACAGACAAACAAACACAGAGCTACTAAAAACATCAAATGCAGCGGAACAAAACATCTATCTGAATTCATTTCCTCAAAATAATCATCTACAGAACAGTACATGGCCTTCAACAGAAAGAAAGACTGAACAGAAAAGCCATGACTGTACAAAAATCAAAAGTACAAAAGTACCTAATCTGATCAGACTCTGAAATCTAATCCTGGACTTCCTTGCCCTTCCCAGAACCTGAAAACCACCAGAAAGCAAGGGTGAGCTCAACAGCCAGCAAAGCAACAAACCTCCAATCAAAATCCTCAGAAACTCAAAACCAATACAGCAGACAAATCCGTACAGAAATCAGAACGGAATCGGACAGATATCAAATCAACAGAACGGTACGGAAACAGAAGTCGTATTAAATCAGAAACAGAACAGATCAGACATATCAGATCAACAGAATCAGATTCGTACAGATCATATCAGAACAGAATAAACTCAGCATATATCAGATATCAGATATTTAATTAATAGCTAAATGTGCCCCCGGCACCAGAATAATAGCTGAGTAATTAATAGCTAAGTGTGCCCCCGGCACCAGAACAAATGTGCTTATAGCACCAGAACAGATCAGATGTGCTTCCAGCACCAGAATATATAAATAGTGCATATAGCACCTAAACAGATTTTTCCTCGGATCCGGAACAGAACAAATATCAAAATTTTAGATTGAGCTCATTTCAGATTTCCCGTTTCACTAACTGAATCTCATAGGATCCAGGCCCCTTATAACTCCCTTTCCATAGCATATACAGATAGCATATCAATTCAGAGAAAATCCGGACAAATCAGGAATTACTCAAAAATCGGGCAGCACAACGGCAGTGTACAGAATTTACACAATTTTCCAGAAAATCAAAATTCACCAAATTCGCACAGAATATAGATATCAACATTTCAGAACATTTATTCTACCGCACAGAGAATTTCCAAGTTCACAGAAAAATCCAGTCGACTAAAAACACAGTCGAATCAAAAATATCCAGACAAAAATCTTCAAAATATAGTTAAAACGTGCACACCCGGCACGGCAACGATATACAAAAAGTTACGCGGTAAAAATTGAACCGTTCAAAAGATACGGACGAAAATCGCTAACGGAAACAAAATCCGGACAGAAAATACCGCCAAACACGACGGTTCTGAAAATTTAGAAAGTCGGATTGTGCCTTACCTCGTGCACAGCAATTTCCTCAACAGTCTCCTCGGACGAAAACAGCTCGGCGTCGCCCGAAAATCCGCTTTTCCACTTTTTCCTTCGTTTTTCTCTCTCCTCAGCTTTTTCTCTCTCTTCAAAATATCTCATTTCTATATATATCCAGACTGATCGTCCTGGACGATCGAGCTTCGTACCGGACGATCCATGAAGAGAAAAATTTCGTCCAGACGAAAATTACGTATCGTCCCTGGCGAAGGGTTCTCTGACTTATTTTCGTCCAGACGATCCCTATTTCGTCCAGACGAACCATACAGCCAAACATGATTTCTCTACACAACCTGCACCGATCGTCCCGGACGATCCAACTTCGTCCAGACGAACCTGAAGCAAAAACTGATATTACAATAGCATTCCCGGGTTCCGCTACGGGTCAAGTCGTCGGGCCGCGCGGTAAGGAGTAAGAGCACGTGGCGACATGTTATTGGCGGCCGAACTTAGCTCTACGTCCGGTCGGAGGACGTAATAATTGTTCTAATTGAGCATCCCCCTACTCTGCAACCTATTTTATGTTTTATGTTGACACTAAATATTTGCTAGCCGTTGAATGAAATAATCTAATTATTTATTTTTCTCAAGTATATATTGATAAGCCTTAGGCTTCATTTGGCACAGCTTTTTTACTGCTTCTTTCTAAAGCAACTTTTGACTACAAAAATTTTTATACTAAAAAAATATTTTAGAAAATAATTAAAAATTGTTATAGATGAAATTTTAATGATGACATCCATTATATTTAGGTTTCGTTTGAGATAGTTTTCTTACTGCTTCTTAAAGCAACTTTTTAAATTTTCGTACTAAAAAATTACTTTAAGAAGTAAGAAAGTCTTCCCAAACGAAGCCTTAATTTATGTCACTATGCAATAATGTGTTATTAGTTGTGCTTTATTTTTTCTAGTTTTGTGCTAATTGATATTTATGTTAGGTATTCTTAGTTTGGGTTGTTAATCCTTTCAGTAAGATATTTAAATAAAGCACATTAATCATTTACTTTAACGAGAAAAAATGAAAATATAAAAAATAAAAATAGACGGAATCGCTCAATGTGGTGTGATTGGCTGTTTTTAATTAGAAATAATAACTTGTTATTTTGGAGAAGGATTTAAATTTAAACAATTGTATTTTGAATAACCTGATATTTAGGAGTGTGACTTAAATGTTTAAAAATTTTCATTATTATTATTTTTATTGTCAAATATATTTATTAATATAATATAATTCACAATTTTGTTGTTGTTAAAATTAAATTTTTAACGTCAAAAATTATTATTTTGTTAAAAATTTATTTTTTTTTCTTGATTTTTTTTAATGATTTAAAGGTAGGACCTATTTGACATAACTTTCTTTGTTATTTTAAATTTTAGAGACCAATTATAATTTTATTTGACTACTAATTTCTTATTATTTATTAATATATTATTAATATTTTTTAATAGAAAATTATTTTTTACAATCAAATTAACTAAGTTATTTTATCCTAATCATTTCATTATAAGCTACAACCATTTCAAACAAGCCTTTAATTAATTTCTCTAACACTTTTTTAAGCTAAAGTTAGCGAGAGTTATAAGTATATAAAAATTATAATATTTTTTATAGAACTGAAAACTGAGCAGAATATTTATGTTCATCATTGTTAACGAATGAGCACCATTTAGTAGGGTTTTAATTTTGAAAAGTAAACATAAATTTTTGTAGATGTCCAGACTTGATAAATATTTAAAATTTTCAATCGGTGATTTGAACGTTTCATCTTTCTCCTTCCCATTTTTTGTCCCGAGTTATCATTAAATGTTTGCCAACCCTTTAGCTGAATTAATGTAAGCTTAAATATTGATGAATCTAAACGGATTGGTTAATTTTGGATGAATCCTCTTCTTCTCATTCTAAGGGGGAGGACGTGGAATTTCAAGAAGAGTTTATGGCTTCTCGTTTTGCAAACCGATTTCTTAAGAAATCGGCACTTTTTAGTACAAATAGGATTTTTGGGATCCGAAATTGACACGAAAATTCCTATTTGACCCGGAAACCTGAGATTAACCCATTTTTTACCCGATTTTGACCCAAAAATCAAAGATTGACCCAATTTTGACCCAAAAAACTAGCAATTTTAGGTCAACTTTGGGTCATTCGTGTCGGGTCGGGTTGACCCAGTCTCGAATTGGGCCGGGTTCGGGTCCAAAAACCTGGCCCGTTTTTAAAAATGGGTCAGGTTCGGGTTGACCCGAATAACGCCGGGTCAATTCCGGATTCGACCCGAACCCGACCCGTTGACCCGAATTGACACCCCTACTTACCAGGATGTGATTGGACCAAATTTATGAAAACCTTATGGATTATCGCATGAGATACATAGGATCACAACCTAGACTAGAAGACAATCTGTGGGGATTCTCCTGCATATTGGGATAATTTCCAATTTTCATGCAATATTTAGGAGATTTAATTAATCCATGCATAAAAATTAGAACTACAATTATATTTCTAGACTAATTTTGAAGTCTCTATTATAATTATTAATTATTTTGCATTATTTTCATAATTTATAGTACTTTCCTCACAATTCCTTCTCTCTCTCTCTCTATATATATACCAAAGCATCCTTGGTCGGCCACATACCATTATTCCAACAGAACAAAGTATAAAGGAACAAATTTTATGTAGGTGTAAGCGTTTAAGGAAGAAAAAAAAAAAAAAAGACAACTTAGGGCTTAGCTAATTCAATATGAGTGTGCTAAGGAGATGGAAGGAGAAGAAATCACATTCGACCAAGAAGATGGAGATGAAGGTTGACATCGGCTAGGCTAGGGTGGAAGATTGGCTAGAGCTGCAGCTGACGTTCTCTAGATGGAATGAAATGAGGCACACGTTGAAGTGAGGAAGGAGTGGGCCAGTTGACTATTAGGGTGATTAACAACAGAATTTTTGACGGCTAATTCACTTAAAACCAGCAGTAAGGCAACCAACAAATGCATCGTAGATAAAACATTCTAGCTATTTTTCCATGACATCGGCTAGGCTAGGGTGGAAGATTGGCTAGAGCTGCAGCGGACGTTCTCAATATGGAATTAAATGAGGCACACGTTGAAGTGAGGAAGAAGGAGTGGGCCAGTTGACTATTAGGGCGATTACCGACACAATTTTTGACGGCTAATTCACTTAAAACCAACATTAAGGCAGCCGACAAATGCATTGTAGATAAAACATTCTAGCTATTTTTCCAGTGGTCATTTTGGCGCCAAAATTTCTGGCAATTAGCCCGATTTATACCAAGGGTTTAACAGCCGCTTTGTACCGACGATCAAATGACAGTTGGAAAAACTATTGGTATTCAGTGAATTTCCTATAGTGTTGGCAAAAGGACATCTATCCTCTTGAAAAAAAAAACAACTTATTTTAGAAATAATGAGTTCAACGACATTTATTTTCAGAGAAAATTACTTAACAAATAGTATGTTTTGGGTTGGTGGTGCTCATGAAAAATCTAAAATTTTCTCAAATTTTCATGACTATTGTTGCGTCCAGGAGTATTCGCGGCGGTAGAGAAATATAAGATTTAACGTCTTAGCGTTGTACGAAAATCCGGCACGCAATCAGATAAAAATGGAGGGTCTAGCATTTATGTGACACCAAGATTTTTACGTGGAAAACCCCTGAAAAGGGAAAAAACCTCGGGGCCTCGCCCAGTTGTAAAACTCCACTAGTGTTTTTACAAATTAGAAATGACTGATTCGTCCCACAAGTCGGGGCAATCAGATTACAACTTCAAGAAAGCAGCTTTACAATGTTTTGCAGAATCCCGTCGTTTCTCGAAAATCCGGCAGAGTTCCGGCGTATTCAGGCGGTGGGAAGAGCTCCAGCGGTGGTCGAGGAGGAGATGATTCTCCTTTTCCCCTTTCTCCTCTTCTTCTCTTCTTCTTCTCTCTCTTCACTTGAGTCCCCTTTGTGAAGAATGAGGGCTCTATTTATAGTTTTTTTGGAGTGGCATGGCTCGTAAATAGGTGTGAGATAAGAGGCGAATAGGCAGTGGTTTGAATGGACAGCCGATATTGAACCCTTCGATCATGCACCGTTCGTTGGACATTTGGAGTCCTTAATGATGTCAGAATTTGGCGATCTTGGGCTTGTTGGATTTGTCTCATTGAGCCGTTTGATTCGAGTATAAGCTCGTTAAAATCAGAGACTGTTTGGTAACTCAAATTGTGGTTTAAACTTCCAACAGTGCTTCGGGTCCTTGATTCAGACCCATTTGGGCTCGGATTGGGTTGAATTTGGTGTCATTGGGTTCGTATTTTCGAGACGCTCAGTTTGACTATAAGCTCGCTGAAATCGGAGTTGGGAGCTTCCAAATTTAATTTTTGAAGTTTCCAACTAGCTTTTGCCTTGAAATTCGTGCCCGATCAAGATAGTTTTGTGATGCCGTATCAGTTGCCCCTCTATTTTCGGACGTCGAAGCTCCAGGAGTCTGAAAATACTTGTTCCGAAATTTTACATTGATCGAATCGCAAAAAATTGTGTTCCAAAAGTTGAACACTTGCACAAACTTGCCCATAGAGGCCCCATTGAGCTCTGAAAGGGAGTTCGAAACGTCGAAAAACGTGTCTGGGGACTTCAAAATGTCGAATTTGAACTTGTCGGTGCGAAAAACGGTCCCAGAATGGACCGGCCGAACGAACCGGCCAGATTGGCCGGCCAGCCGTCGCCACCGCTGCCACCAGCGGCACGAAAACGAAGCCGCGCCCGTGACCGCGCGTTGCGGCTGGACCGCGCCCGTGCGTGGCCTGGCCTGGACTCGCCTACATGGCTGGGTGGACCGCACCCGCTTGGCTGGGTGGATCGAGCCCGCGCGTGGCTGGGTGGACAGCGCCTGCGTGCTTGTGCCCGCGCGGCCATACCGTGGCTGCAGTTGCCGCGGCGATGGCCGGCTGCTGGTCTCGTGCGGCCAGCCGCGATCCGTGTGCCATGCCCGCAGATTAATGCACTGGTTGCGTTGTTTCGCGTGGCCGGTTGGCTGCACCGACTTAAGTGGGCCCCACTAGTGTAAAAATGCCATTTTTTGCTATTTTTGGGTCCAAAAAATTCCAAAAAAATCCTAAAAAATCCCAAAAAAATTAGAAAAAAAATTTAGAAAAATTGGGGATTTCGAAAATTGCAATAACTCCCCCCTTTGCCTCTTAAAAACATATAAATAGGACCCCTAGGCCTTTAGAAAAATTGCACTTTCTTCTTCTCTCCTGTTTTGATTGAAAAATTTATTTAAGTATATGTAGTTTTGAAAAATATTTAATTTTCTTTGGGAATATTTAATTTTAAATTTTGAATTAGAACACGTCATTTTGAACAATATATTGCCTCGAAAGACGAACGTATCGTTCCCTAACGGGTTCAAATTTCAAAATTATTATTGTATCCGAATTATCATAGTCAAACTCAAAGGGAGAATTACATTCGACCTTGGAAGGTCAAAATGGACTTTAACCAATTGTTAGATTATTCTAATTCAGATAAAAGATCATTAATTTCATAATCAAAACCACGATAATATTTGATATATCTCTCCGAAGAAAGAAGATATCAATTATTATGGATCGTTCGAAAATGACGATAATGATCGTCGAGTTTTATTTTCCCAAAGAAAATTAATTAGTGATTTTGAAAAATTATTAATTTTGAAAATCAGTTCTGGGTTTCTAAATCTTCTACGAGCGCAAGTCTTCGTAGTTAATTACATCGTAGGAAAATCAAAAATTTTCCTATGAACACTCTCGATTAAAATAGCGATACAAATTTTATTTAAGAATTTCGAAGATTGATATCAAAGGAAGGTAAAGTTTAGAATTTGAATAGGGATTAGTTCAATATTGAGCACTTATTTTTAGATTCAAGGGAGGAGAAGTAATTCAGAGAAACACTCCAGCCTATCCTAATTGTTGGGCTCGAATTTGATTGAATGTGATTAGATGTTTAAGTGATCAATTTTATTAGAAATTTGGGATTCGATTCCCTGAGGTTGAGGTCTTATAGCCCGAGCTAGCCTCAGAACCTAAATCTAAATCGGGCACTAAAAATTAGTACCCTGAACCTAGCTAGTGCAATACGAATCTGGTCTTACCCCGGCCTGGATTGGGGAGCCAGCTAAACCACCTAAACGATTTTAAAATATGAGTCCGATCTTTTTGTAGAGTGGTAGGGACATTAATTAGAAAAGTTTTGAGGAATGGGGTCGACATCTAGAGCAGATCCTTAATTGACCCCTTAGACTTATGTTGGGTATTGATGTCTAAATAAATGCAATTAAATATTAGACTCCTTTTAATTTGTTACTAATGCGATGCATGCTAATCGACTCGATTGAATGCAAAATTGATATGTAGCAGTTTAAAAATTTTGGCTTAAAAAATAGGTTTTTCCCTAGAGATTGCATAACATCTCCTTGACAGATCGGCACCCTCATAGGCCAGGTGGTCTGCCAGAACCCGTAGGCGGGGAGATGCCTAACAAGGTAGAGAAAGTATAATATGAATGCATGAAAAACCCTTGGCGAGTGCGAGCTTACTTCTTAGGACCGTTTAGAGTTTCTATCTTGTCTTAAAAATTTTATTTAATTAAAGTAGAAGAGTTTTTTGACAGACCCCTAAGAGCCTAAATTCGAATTCCAGGTCAAACCAAATGCGGCATGCAAATAAAAAGACTAGAAAAATAGGCATCTCTAATGCGCAATCAATTTAAATAAATCAATCAAATTTAATATATCAAATTTAATGTCCATAGGCAAGTGCCTCTTATTATTACATCACAGAATTTGCAGGAAAGTAAAGTGGCCGGGCACCACTGACTACAACCCGGATTTCTAATCCTAAATCAAATGACTTTGAGATTTGGGATTCTTCTCATTAGCCACTTCTTCGTCTTCTCACGAACATCTCAATTCGTCGGTTCCGGATATCCAAATGGAAAGAAACTCCCCCTTGAACGGGGTGTTATCTTCCCTCTTTGGATATTTGAAAGGTATCCTAATTTGACTTCCGAATGGAAGAAAGTCTCCCCTTTAGGGATGTCTTCACCTTTTTGGAATTCAAATTGGATACTCATATCCCAATCTCAAGTCATTTTAAATAATTATAATATTATTCAATCAAATTTACATTAATTTAAATAGAAAAATCTAGACTCGATCCTCCAAGGTTATCCTAATAATCGACAGTTGTATATACAATCCCAAGCAGTTATAATATGAAAATTGAAATGCATTTTTTTTAGCTACACTTGGCCATGCTCTTAGTATTTAAAGGGGGTCTTAAGCGTCTTCTGAAGCATCTGTGCAAAGAGTATATGATTTTTTTTATTAATTGCCCCCTTTAATTTCGGCTCCTTGTATGAGCATAGCCACATGCATAAGATTGCATAAGTATAATTCGTTCCTAACCTATGGGTAGATCTAGCGCACGATCAATCACAGAATGCAGAAGTAAGTAAGTAAACACAACAATTCTACACTAACAAACAGCATGCAGTAAAAGCTCGAAAAACTCG
Source organism: Dendrobium nobile (assembly GCA_022539455.1). Classification (NCBI taxonomy): domain Eukaryota; kingdom Viridiplantae; phylum Streptophyta; class Magnoliopsida; order Asparagales; family Orchidaceae; genus Dendrobium; species Dendrobium nobile. Next base: position 61,368,717 of record CM039733.1, read on the forward strand.
GCACACAATGGCAGAAAGTAAAACACCGGCCTATCCTAAAACTAGAGTCGGTGATCCTAACAAACCATCTAACGTGTGTGAGGTAAGTCGTGTGATTTTTATATGTCCTAAATAAGATTATTAGTTAAAGTTATTTAAGATTCGATTGGTTGAAAGGTTCAAAGGAAATTTAGTTAGAGTTTAAATATTAATATTTTAAATATTTTAAAATTAATTATTAATTATTTTTTGGAAACCACCTTTGTTTCACATCGAGGTCGTGAAGTTTATTTCACCTTTCTTGGGGCTAAGTAAATAGCCTCGTAGGCCTGGGTTATCCAGTGGTACCCGATATAATTAAGCGTTTTAAGTTGATTAAGGCTTGAAATTAAATGAATTTTAATTAAAAGTGTTTGGTTGCTGATTTTTAAAGTTGATTAATTTAAGTTTGTCATTAATTAATTCGTGGCGTTGTGCCACCAGGCTCGAGGAACCAGCCTCCTTAAGACACTTAGCCCCGCAGCCCGGAGTAGTCCAGCTGATAAACCAAATTAATGTAATTGAATTAGAGATTTTAAAGGTTAAAATAATTAATGATTAATCTAGTTTAAGGTTTAACACTCCTTAGAATCCATTCGTGGCGTTGTGCCACCAAGCTCGAGGAACCAGCCTCCTTAGGACACTTAGCTCCGTAGCCCGGAGTAGTCCAGCCAATAAACTTCATCTTTAGGATGGTTGTTGTGTTTTAAAAGGTTTGTTGAGTGTTTTAAATATTAAACTAGCATTTTCTGGAGTTTAGAAATAAGAACCAAATTATGGAATTTTTCGGATTATTTAAATCATTTAATTAAAGGGTTAGAAATTGACTTTTTGATTAAAGGTGTTTTCTAGAAAACTAATATTTTATTAAAATACTAGACCTTAATATAATCAGTTAGACAGTAAGTACACTGAAATCGGATTTTTCTACATTTTATTACGAAGGTTTGAAGTTTTGAACTAGTTTTGACCTATAGTTGACCAAAAAGTTGACTTTTTTGAATTTGACAGATTTCTGGAAGTTTAATATTTTTAACAAATACGAGACACTATTATGAGTTGAATGCAAGTGAGTTTGTTCAATTTTGTTTTTTATTGAATTAGTTATGAATTTTCAAAGTTTTGACTATTTAATAAAATTTTGAAATTATTTAATTAGAGGGCCTTTTTGTGATTTTGGTCCAAATGAGATCCCCACTCCTTGAAATCAGCTCCAAAGGTCAGGAATGACCTAGGGAGAGATTCCCAAGTGTTTGAGAAATTTTTGGAATTTTTAATTATTATAATTAATTATATTAATTAAATATGGATTTTCAATTAAAATTAAATTAATTACAGAATTGTTGTCAAATCAAGGGGCTTTCAATTTTCATTGGTTAAGGACCTGATTTTGGTCAGTTAGAGGGGTTACATATATTTTTCAGGTTTAATCTTGATTTATTATATTTTCTGGAAGTTTTAATGGCTTAATTAAGGCTTAAACTTAGGAAAATTAATTAGGGGGGCTTAATGACTTCTAAAACCAGTGAAGATTTTCCCTAAGGCTGAGAGTGTCACTAAGTTTAAGTGGTTCAAATTTCAAGTTCAAGTGACATATATCCTATTCACAATGCATTTTCTAAGTTTTCTAATCAAAGTCCTTAATTTTTGTCCTTAATTGTGTCACTAAGTTCAATAGGTTTGAATCAAGGTTTTAACTAACCCTCAAACTTAACATAAGCAATATGCAATCACACCAAACAAATCCTAATTCTAGGAGAGCCTAAATCTAAGTGGTGGGTGCACAACCTAAGCATGCAAATACTAAACAAGATACATGTAATTAAGATAAAGTTAGTGAACAATCAATGAATGATGATTCACTAATCATCCCCATTAATTCTATTCAAATAGACTTAATCTACTTTTAAAATTTCAAAGGGTTCTCCCAAGGTTTAAAAATTTAAACATATATATAGAACTTCAAAATGGTCTTAAAATAATACAAAATTTAAACAGGCGGCACCGGCGGAGGCCACGTGGCCGCTCGAGATCACGCGGCGACGGTCGGACACGTGTCAACTGCGGACGGTTCACGCGGTTTTGACTTATCCACGTCAGCGGCCTGTAATGCCCGTTAGATCTGCGAGGGTTTGATCTGACGGCGAGGATTGAATCTCGTCGTCCGATCTCAAGTGTAATATCCAGATCTGCTCCAGTATCGTCCAGGACGATCTGGGATCGTCCTGGGACGATCAGTGGAAATCAGCTCCAGATTTTGCCCAGTTTTGCTCCAGGTGATTTTCTGCAGGCATCGTCCAGGCCGATTGGAGACATCGGCCAGGCCGATCGGCACTGTAGAAAATATCGTCCATGCTATAGCCCTGAAGGGAGACCAGGCCGATCCTTTTGGTCGGATCGTCCCGGGACGATGCTGCGATCGGCCGGGCCGATCTGTGTATTATAAAGCTGATTTCAGTCGTTTTGAAGAGAGAGAAAATCAAAAATAAATATCTGATTTTTCTGAGGAGAGAGAAAGTCGAGGGCATTTGTGGAAAAGTGGATTTTCGGACGACGCGGAGCCGTTTTCGATCGAAGTGACTGTTGCGGAAATTGCTGTGCTCGAGGTAAGGCACAATCCGACTTTCTAAATTTTCAGAACCGTCGTGTTTGGCGGTATTTTCTGTCCGGATTTTGTTTCCGTTAGCGATTTTCGTCCGTATCTTTTGATCGGTTCAGTTTTTACCGCGTAACTTTCTGTATATTGTTGACGTGCCGAGTGTGCACATTTTGGTTATTTTCTGAAGATTTTCGTCCGGGTATTTTTGATTCGACTGTGTTTTTAGTCGACCGGATTTTTCTGTGAAATTGGAATTTATCTGTGCAGTAGAATAAAGGTTCTGAAATGTTGATATCTGTATTCTGTGCGAATTCGGTAAATTTTCTTTGCAGGAATTTTTGTGTAAATTCCGTATACTGCCGTTGTGCTGCCCGATTTTTGGGTAATTTCTGAATTGTCCGGATTTCTTCTGAATTGAAATGCTATGTGTATAAGCTATAAAAAGGGAGTTATAAGGGGCCTGGATCCTATGAGATTCAATTAGTGAAACGGGAAATCTGAAATGAGCTCAATCTGAAATCTGATATCTGTTCTGTTCCGGATCCGATGAATTCTGTTTTGGTGCTATAAGCACATCTGTTTTGGTGCCGTGAGCACAAAGGGAGACATAAGGGGCCTGAATCCTATGAGATTCAGTCAGTGTCTGGGAAGGGAGGCATAAGGGGCCGGAATCCGTAGAGATTCCGTCAGTGTCAGGGCATTTAGCTATCTGTATCTGTATTATTTTCTGTATCTGTTCTGTTCTGTACGAAATTGTGATTATGACATGATATGATCCGTACGATTCTGATTTCTGATTCTGACTCTGTTGATTTGTTCTGTTCTGATACGATCTGTACGACTCTGATGTGATTTGATATCTGTCCGTAAGTTTTGATTTCCGATTCTGTTCCGACTTCTGATCTGATTTCTGTCTGATAAGTTTGGTTTTGTTTTCTGAGAATTTAGATTGGAGGTTTGTTGCTTTGCTGAGCTGTTGAGCTCACCCTTGCTTTCTGGTGGTTTTCAGGTTCTGGGAAGGGCAAGGAAGTCCAGGATTAGATTTCAGAGTCTGATCAGATTAGGTACTTTTGTACTTTTGATTTTTGTACAGTCATGGCTTTCCTGTTCTGTCTTTCTTTCTGTTGAAAGCCATGTACTATTCTGTAGATGATTATTTTGAGGAAATGAAAAGATAGATGTTTTGTTCCGCTGCATTTGATGTTTTTAGTAGCTCTGTTGTTCTGTGTGTTTCTGTTGAGTTAAGAATTTGGAAGATCAGTTCAGTAACCTAATCCAAAGCCAGATCCTGGTTAGCTATTCTCCGTCGCGATCCGGCGCGGGCGGGATCCGTCTCGTCTCGGGTCGGGTCGTGACAAGCTTTTTGGTATCAGAGCACTGGTTTTGGAAACAGGTTGGATTGTAAAACAGAGCTTTAGGAAGTGATCAGTGAGTCTGTCTGGGAGGTAGTTTTGGGTCGTTTGGCTTTTTATTGTGTTATTTTGTGTTGTTTTGTGATAGTTTTCCGGATTTTCTGGATTTTTCTGTATGGATCAGCCAGACCCAGACATGACAGACGGTCAGAGTGACGATCAGGCAGCACCAGTGGGGAGTACAGCCCCAGTGGTCGGTGCTGATACGCTTTCACAGTTTGCTTCACTTGTTGCTCAGATGATGAGCGAGACTCAGAGCAGAGCTTCGACTGTTAGATCTGAGGACATTGATCGACACCTGCAGTTATTTTTGAGGTTGAAGCCTCCGAGGTTTGAGGGCGCTGTTGAGCCCAGAGCAGCCGAGGAGTGGCTGAGGAGATTGGAGAAGACTTTTGACGGGATGCAGTGTCCTGCAGACAGGAAAGTTCCGTTAGCTGTTTTTCTGTTGGACGGAGAGGCTGAGCACTGGTGGGATGGCCAGCAAGCAGCCAGATTTCAGGGCAGACTGAACTCTTTGATTACTTGGGAAGAGTTCACTGAGGTATTCAGAGATTGGTTTGTTCCCCCTTCTGCACGACAGCAGATGCAGGAGAGTTTTCTGAGACTTGTTCAGGGGAGCAAGACGGTGATGCAGTACGAGGCTGAGTTTACTGCATTAGCCAGGTACGCTCCGCAGCTGGTTAGCACGTCTGCTGAGAGGTGCTACAGATTTCTGAGAGGCTTACGAGACACTTTGAGGCAGCCTCTGATACCGTTCCGGATTACTGATTTCTCTGAGCTTGTGGAGCGAGCTCGTCTGATTGAGAATGATATGACGGCTACTCAGCAGCGGTGGACTGCGAGTAGGAAGAGGTTTGGAGGAGAGACATCTGGCAGTGGTTCCTCTGGGAAGAGGAGATTTGTTCCTGGATCTGGATCTGGAGATTCCAGGAAGAGCGGAGGATCGTCTGGTACTGCTACCAGTACGACTAGTTCTGGATCTGTCAGTACGGCACCTGTGTGCCAGAGTTGTGGACGGCGACACCATGGCCAGTGCTACAGGATAGCTGGTCTTTGTTTCAGATGTGGTCAGCCGGGACATAGGATTGCAGAATGTCCACAGATGGGATATGAGCAGCGATCTGAGGGCTTTGTCAGACCTGTTGGTTCAGCAGCAGGAAGACCGAGGACTGTTCCTCCACGCCCTGAGGGATTTGCTGGTAGAGGTGGTGGTTCTAGTTCTGCACCGCGGAGACCACCTACGATTCAGAGGGAGCAGAGTAGTTCTGTTGCTTCAGCTCCTGTTCCAGTTCAGCCACGAGTTTACAGTCTGAGTCAGCAGGAGGCTCGAGATGCTCCGGATGTTGTGACAGGTATGGTTTACATTTCTGATCAGCCCTGTCGTGTTTTGTTTGATTCTGGAGCGAGTCATTCTTTTCTGTCCGAGCATTGTTTTGAGATTTTACATTTGGATTCGATGGTTTTACCGGTTTCTTTGTCTGTGATTTTACCGGCTGGGAATCCTTTGATTGCTCGACAGTTTTGTTTGTGTGAAATCGAGATTTCTGGCAAGAAGTGGAAATCGAGTTTGATTCGATTGCCGATTTCTTCGTATGATGTGATTCTGGGCATGGATTGGCTGAGTCAGTATGAGGCCCAGATAGACTGTCTGAAGAAGCAAGTGAGTTTGCTTATGGCTGGAGAGAGAGTTGTATTTCAGGGATTACGAGGTGTTCTCTCCAGTCTGGTTTCTGTGTTGGAGGTGAGCAGGATGTGGAAGAAAGGATGTCCGGTATTTTTGGCTTCGGTGCGGGATCTGAACCTGGAGGTTGGTTCTGTTTCTGAGATCCCTGTGGTACGGGAGTTTGCCGATGTTTTTCCTGAGGAGTTGGTTGGTTTACCTCCGGATAGAGATGTGGAGTTCTCTATCGATGTTTTTCCGGGTACAGCTCCGATATCGAAAGCTCCGTACAGGATGGCACCGAAAGAACTTTCTGAGTTGAAAGTTCAGCTTCAGGAGTTGGTTGACAGAGGTTTTGTACGTCCTAGTGTTTCGCCCTGGGGAGCACCTGTTCTGTTTGTGAAGAAGAAGGACGGTACACTCCGTATGTGTATTGATTACAGAGATTTGAACAAGGTCACGATCAAGAACAAGTACCCTTTGCCTCGGATTGACGACTTGTTTGATCAACTTTCCGGATCTTCGGTATTTTCGAAGATTGATTTGAGATCCGGATACTATCAGGTGAAGGTGAAGGAAACTGATGTGGTGAAGACTGCTTTCAGTACTCGGTACGGGCACTACGAGTTTTTGGTTATGCCTTTTGGGGTAACCAATGCGCCTGCGATTTTCATGGATCTGATGAACCGAGTATTCAGGGAGTATTTGGATCAGTTTGTGATCGTCTTCATTGACGATATTCTGGTATATTCTGCATCTGAGGATGAGCATGCCAGACATTTGAGGATTGTGTTGGAGACTTTGAGGAGGCATCAGCTGTATGCCAAGTTCTCTAAGTGTGAGTTCTGGCTGAAGAGCATTTCTTTTCTGGGGCATGTGATTAGCGGAGAAGGCATTTCTGTAGATCCCAGAAGATTCAGGCTGTTGCTGATTGGCCAAGGCCGACTACGGTATTTGAGGTACGTAGTTTCTTGGGTATGGCCGGATATTATAGGAAGTTTGTGAAAGGATTTTCACAGATTTCGACTCCTCTGACGAGACTGACTCAGAAGTCAGTACCTTTTGTTTGGACACCGGAGTGTGAAGCTAGTTTCCAGAGATTGAAGGAGTGTTTGACTTCAGCTCCAGTGTTGGCACTTCCGTCAGGTACGGAGGGTTTCCAGGTGTTCAGTGATGCTTCACTGAAAGGATTGGGTTGTGTTCTGATGCAGCATGGTCAGGTAATTGCTTATGCTTCGAGACAGTTGAAACCACATGAAAAGAATTACCCGACGCATGATCTGGAGTTAGCTGCAGTTGTTTTTGCTTTGAAGATTTGGCGTCATTACCTGTATGGCGTCAGATGTGAGATCTTTACTGATCATAAGAGCCTGAAGTATATTTTTACTCAGAAGGATCTGAATCTGAGACAGAGGAGGTGGCTCGAGTTGATCAAGGACTACGATTTGACTATTCAGTATCAGCCTGGGAAGGCGAATGTGGTAGCGGACGCTCTGAGCAGGAAGTCTTCTGGATTCTCAGGTATTCAGCTTACCTGTGATGACTTTCTGATTCGTGATTTGGAGAGATTGCAGTTGGAGGTGGTTTCCTCCAGTGATTTGGAGTTGGCTCAGATGAGTATTCAGTCTTCTTTGGAAGCACGGATTCAAGAAGCCCAGAAGTCAGATTCTGACTATTCGAAGTTGATAGCTCAGATTGGATCTGGTAAGACTCCTGAACTTCGAATTTCTGATTCTGGTGTTATTTTCTGTAAGAACAGGTTGTGGGTACCTGTGTTTGGAGACTTGAGGCAGGAGATTCTGTACGAATCTCATCATTCTGGCTACACTGTACATCCAGGCAGTGGTAAGATGTACGCTGACATGAAGCTTTTGTTTTGGTGGCCTGGGATGAAGAAAGATGTGGTAGAGTTTGTGTCGAGATGCGAAGCCTGTCAGTTGGTTAAGGCAGAGCATCAGCGACCGGGTGGACTGTTGCAGTCGTTGCCTATCCCTGAGTGGAAATGGGAGGAGGTAACGATGGATTTTGCGATGGGTTTTCCTCGATCTAGACAAGGACATGATGCCATTTGGGTGGTTGTAGATCGATTGACCAAGTCAGCCCATTTTCTTCCGATCAGACAGACGGATTCAGTTGATCGATTGGCACAGATTTATGTGAAGGAAATAGTCAGATTGCACGGTGTGCCTCGTGTGATCGTATCTGATCGAGATGGACGCTTTACTTCCAGACTTTGGAAAGGCATTCAGCAAGGCTTGGGTACGAAACTGCATTTCAGTACAGCCTTTCATCCTCAGACCGACGGACAGTCTGAGAGGACGATTCAGGTACTGGAAGATCTGTTGAGGCTTTGTGTTTTGGACTTTAGCGGAAGCTGGGAAGATCATATTCCGCTGATTGAGTTTGCTTATAACAACAGTTTTCAGTCCAGTATCGGTATGGCACCGTACGAGGCTTTGTATGGCAGGAAGTGTCGTACTCCTTTGACTCTGACGGAGGTCGGAGATAGACAGGCTTTGGGGGCCACTTTTGCTGATGAAACTGCTCAGAAGATCAAATTGATAAGAGAAAGATTGAAAGCCGCTCAAGATCGTCAGCAGAAGTATTACAATCAGAAGCACAGATTTGTTGAATTTCAGGTCGGTGACTTTGTGTATGTCAAAGTCAGCCCGATGAAAGGTGTGAGCAGATTTGGTCAGGTAAGCAAGCTTAGTCCAAGGTATGTTGGACCATTTGAGATTTTGGAAAGAATTGGAAAATCTGCTTATCGCCTATTGCTTTCTGAATCTATGCCGGATGTGCATAATGTGTTTCACGTATCCACTCTGAGGAAGTGGGTTTCAGACTCTGGGAAGAAGTTGTCAGCTGATGAGGTGGAGATTCAGGAGAATCTGGCGTACAAGGAAGAGCCAGAGCTTATTTTGGCGTACGACGTCCGAAAGTTAAGAAATAAAGAGATTCCGATGGTTAAAGTCCAGTGGAAGCACCGGACTGCACGGGAAGCAACTTGGGAGAAGGAGTCTGATATGAGACGGTCGTACCCGTACTTGTTTTGACTGAGTTTGGACTGGATAATGTCGAGGACGACATTTTTCTGAGTTGGGGAGATTGTAATATCCAGATCTGCTCCAGTATCGTCCAGGACGATCTGGGATCGTCCTGGGACGATCAGTGGAAATCAGCTCCAGATTTTGCCCAGTTTTGCTCCAGGTGATTTTCTGCAGGCATCGTCCAGGCCGATTGGAGACATCGGCCAGGCCGATCGGCACTGTAGAAAATATCGTCCATGCTATAGCCCTGAAGGGAGACCAGGCCGATCCTTTTGGTCGGATCGTCCCGGGACGATGCTGCGATCGGTCGGGCCGATCTGTGTATTATAAAGCTGATTTCAGTCGTTTTGAAGAGAGAGAAAATCAAAAATAAATATCTGATTTTTCTGAGGAGAGAGAAAGTCGAGGGCATTTGTGGAAAAGTGGATTTTCGGACGACGCGGAGCCGTTTTCGATCGAAGTGACTGTTGCGGAAATTGCTGTGCTCGAGGTAAGGCACAATCCGACTTTCTAAATTTTCAGAACCGTCGTGTTTGGCGGTATTTTCTGTCCGGATTTTGTTTCCGTTAGCGATTTTCGTCCGTATCTTTTGATCGGTTCAGTTTTTACCGCGTAACTTTCTGTATATTGTTGACGTGCCGAGTGTGCACATTTTGGTTATTTTCTGAAGATTTTCGTCCGGGTATTTTTGATTCGACTGTGTTTTTAGTCGACCGGATTTTTCTGTGAAATTGGAATTTATCTGTGCAGTAGAATAAAGGTTCTGAAATGTTGATATCTGTATTCTGTGCGAATTCGGTAAATTTTCTTTGCAGGAATTTTTGTGTAAATTCCGTATACTGCCGTTGTGCTGCCCGATTTTTGGGTAATTTCTGAATTGTCCGGATTTCTTCTGAATTGAAATGCTATGTGTATAAGCTATAAAAAGGGAGTTATAAGGGGCCTGGATCCTATGAGATTCAGTTAGTGAAACGGGAAATCTGAAATGAGCTCAATCTGAAATCTGATATCTGTTCTGTTCCGGATCCGATGAATTCTGTTTTGGTGCTATAAGCACATCTGTTTTGGTGCCGTGAGCACAAAGGGAGACATAAGGGGCCTGAATCCTATGAGATTCAGTCAGTGTCTGGGAAGGGAGGCATAAGGGGCCGGAATCCGTAGAGATTCCGTCAGTGTCAGGGCATTTAGCTATCTGTATCTGTATTATTTTCTGTATCTGTTCTGTTCTGTACGAAATTGTGATTATGACATGATATGATCCGTACGATTCTGATTTCTGATTCTGACTCTGTTGATTTGTTCTGTTCTGATACGATCTGTACGACTCTGATGTGATTTGATATCTGTCCGTAAGTTTTGATTTCCGATTCTGTTCCGACTTCTGATCTGATTTCTGTCTGATAAGTTTGGTTTTGTTTTCTGAGAATTTAGATTGGAGGTTTGTTGCTTTGCTGAGCTGTTGAGCTCACCCTTGCTTTCTGGTGGTTTTCAGGTTCTGGGAAGGGCAAGGAAGTCCAGGATTAGATTTCAGAGTCTGATCAGATTAGGTACTTTTGTACTTTTGATTTTTGTACAGTCATGGCTTTCCTGTTCTGTCTTTCTTTCTGTTGAAAGCCATGTACTGTTCTGTAGATGATTATTTTGAGGAAATGAAAAGATAGATGTTTTGTTCCGCTGCATTTGATGTTTTTAGTAGCTCTGTTGTTCTGTGTGTTTCTGTTGAGTTAAGAATTTGGAAGATCAGTTCAGTAACCTAATCCAAAGCCAGATCCTGGTTAGCTATTCTCCGTCGCGATCCGGCGCGGGCGGGATCCGTCTCGTCTCGGGTCGGGTCGTGACATCAAGAGGGAACGGTCGGGCGGTGGAGGATTGATCCCGCGGAAGCGAATGGACGGTCAAGATGTCGTCGGACGGTCAATCGGATGAGAGTTTGATTACACTGCTGAATCAGACCGCGGAATGGCCTAATCTGGGCCGTCGATCGAACGATCTACGGTCCAGAAAACGTTCACCTGAGCCAGACCACAAAAACACCCTAGAAAGTGTTTTATGGCTCGTTCTCTCGATCCGGTTAACCAAAATGTTTGAAATTTTAAATCTAGATAGCCTAAGTGAACAGAAATGATGGGGAAGTGATTTTACAAGCTATAGTGCGTAGAAACAAAATCTATTTAGCTTAAGTGTCCTAAGCTAGGTTTAGAGTTTCACCTCGATTTAATGGACGGTTTGACCCGTTATTGGATTCTCTGAACTTGTAGACTGTCCACGAATTAGTTCCTAGTTGAATCCAAGCTCCGACACGCCACGAATCGCCTGGAATGAGCTTTGAACGGATTTGAGCTTAAGTTCACCGGAATGCACTCGCCGGAGGGGGTTTGATGGCCGGGTTTTGGTCGGGATGTGAAGAGGAGATGGTTGGAGGGTCGAATAAGCAGAGAGCTCGGCTAGAGAGCCTTGAGGTGGTGAGAGAATGCTAAGGATTCGAATGAATGCTCTTTAGGGCGTTTTCCCCTATTCAAACGTCTCCAGATCAAATCAAGGGCTGGGATTAACATGGGAAGCTCCTAGATGCTGCCAAGTGGCCTGGGGGGTTATTGGGGTGCAGAGAATCAAAGGACAAACAAGGACACCTATGTGGAAAGGTGATTTTGTCTCTCATGAGCTCTACGATTTGATTCAAACCCTTTGATTCTGATCTGAAGGCTGAGAATCACTCTAAAAAGCTTCTAGAGCTTGCCCAAACAGTTGGAGTTAAATGGGGTTCAAATGGGATATTTTTAATTTAATAGCCTAATCACTTAATGGTGTTTTGAAGGCTTGTTGACTGGTTTGACCAGTCAACTTGTCAAACCAGCTGATGTGGCAGATGGGAAGGGTTAATGTGCTAGGTTGGAGGCCTTAAAGAGGGCTGAACTAACTTGAGCCAAGCCACTTAGGTAGTTGAAGGTTTTGTTGACCAAGCATTGACTGGTCAACTAAACACTTTGACTGATGAGGTGGCAGCCAGATGGCCTCAAGGATTGGTTAGACTAAATCAAAACCATACCCAAATGAAGGGTTCAAGGTTTGGGTTTGATATGTGGCTTGGAATGGATTTAACCAACTTTGTTAAGTTGACTTGGTCAACTTGATTTAGATTTGACTAAGGGTGGTTCAAGGCACATTAACACCATGAATTAGAAAGCATTCAAGGCCTTGATATGGGTTAGATAGGCTAAATGGGTGAAATTGACCTATTAAGAACCTTAAGGGAGTATGGGTCAACCTAGGTTGACTGGGTCAACCAGGTGGGTCCAAGATATGAAAATAGGTTCGATAGATTTGAAATGTCATTCTGAGTCTATTGGATGTGGTTTTAGGGTCTAGGGAGGTCAATTCAGTCAAATTACACGTTTGGACCCTTAAGGGACCTCTTAGGTCAACCCTGTTGACTTGGTCAACCAGGTTGACCCAGGGGTTGGGAATGGGTCCAACATGTTTGGTTTGATACTTGAAATTTGCTGGAGGTGGTTGCATTCAATTCGGAGTTAATTTGGTTTGAAATCACTATTTGAGCCCTATAGGGGTATTTTGGTCATTTTGGACTCATGACCACTAGGGGCAAATGAGTCCAGAAAAATGTAGTTTATTGTTCACCCCATGACGATTAATGGTTTGAAAGTGACTAGAGGCTTTGGTGAAGGCTCTAAGGTCAGAATCTTCTAGGTGACAGGTCCAGTGGCATAGGTTGTAAATATTTGAAGGTTTTACAACCTTTGGACTTTGATTTAGTTTCTGAGGTTAGGGGCCTCAAAATGGGCTCAAATTTGGAGGGTTTCCTCCAGAGACATATCCCATCATTATGTAACTGATAGACTCTGAATTGGAGGTCATTTGGCTGGGTTTCAAAGTATTTGAAAATTCCCTGGAAAAGGTCTTTAGGACGGGGCCTTAAGACTTAGGATTTAATTCTAGATTTGGTCTGGATTTTGGATTGGTAGAACCCAAAGGGATTCTAGGGTATAGGATAGATCTTAAAATCAAGAAGTTACAAGGATCCTAGGGTCTAAGAAAATCCTAGGGTTTGGAGCCTAGAAGTCCTAGGATCCAAAATAGATCCTAAGGCCTGGAGTGTGAAAGAATCCTAGAACTTAAAGGAGATCTTAAGGTCAAGATTCTGTAAGGGTCCTAGGATCTTGAATAGATCCTAAGCTCTAAAGTCTAGAAGAATCCTAAGATCTGAGGTCTGGAAGAATCTTATGGATCAAATAGATCCTATGATTTAGAGGTTGGATTGATTTAGGGTCAGGATTGATCTGGATGGGTCCCTAATGACCTCATACAAAAATGAGGTCAACATCTCCCTCTGGCTTTCTGACAGTTGAGGCTTCCGCTATTTTCGAGTGGGAAATTTCCCCTGCTCGAATTAGCGCCCCTCCTCTTGTGCAGGAGTTAGGGGATTTTTCTTCTTCTCCCCCCGGCTCTCTAACGGTTGAGGCTTCCACTATTTGTGAGTGGGAAATTTTCCCTGCTTGAATTAGTGCCCCTCCTCTCATGCAGGAGTTAGGGGATTTTTGTTCTTTTTTTCCCCGGCTTTCTGACGGTTGAGGTTTCTGCTATTTACGAGTGGGAAATTTCCCCTGCTCGACTTGGCACCCCTCCTCTCGTGTAGAAGTTAGGAGATTTCTTCTGCCCCTCTGGCTTTCTGACGATTGAGGCCTCTGCTATTTGCGAGTGGGAAATTTCCCCTGCTCGAATTAGCGTCCCTCCTCTCGTTCAGGAGTTAGGAGATTTTTCTTCTTCTCCCCCTCAGCTTTCTGACGGTTGAGGCTTCTGCTATTTACGCGTGGGAAATTTCCCTTGCTCGACTTGGTGCCCCTCTCATGCAGAAGTTAGGGGATTTCTTCTGCCCCTTTGGCTTTCTGACGGTTGAGGCCTTCCGCTAATTTCGAGTGGGAAATTTTCCCTTCTTGACTTAGCGCCCCTCCTCTCATGTAGGAGTTAGGGGATTTCTATACCATTTGAGCGAAAGTTCGCTGGCAATCGACGATCGAGTTGAAGCCCATTAGCAGTCAACGATCAAGTGTAGAGTCAAAGGAGAGAGTTCGAGGGAGCGTTGCAAGTAGCAGTCGAGTGAGAAGACGATGATGGCTTATATGAAGTAAAGGACCGACGACGAACATTAGGCAAAGAGTCGATGATAACGGTGGTCTAGTTGCATTTTGCAAAGATAATAAACATCCATACATAAGTTTGCCGACATCAGATATCCCTGATTCAAGGGGCCGGAGCAATGTGTTATGCCGGAGTAGTGTGTTATGCCGACATTCTGGTAACAGACATATAGTGTTAACTTAGTTGAGGCCTGATGAAGACCAAATTGTAATATGTCTTGTTGCTTAATGTACAATCTTGTAATATAACTCCAATGATATCGTATATGAAGTTGAGATCTTGTCTTTTGGAGCAAGCTGAATTGCGATTACATCTTTAAGACATGCTATGACATATTGCCCCCATATTTTTGTGAGGGAATTTTAGACTGCTGAACTCTTTGTATAAGTGATAGATTTATCAATCACTTGCGTTCTTGGAGTCTTTATAGAGAGAACATTGTTCACTCAGAATAATGTTCGTTGATGTTGACCTTTTTAAAAGGGCTCGAGAGAATCCATCAAGGATGTGAGACCTATCCGAGGTTGTATGTCGGAGCCTTTGCTCAACGATGTCAACCTATGTGAAAGAGGACGAGAGAATCCACCAAGGATGTGAGACCTTTCCGAGGTTGTATGTCAGAGCCTTTGCTCGACGACGTTATCCTGTGTGGAAGAGGTTGAGAGAATCCACCAAGGATGTCAGACCTATCCGAGGTTGTATGTCAGAGCCCTGCTCGATGACGTTAACCTGTGTGGATGAGGTCGAGAGAATCCACCAAGGATGTGAGACCTATCCGAGGTTGTATGTCGGAGCATTTGCTCGACGAAGTTAACCTTTGTGGAAGAGGTCGAGAGAATCCACCAAGGATGTGAGACCTTTTCGAGGTTGTATGTCGGAGCCTTTGCTAGACGACGTTAACCTGTGTGGAAGAGGTCGAGAGAATCCACCAAGGATGTGAGACCTTTCTGAGGTTATATGTCAGAGCCTTTGCTCGATGACGTTAACCTGTGTGGAAGAGGTCGAATCGAATCTCCCTGTGATTGATTTTGCTTTGATTGGGAGGGGGCGAACGCCGCGTATATCCCGAATCAAAGGTGAAGAATGGTCTATCTTTAGACCGTTACTGCCTTTTTGAGGTCAAGATCAAGACCTTACCCACGGAGTAGAAGTCCAGCAAGGGACTGTATGAAACTTGTAATTGATTGGAAGTATCCTTGCTATCGTTGGGATTTTCCTGAAATATCATCTTGATATAGAAAGCATTGGAGGATCTTTTTGACCAAAATTGGGGTTGAAGTTTCCCCCCAGTCAGCATCTGATGCAACAATGGCTAATGTCAGGAAGTTGATAAGATCAATCTTTTGAGATTGGAGCAAAAGTTGACCCCCAATCGGGAACCAAGTTCCCATAGACGGCTCCAAACTGTTGCGTTCAGGAGTATTCGCGGCGGTAGAGAAATATAAGATTTAACGTCTTAGCGTTGTACGAAAATTCGGCACGCAATCAGATAAAAAGAGAGGGTCTAGCATTTATGAGACACCAAGATTTTTACATGAAAAACCCCTGAAAAGGAAAAAACCACGGGGCCTCGCCTAGTTGTAAAATTACACTAGTGTTTTTGCAAATTACAAATGACTGATTCGCCCCACAAGTCAGGGCAATCAGATTACAACTTGAAGCAAGCAAATTTACAAAGTTTTGCAGAATCCCGTCGTTTCCCGAAAATCCGGCAGAGTTCCGGCGTATTCAGGCGGCGAGAAGAGCTCTGGCGGTGGTCGAGGAGGAGAGGATTCTCCTTTTCCCCTTTCTCCTCTTCTTCTCTCTCTTCACTTGAGTCCCCTTTATGAAGAATGTGGGCTCTATTTATAATTTTTCTAGAGTGGCATGGCTCGTAAATAGGTGTGAGATCAGGGGCGAATAGGGAGTGGTTTGAATGGACGGCCGATTGAACCCTTCGATCGTGCACCGTTCGTTGGACATTTGGAGGCCTTAATGATGTTGTAATTTTGCGATCTTGGGATAATTGGATTCATCTCGTCGAGCCGTTCGATTCGAGTATAAGCTCGTTAAAATCGAAGACCGTTTGGTAACTCAAATTGCGGTTTGAACCTTCCAATAGCGCTTCGGGTCCTTGATTCGGACCCATTTGGGCTCGGATTGGGTTGAATTTGGTGTCGTTAGGTTCGTATTTCCGAGACGCTCAGTTTGACTATAAGCTCGCTGAAATCGGAGTTCGGGAGCTTCCAAATTTAATTTTTGAAGTTTCCAACTAGCTTTTGCCTTAAAATTCGTGCCCGATCAAGATAATTTTGTGATGCCGTATCAGTTGCCCCCCTATTTTCAGACGTTGAAGCTCCAGGAGTCCGAAAATACTTGTTCCAAAATTTTACATTGGTCGAATCGCAAAAAAATGTGTTCCAAAAGTTGAACACTTGCACATATGATATCAACATTTCCTTTTCTTATGATGCTGCAAGGCTTTTTGTATCCCAAGTAAACTTTCCACATATCACCTTGAGTGTAGTTCTTAAGCACATCTTTATTTGGACTTTCATAAAATAAAATAAAATACTTAAATCTATAACCTAATATTTTAAAATTATTCAAGATAAAATAAGAGAATTGCTATGAAATTCTTTTGTAGGTAAATTTGTAGAGTGACTTTGATCTAGGTCTCCACTACTAGCCTTCTTTGGAATGGTATAGTTATACTATAAATGATACTTTTTTTCATAGTTTTATCATACAAATTTTAAAAAAAAAAAAATCATTCAACTTTTAATCTTCATGAAGTGAATTTTTCTCTCTTGAATGTTGATCTTCCTCTACATGGATTTTTATTTTAAACCATTCCTCTGGTTTTAACATTCAAAATAGTATTTGAAGATTCACCATTCACTTTCTTGCAAACCTCTTCATTCAGTACTAACCCCACAATATCTTCAAAATTTTACTTTGAACCCCTGAAAAATTACTCATAGTAGTAATTATCCCATCCTAGTAATCTAGAGATGAAGATACACTACAGGAAAATGCCCTATTACTGTCGGATTTTTCGGCGGACAAATATACGCCAGAAATAGTGACGCCTTTGCCGGCGGATAAGTTTGACGGAAAAGTTATGGTGGACTTTCTGGTGGCCTAGTTGCCGCAAAATTATCGGCAGCTAATGCATCGGTTATGCATCGATTTTATAACTTTACTGGCGCATAGTCCGTCGGTAATTACCGGCGGATGTACCGACACATTTTGCATCGGCATAACTCAAACACGACGAAATAATACCGGTGGATGTACCGCCGGTAAACATACCATCGGCTATTCCGTTAGTAATTCGTCGGTAATTATCTTATATCGAGCGAGCCCTAAGGCTGCCTTCTCATTTCTCTATTTCGTTCTTTTTCGACCTCTGACTTCGTTCCTTCTTGGTTCCTCCCCTTCGATGTTGTTCGACTTCGCTCCTTCGATGGATCCACCGTTCTCCTTCAACGCTATTAGACTTCGCTGTTTGACATCACTTCTTTGACGCTGTTCGACTTTGCTGGTTGTTCGACTTCGCTGGCTGGTTGTTCGACTTCGCTGTTCGACTTTGCTCCCATGGCGCTGTTCGACTTCGCTCCAACAACTCTGAAGCTATTTAACTTCGCTCCTTCGTCGCGGTTTGACTTGCTCCTTCGACGGTGTTCGACTTCGCTCCTTGGTCACCATTCGACTTGGTCGCTATTCGACTTTGCTCCTTCGCTCCTTCGACTAGCTCCTTCAGGTAACTTTATCCCTTTCATTGTGTTTGACTTCGCTACTTCGACAACCTAGCTTCCACATTAATGCTTGCTTGTTTGCAATGTAGGTAACGTGTTCGATTTCGCTTGCTGGATCGACAGTTATGACATTTTAAGGGACCTCGCTTGCTATGTAGGTAACTTTCTTTCTTTCTCTTGTAACGTTGTGCAATCATCATCATTTGTTATTAAAGAAATGAGCATATACGTGAAAATGTTAGAGTAGCACTAGTGGAAGATAAGATTAGAGAGAGTCACATTAGATGGTTTGGTCACATTAAACGGAGGCCTTATCTAGTGATGTCGTTATTGATGCGTTGGAATTAGCTAGTGATATGCATAATATGTGGGAATTAGCTAGTGATATGCATAATTATGATCTCAGATGGATAGTTGGGTAAAGATAGTGAGATCTTAGAGAGATCGGGTTCAATCAATTTATTCAATCCAATTCATTCAAAAGGTTTGTCTTATCATATAGTATGATTGAAATTGTGCTAGTTGATTAGAGAGATGTCTAACCCAAGATCTCAGACGGTTGTTACCCATTTCATTGATGAAATTTGGCATTTTCAATTAAATACATAACTTAAAACTATTGAAGTGTCATAACAACATTAGTTCCAATAAATGTTACAACATTATTTAATATATCCAAATTATATATATGTCATATTATGGATATCAGAACTCAATGAAGTTTGATATATAATCGATTGGTGCAAGGACGAAAGACATTAACGGATGAGTTTATTAGAGGGGTGAATATTTTTATTCAGACAGCATCTCAACTATCCAGTTTCATTTCAGATGGAAAGTTTCATTGCACATGTTTTAAACATAAAAATCAAGTGCACCTAAGTCCAGATGACGTATATCGTTGAGGCTTCATTCCAAAATATTGGTATTAGACTTCACATGGTGAGTATGAACCACATTTTAATTCTCAATGCTGCCCATCGACAAGTGCTACTATAGATGTGGAAGAACATATCATACCTAATTTTGAGGACTTAATTCATGATGCAAGTGGAGCACAATTTGAGCAATATACATAAAAGTCACCTAATAAAGAAGTATAAAACTTTTATGATTTGTTGCATGCTTCCCAACGACTAATATGGAATGGGTGCACCACTCACTCGGAGCTATCTGTTGCTGTTAAGATGTTAAGTATTAAGGCAAAATATAATGTCCCCCATGATTATTTTAATCAATTCATTGGACTGCTCAAAAAAATCAATCCAGCAGATAACATAATTCATACAGATTTATATCGGACTAAGAAGTTGGTTTCCAAGCTTTGTTTAACATACATAAAGATAGATTATTGTGTCAATGGATACATGTAATTCTATTAGGATTTCTAATCAGACATTGCATGTCATTATTGCAACGCACCGAGATTTAAACCAAAATGTATCATGAAAAGAAAGCTGAAGGAAGTACTAGCCAGTAGGTTATTTTACTTACCCATAATTTTAAGATTACAACGGTTATATGCATCAATGAGATCTGCTGAACATATGAGATGGTATAAAGAACATATCTCAAAAGAAGGTTTTATTACACATCCATCATAAGCAGATGCCTGGAAACACTTTGATCATACAAATCCCACCTTCGCCTCAGAATCAAGAAATGTAAGATTAGGTTTATGCACATATGGTTTCACTCTATTTAGTCGGTCTGCTTCACCTTACTCATGATGGCCCATCATACTCACACCATACAATCTTCCATTATAGGTGTGCATGACTACACCCTATATGTTTCTAACGCTTATCATTCCAGTGCCACATAATCCAAAAGCAAAGATCGAGGTATTCTTACAATCATTAATTGATGATTTAAAATAATTATGGGAAAAGGGAATAAGTATATATGACATCTCCACCAAATAGAACTTCATTACGAGGGCATCATAACTTTGGACTATTGGTGATTTCCCCACGTACGGTATTCTCTCAAGTTGGAACACTTCTGGAAAATTAGCTTGTCCGCTTTGTATGGAATATACGAAGTCATTCACTTTAAAGCATGAAGGGAAGAACACTTGGTTCGACTGTCATCGCATGTTCTTACCTACAGATCATCCTTTTAGGTGAAATAAGGATGGTTTTGTCAAAAATAAATTGGTTATGTCGCTACCTCCTCCTAGATTTACTAGTGAAGAAATATTTGAAAGAGTAAGATCAGTGCCCACAATAGTGGATTCTCCAACATTAGCTGATTATAAATTACCAGGGTATGGTGTCAACCATAATTGAACCAAGAAAAGTATTTTTTTGTCATTATCATATTGGAGGATAAACTTGATCAGACATAACTTAGATGTGATGCATATAGAGAAAAATATCTTTGATAATATATTCAATACAGTCATGGACATCAAAGATAAATCTAAAGATAACATAAAAGCAAGGATGAACTTAAATGAGATTTGTAGGAGGAAAGCATTAGAATTGAGGGATGCAAGAAATAGAAGATTTTTCAAACCAAAAGCTCCATTCACCTTGAGTTTAGAGCAGAGACGATCTATTTGTGAATGGTTGAAGAGTTTACAGATACCTGATGGTTATTCTTCAAATCTTAGCAGATGTGTTGACGTTAAAACTGGGAGATTGTTTGGTATGAAGAGTCATCGCTGTCATATCTTTATGCAATGTCTACTACCAACTTCCTTTAGTTATATGCCGGATAAAATTTTAAAGCCCTTGATCGAGCTTAGTATCTTCTTTAAAGATTTATGCTCTTCAAAGATAAATACAGTCCCTGATTTTTATGGAACAGAATATCCCTTTTATTCTGTATAAACTTGAGAAAATATTTCCTCCAGGCTTTTTTGACTCTGTGGAGCATCTGCCCGTGCATTTGCCATATGAAGCTAGAGTCGGTGGACCTGTTCAATATCGAAGGATGTATCCTTTTGAGAGGTATTTAAATAAACTTAAGAAGACTGCTAAGAATAAAACACATCCTGAAGGCACAATATGCAAAGCATATTTATTGTACGAGACAACCAAGTTTTGCTCGTATTATATTGAAACAACATCACAATCAAGTCATAACACTACACCTGAAAATGTGGGTCATTCCTCAAATTTATATGTATTCAACGGTAGTGGTGAACCGTTAGGCACTAGTACCATATGCTATTTGACTGATAAGGAGATATGAGTTGTCACTTTATATGTCTTGATTAACTTGAAAGTTCGTTAGGAATGTTAAGCCCTCTTGAACTTAGTCCCAAAGCTAATTAATAGAGAGGTGAATCGGTACTTTAAAACAAACACAATCCAAAACCAATATTCACCACAACGAAAACCAATGCGGAAGAAAATAATGCAGAAGCAATAAAAAGAAAAGAACACACCGAATTTATAGTGGTTCAGTCAAACCTTGACCTACGTCCACTCCTTGGAGGCACCCCCCAAGTATTGCACTAACACAGGTGTCTCTCCTTTAGCCCCCACAGCTAGGCGGAGAAGCCCTTACAAAATCACTTCCACCTTTCCCGGTGCGGCGGAGTCGCCGGGTCCTTTGACACCAAAGGGATCTTCTTCTTTGGTGAACTTACCTCGATACAAGCCTTGAATCTGATGGTACTAAGGTGCGAGTTCGCCGGAGCAACCGTGTGGATCCCCACCACACTCCCTTGAGTTCCTCCCCCTCACAGGATCTTCTCCCTCTCAAACTCCACCCTTTCCTCTCTCCCTTTCAAGCTCTCTCTTCAAGTCTCCCCCACAAGAACGAAGCTCCAATGGCTGCCAAAGACACTTACAAAGTGCCATGCCATAACTTAAATAGAAGCTCTCAAAACGAGCTCATTAATGCAAGTTGCCGACATTATCGTCTAGGACGATAGGTATATCGTCATGGCCAATTAGTATAAATTCAGCTCATCAACCTGGGACGATTTGGGACGATCAGAAGAAAATTGGTTACATCGTCCTGGCCGATATCATGATCGTCCAGGCCGATTAGTTTAAAACCTATTTCAATCGTCATGATCATCGCCATGAATACAAACTGTCTGATGTAGATCGTCCAGGCCATCGTCCTGGCCGATCATGCGATCGTCCTGGATGATGTGATCGTGTCAATCAACCATTAATGCTTTCCAAAGATACCAGATCAATTTAGGCATGAATGTGTTAGATCGTCCTGGACGACAATAATATCGTCCTGACCGATTTCCTAAAACAAAGACTTCCTAAACTGATTATGGCAGTTGATTCTTTCTGAATTGAGATTATCGTCCTGGCCGATACAAGTATCGTCTAGGCTGATCTGTTGACGGCTGCCTTAATGAGGATGCCCTAATTAGGATTTCTGATTTTGGACATATCGTCTAGGACGATATAAATATCGTCCCAGCCGATATTACCAAAAATAGAAATCATATAGGGAACAACAGGAGATATTCTAAATTACAATCCAACTGGTCCCACACCAAATACAACAGACTCAAGAAAGAAAAAAGATTACAAACTGACTCAGACCTAGTCTACCCAATCTTGAGATGATTCCAGATTGCAGTCCGATCGTGTGAACCTGAAATGTTAGCACATAAGGCAATCGTAGAGAAATAATGAATGTTTTCTATCATCAAAATCATAAACCATAGATCCATAACAATCTCCCCCTTTTTGATGATGGCAAAACATTCTATTTGAATTTTCAAAAAATCTCCCCCTTACTTGAATACTGCTTAAAAAACTAAGGGAGATAAAAATAGATAAAAATATTTTTGTAGTTTTTAAATTTTTGAAAAGAAAACAAGGGATACAAGTACGTTCTCCCACTTTGATATTATCAAAAAGAGAGACGACACAAAGAACAAAACGAAATAAAAACGTTCCCTGATCTTGTGGAACAAGAAGTATTCTTAAAATGAGAAAGTTACCTCTTGATTTTAATCAAAACTTTTAGTAAAAAAAGATTGACAACGCATAGTCCAGTAAAGCTTTAGAAAATCAGAATTTGATAATCCAAACTCAAGTTCTTTAAAAAGGCTCAAAAACTTTTTAATTCAATATCTAAATCAAGAAATAAATTAGAGAAAGAAACAATCATTTTTCAAAAACTCCTTCCATAAAATATATGTAATAGAAGATCAATGCACGAATTGTTGAATCAAGAATCAAGATTTTCAAAGTCAAGTATCCAAAATATCAAGGGTTTTCTTAAGTTTTTTAAGAAGTACAAGAATGGTAAGCATTAACTTTTTGTGGGCTCATTTTATGCCTCTTGACAATTGGTTGGCGCACTGCGCATCTTTTGATACACTTTGTGTATTCTATATTTTTCAATTTGGCGCTTTGCGCATCTTTTATTTTTGGCATCATTGGCCAATTTTTTTTTAATATGCTACCTTTCTTAAATCTTAAAAAAAAACAAAGGAAAACCCATCTTAGTGACAAAGCGAATTTCTTGATTAAGAAAATCATGAGTTAGATTCAACAACTTGTAAAAGATTCCTATACGATAAATAAAACGTGTGGAGATAAAAAAATTTTGTTTCAAAAACTAATTTAAAAGATGAAAGTGATTTTAAATCAAAAGTAGGATAACCTTTTTTAGAAAAACACGGATTTTGAAAAAAAAATAATGAGTTTCCTTCCTTTGACTGTATTAGAGAAGTAAAAAAAATCTACCAAAGATTTAAAGAAAAAAAGAAAGTAGATTTTTTATTTTTAGAAAGGTGAATGTGTGTGTTGATCAAAGAAAAATTTTCACGAAAGAAAAAATTTCAAGAACTAAACAAAACAAAATAAAAAATAAAATAAAATAAAAAAAAGAAAAAAACACAAAAACATGAAAGGCTCTTTAACCATTATCTCTCTCCTGGTCCGATGCTTCAGAGACCAGATCTGCCCATGAGATTTTTTGCCTTTTATTATTTCCCCAGTTCAAAGTTTGTTTCGCCTTGCCCTTTTCTTTTGTATGGAGAATTCTTAAATTAGTGCACTCATTTTTCATATGTCCAGGTTTCTTACATCGAAAGCAAATAATGTCAGAAGGAATATGAACATCCTTATCATTTTTACCTTTTTTCCACTTTTGCTTATGCTTTGGTGAGCTTTATGATTTACTTGACAAGTCATTGCATTCGTCACCAACTAAGTAATCCTTTCCCGTATCTTCAGTTTTTAGAACAATCGTTTCACCTGCATCCAAAAGTCTTTGACCCAAACCTTGCTCGTAGGCAATGAGTGAGCCAATCAAATTATCAATAGAATATACATTCAAATCTTTAGATTCACAAATAGCAACAACTTTAGAATCAAATTTATCTAGTAGACATCGAAGAATTTTGTTAATTTTTTCAAAATTTGAAAAATCTTTTCCTAAAGCATGCAATGAGTTTATAATTTGAATGAATCTGGTATACATGTCTAAGATCGTTTCAAAAGGTTTCATGAAAAATAATTCAAAATCAGTATATGGTGTGCAATTTATCCCAAACTTCCTTTGATTACTTGATTTCATTCGTGCCTTCGTATATGGTGTGCAATTTATCCCAAACTTCCTTACTAGTAGTGCACGTGGATACTAACATAAAATCTTCAGAATTTAAAGCACATAAAAAGCAGTTTAAGGATTTTGCATTCAATTGAGCATTTACTTGTTCTTCCCTATTCCATTGATTAAAAGGAATATCAGTTTTAACTCCATTAACAATACATGACGGTGATGAATAACCAGTTAAAATCATATGCCACATGCGAAAATCAATCGATTGCAAGAAAATAGACGTGCGAGTTTTCCAAAAATTAAATGACATATTTTCAAATAAAGGTGGTCTGGTGATTGAATAACCTTCCGCAACATTACGATTAGACATGGATCGAAATTCAAAAGCTTTTAAAAACTTGTTTTTATAAAAACGGCTCTGATACCACTTGAAAGTCAAAAAGGTAATGCTCTGATACCACTTGAAAGTTCGTTAGGGATATTAAGCCTTCTTGAACTTAGTCCCAAAGCTAATTAATAGAGAGGTGAATCGGTACTTTAAAACAAACACAATCCAAAACCAATATTCACCACAACAAAAACCAATGCGGAAGAAAATAATACGGAAGCAATAAAAAGAAAAGAACACACCGGATTTATAGTGGTTCGGTCAAACCTTGACCTACATCCACTCCTTGGAGGCTCCCCCAAGTATTGCACTAACACAAGTGTCTCTCCTTTAGCCCCCACAGCTAAGCGGAGAAGCTTTTACAAAATCACTTCCACCATTTCTGGTGCGGCGGAGTCGCCGGGTCCTTTGACACCAAAGGGATCTTCTTCTTTGGTGAACTTACCTCGAGACAAGCCTTGAATTCGATGGTACTAAGGTGCGAGTTCTCCGGAGCAACCGTGTGGATCTCCCACCACACTCCCTTGAGTTCCTCCCCCTTATAGGATCTTCTCCCTTTCAAACTCCACCCTTTCCTCTCTCCCTTTCAAGCTCTCTCTTCAAGTCTCCCCCACAAGAACGAAGCTCCAATGGCTGCCAAAGACACTTACAAAGTGCTATGCCATAGCTTAAATAGAAGCTCTCAAAACGAGCTCATTAATGCAAGTTGCCGACATTATCGTCCAGGACGATAGGTATATCGTTCTGGCCGATTAGTACAAATTCAGCTCATCAGCCTGGGACGATTTGGGATGATCAGAAGAAAATTGGTTACATCATCCTGGCCGATATCACGATCGTCCAGGCCGATTAGTTTAAATCCTATTTCAATCGTCCTGATCATCGCCCTGAATACAAGCTGTCCGATGTAGATCATCCAGGCCATCATCCTGGCCGATCATGCGATCGTCCTGGACGATGTGATCGTGTCAATCAACCATTAATACTTTCCAAAGATACCAGATCAATTTAGGCATGATTGTGTTAGATCGTCCTGGACGACAATAATATCGTCCTGGCCGATTTCCTAAAATAAAGACTTCCTAAACTGATTATGGCGGTTGATTCTTTCTGAATTGAGATTATCATCCTGGCCGATACAAGTATCGTCCAGGCCGATCTGTTGATGGCTGTCTTAATGAGGATGCCCTAATTAGGGTTTCTAATTTTGGACATATCGTCCAGGACGATATAAATATCGTCCAGGACGATATAAATATCGTCCAGGACGATATAAATATCATCCCGGCCGATATTATCAAAAATAGAAATCATATAGGGAACAACAGGAGATCTTCCAAATTACAATCCAATTGGTCCCACACCAAATACAACAGACTCAAGAAAGGAAAAAGATTACAAACTGACTCAAACCTAGTCTACCCAATCTTGAGATGATTCCAGATTGCAGTCCGATCGTGTGAACCTGAAATGTTAGCACATAAGGCAATCGTAGAGAAATAAGGAATATTTTCTATCATCAAAATTATAAACCATAGATCCATAACATAATTGTGATGAAGTTGAGCCATATCTCGAGTAAGTATGAATAAGCTTTCTCATAAATTTATTATTCATACTTAAATTCAATCTAAACCTTAAAGTTTACAGGAGTTTCATTGATGGATTGAATAAAACAGAAGAAGTAGAAGCCCAAAAGATAGTGGAAACATAATTCCCAATTTGGTTTTAAAATATGGTACATAAAATGGCTATTCATCTCAATTAATATCTCTTTAATTACTTATTAAGCATGCTACTAACATATTTTACGTACTAACTATAGGTTCACACTCAAGGAAGTAATTTGTAATATCATGGGTTAGTTGATCTAGCTTGGGGACCTAATAGAGCTATGACGTGTTTTCAAATTTTTTTAGTTAATGGTTATAAATTCCAAACAAAATTTTGGTGTGAAGATAGAAAAATAGATAATATTGGTGTATGTGTCAGAGGGAATATCCATACAGGTGATGATTTTGAGTATTACGGAGTATTGCAAGAAATATTAAAATTGAAATATCCTAGTGTTGGGAATAATGTTTATCTATTCAATTATGAGTGGTATGATCCAGTACAGAATAGAGGTACAAAAAAACTTCCATTGTACGATATTACAGAAGTTAAGCGAGGTAAGAAATATTCAAAGTTTGACCCATTCATCATTGCTAGTTAGGCAAGTCAAGTCTATTTTGTAAATTACTTGAGTAGAGTACGAGGCAAGTAAGATTAGCTCGTAGTTTTAAAGACCAAACCCAGGAGAGTTTTTGAGAAGACTACTTCAATACCACCAGCACATCAAGAAGAGTTTATGTCAAACATAAAAGATGTTACTAACGATGTGGACGATCAAATTACAACTACTGAGAGTGAGTTGGAGTTAGAAGAAGTGGATTTAAACATATAGGAGATTCATGACGAGTCTGATAGTGGTGCAGAAGTTTCATCGTATGAAAGTGAATCATTATAAGGTAATTGATATTTGATAAACAATTAATTTTTTTAATTGTTGCTTATTATATATTTAAAAATTTTTAAACTTATATTATTTTAATTGTTGTACTATTTTATATTGCTAATATTTTTTAATTTTTTATACTGATGGCTTCAGGTGATGATCGTCAAAGAAGATTAATAAAGAATATAGTTGGTAGGCATAGCAAGAAGATTACTATTAGCTCATCCAACAGGTCTGTACGTATTAAGGGCACCTCTTCATCTCAGCCTAGACAATCTTTACCTTCTCTTGCAGCCTTTAGCTCACAGTTCTACTCACCAGACCCACACTTACCTTCACCGGACCTTACGCAAACTACTTTTTTCTACCCCTACTTCCCACCACCACCTTCTCATGGTGTCTATCCTACATATCCACCATATTCATATCCTCCATATGTCCCACCACGTGCTCAGCCCTCTGCATCACCACCTCAGCCCGCTACAACACCACCTCAGCCCGCTACAACACCACCTCAGCCCGTTGCAGCTGAGCAGGCGACAGAGGGTCACATATTGGTTGAACCTGACGGTGACACGTAAATACTAATTTTATTTCAACCATGTAAATAAAATTGAATTAATTTTTCTGACAAGTAATATATTTCTTTTAGGTTTCATTCGTCAAAGGAGCCAACGCATAAAATACTGGACATAATACGGAGCAGATACAATGCTCCTTATTTTTCTTAGAAGAAAGTCCTGAAAGAAGTACAGAACATGTGGTTTAGATAGTTTGAAGTTTGTTATTATATAATTTTTTTTTGTATTATATGTAATTTACATAAGCTAACATATTTATTTATTCTTTATTGTATGTGTTTGATTATAGAAAGATTTTTGTTAGCTTCCACAACATAAGATAAAATCAGAAAGAATTTTGAGAAGCGTGGCTCGACTCGCATGCGAGACATATTTACTGATATTAAAAAGGCAGGCCAGCAACCACTCTGGATTGGTGAGGGTATATGGGCAGAGTTGAGCAGTGCTTGGGGTAGCCCAGATTAGACCAGGAGGAGGGATCAGAATAGACAGAACAGAGCTTCTGATGTTGTGGGCTTGGGTAGTTCCCTTTATACAGAGGGTTATGTTCCTCATACTGAGCATAGAAGATGTTTGATAAGGCAATTTAAAATATTTAATAATTTACTTTAATTAGAATACTAACATATGTTTTTCATAGAAAAAGATGCTGGGTAGAGAACCGACTCCTGTTAAATTGCATAGTCATTCCCATAAGCGGCAGGAGGACCAGCAATGGGTTGACAAGCGAGCGAGGAAAGCTTATGTAAGTATGCAAGTTTCATTTTTGTGTTGTTATATATAAAATGCTTAAATTTTTATTAACTTTCATAGGAGGAGTACACACGGCTTCGAGAAAGTCAGGCTGCAGCAGGTGAAGGTTCTTCCGCTGGATCAGTAGAATATTCTGACTACCGTACTTGGCAGCAAGCAGTAGGAGGAATGCAGTACGACAGAGTATACGGGTTAGGCTTGCAAGCCTATGCATATGAAGGTTATACATCTAGTGGCTCCAATTTTTCATCTAGTACACATGAATCTTTATATACCCAACAAATAGCAGCCCTTACTGTCGAGCTAAAACAGGTAAGGAAAGTACAAACTGATTGGAAGATGTAAATGCAGCAGCATCAGATGCATATGCAGCAGCAGCAAGCTCAAATGTTAGAAGAAATGTGAAAGTTGAGGGAGCAGCTGAGTAGTGGGAGGAGTAACGCACCAGCTGAGGATGAAACTAAATTAGAGTAGATGATATTTATCAATTTTACTGATGTGGATATTTGTTTTTTGTCATGTTTATATATGTGTCGTTTAAACATCTTGTTTCTATTTATTGTGTACAGGTTTAGTTACTTGTTGTTTGGACATGTTTAATTAAGTAATTGGTGATGTTTTTTATTAGAATTTGATGTATAAATGCATATTGTGTTGTTTATATGTGTTCTTTTATACAAGTTTCTTTTTTGTGGAAATCACTTTTTAAGGGAAGGAAGGTTTTTTTTTCTTTATGCTTCAAGTTTCTGGTAGATATTCCGCCGGAAATCCTGTCGGTAAGACGATATGTCTATTCCAGCATAAGATCGGATGGAACAGTCGTCAATTATTTTGACGGTAATATCCTACGGTTACAAAACCATCATCTTATCTACGATGGAATATCTGACAGTATTTCCGGTAGAAAGGCCGACATAAGACGGAAACAATAAAACTTCAAGATTTACAAATATTTCGCCGAAAAATATTTCCAGCGAAAATAGTACGCCGGTTAAAATTTTTGACGCGTGATTTACCGGCAGAGGATATTTTGCCGGAAATCCGCCAGAAACCAATAATTTTTGGTGCAATTCTGTTGTTACCGGCGGATTTAGTCCACCGGTATTGGCTTCTTTTCCTACTGATAATAACAGTAAAGCTCTCACCTCATCATCAAACTTGATATCAATAGAGTATAACTGACTCATCATAGTGTTCAAATTATTCATATATTTTGCTATTGAACTATCGTCTATCAACTTCATATTGAATAATTTCTTCATCAAGAAAACTTTGTTTAAGGCTAACGGCTTCTTATACATCTAGTTAGTACAACCATAAGATTCGTTGTAGTCTTCTCTTAATAATGTTGAAAGTAATAAATACGGAACATTAAATATTTATCAAACCTAGGGCTATTCGGTCAAGAATTTTTCATTCCTTAGTGATTTATTATTGGTGACTTCATCCATTGGAAAGTGCAGTTTCTTATGATAAAATTGATATTCAATTTACATCTTCCAAAAAATGAAGTTTGAACCATTAAACTTCTTAATCTTATGCCTCATTTTATTATCCATTACTCTCACTCGAAACAAATAATGTGGCTATGATTCTAGTTGTTGGGAATTATAAGCACACAATAAAATAAGCAAGAAAAATAAAAGTATATTGGAGAAGAAAGAACAATATGATTTAAGGTAAAAAAAAAAACTTAAAATTGGGGAAAATTATGGAGCCTTACCACATCAAAAAATTCACTGTGAAAGTTGATAGAAATTGTACATATCTCTCTTCTTACACTCTCTCTTTGTCTTTCTTCACTTCACAAATAGTTATCTCATAAAAATAGATAATAGACACACTTTAAGAACATCCAAAGAATGCAACCCTTTAAAAAAATAAGAAGAAGAGGAAAGAAAAACTACTTGGCTTGACTCATAGTGCCACGATACTAGGGATCGGAGTGCCTCACCACTTCAATTTCTTACTCTAGCTCAACTCATAGTGTTGTGGTGTTAAGGGCTAGAGTGTTACAACATTCTACTGTCTTTTTCAGCTTGAACATGAAGTGCTATAGATATCTGTTATACATCACCCTCAAACCCACAATTTGGAGGCTCGCTATCCCCTTGTAACCTCAAATGAGCTCCTCATCAAGCTCGACCTATTAAACTTTATTTTTAATTGTGGAATTACAAACTCTAAATGAAGTTGTGATTACATAAGAGATGTCGATAACTTCCTCAAGTTTGAAAGTCTATAATTCATTAAGAAAAAGTTGATGTCCATGTAAATCATGTATTAATATATACTTTCATTCCATGAAAAATTTTAAGGAGTACATAATCTTTAAAGGAATTTTTCCTAGATATATTGTATGAAATCGATGGGGAGGAACATAGACTTGTAGGTAAATGTGCATCAAACTTTGAGGAAACACCAATTCAAATTGGGCAGCCAAGCACGATTGATATTAAAGGGATGCATTCCATTCAAGCAATGCCACCATAAATTTAAAGAATGAACATAATGAGCTTAATATAGATCCTTCAAATGATGATGGAATGAAATTTTCAACTTTAATGTATGAAACAAGAGCAGAGTTATATCATAGGTATAAGTCATTATTTAAGCTATCATTCATATTGCTTTTTTTTTTCCCTAAGTACTTACACTCTTGGCTTGCAAGAATTTTTGACTTGTTACTATAATAATTAATTGATGCTTTCCCTTAAGAGGCTTTGCTGCCGAAGAGCACATAGAAAGAAAAAAAGATTATAAAATAATGTAATCATGTATATACAAAGATAGATGCATATTCTAATGATCATATGCTATTTTAGAAAGATAAATCTAATTAAAAGGTATATCATATTTGTGGTCCTTCAAGGTGGGCTGGTATTAAAAGGAATCTCATTAGAGAAAAGCAAAATCAATTGTAGTCAATTAAAGCTGCCTAATATTTCCCATTAATTCTTAGAATTCAAAGATTATTAAAAAAAAAAGAAGAAATCTGTTGAAGAGATAATGTGGTATACTATACAAAGAAATGTAGATAGGTTGTCACAACATCTAGCTAATGGAAAAGCATGGAAACACTTTGACTCTAGAAACTCTGTTTTCTCTTATAATCTGCAAAATATTCTTCGTACTTTTGCAAGTGATCAATTTGACCCCTTTAAGATTATGAGTACTATATACAATTTTTGGCTCATGCTTTTTGGTTAATTATAATATGCCTCATTGGATTTGAATGAAACAAGCTTCTTTCGTTCTATCTACTATTATGCAAGGGGAGAAATGTTCAAAAAATTATATTGATATTTATCTTCAACTACTGATATATTAGTTATGTGAATTATGATATTGAGTACAATGTTAAGATGGGACAGCTGCACAAAATTTTAATAGGCATGCTACTTTAATATGGTCTATTAATAATTTTCATGTTTATGGCATGCTATCTAAGTGGACCAAAAAGAGAACATTGCTTATTCTTATATTGCCTAAAATATGGAATCTTATAGTTATATAGAGAGAAGAAATTCTCTTATATGGGTCATTGGCATTGGCTACCTAAGAATCACTTCTTTCATCAAAAGAAACATTATTATGATAACACTTAGGAAGCCCATAGTACAACTAAAAGGAATATGGACAGTGATATTCTATCACAAGTACAAAATATATAGTTTCTAATTATTAAATCCAAAATCCTAAAAGGAGAACATACTACAAATGTGACTGAATAGTATACTTCATCGAAAATTTCGAAGAAAAAATTATTATTTTTTAGCTACCTTACTAGGAGTACAGTTTATTTCGACGATCTAAGCGATCGCTAAAGTTTCTTAATTATGGCGGTTTAAACCACAGCTATAAGTAATCTTTTCTCTAACAATTTCAAATACTATGCAAATCAAAACAGTATTGCAACAATTTCAGAACTAATGATATAATTTTTTTGGCAGTTATTACTGTTGCAATAGCCTTTTTTATGTAATGGGAGCTACTGGCTTTTCTTAATAAATAAAAAAATATTTAATTTTCAAAAAATAATTCAAATTTAAACAATCGTGTTTTGACCAACTTAATATTTTAAAGTTCAATTTAAATCTTTAAGGAAATTTCTCCATACATTTTTATTTTCAATTATATTTATATATGTGATAACATTCACGATTGAATTATAGTTAACATTAGATTCCGAAGTTTAAAGTAATGACTT
This sequence comes from Dendrobium nobile, assembly GCA_022539455.1. Classification (NCBI taxonomy): domain Eukaryota; kingdom Viridiplantae; phylum Streptophyta; class Magnoliopsida; order Asparagales; family Orchidaceae; genus Dendrobium; species Dendrobium nobile. The sequence goes on from CM039733.1 coordinate 61,401,280, forward strand.
TGTCAAAAATTTTTGTTTTCTTCAATCTTTTATTCGTATAAACTTAATTAGTTTTATATATATATATATATATATATATATATATATATATATATATATATATATATTTATATATATATATATATATATATATATATATATATATATTTAAGCTGTTATAATTGTATATAAATTATTTTTTTTATAGAAATGTACATTAGGTAAATGTTTTGTCATTATTTTAATAAATGAACACCATATAGCAGGCTCTGTAGTTTCTAAGTAAACCCAATTTGTGTAGATGTAATATATGGAATATTCAATCAACCGCTTAAGCTAGGGGTGTAAAAAAGTCGAGCCGAGCTCGAGTCAACCTCAGTTTGAGCTTAATTTTATGGGTTAAAGCTAGCACTCATTTATCATAAAAGAGAGAAAATAATTCTTATTCAATTAACTATCATAAAATACGATGAAAATATGACGAATTCTCTTGAAATACTTAAAAAATGTACAACTTTTAAGTACTTTTAGATGCTTTGTATATAACTTCTTAAATTTTAATATATTTTAATTGCATTTAATATTAACATTTCTTGAGCGAGATACTTCACAAGTTGATGAGTTAAGTTAGGGCTAGCTCAAATTTGGCTTATTAGAACATCAAGCTCTGATAAACAATTTATCAAGTCTATTTTGAGCTTGCTCATAGTCGACTTAACCCAATTACACCTTTGATTGAGTATCTCCCTACTCTTCAACCTATTTCATGTTCTACTAAATATTTGCTAGCCTTTGAACGAATTAATCTAATCATTTATTTTTCTCAAGTACATATTGATGGACCTTAGGCTTCATTTGGGATAGCTTTCTTACTAATTCTTTCTAAAGCAGATTTTGAGTAGAAAAAAATTTTGTTAAAAAATATAGTTTTTGGAACTAAAAATTGCTTTAGAAAACAATAAAAAAGTCGTTACAGACGAAACTTTAAAGATGACATTCATTACATTTAGGCTTTGTTTAGGACAGATTTCTTATTGTTTCTTAAAGTAGATTTTTAGTACAATTTTTTTTGTACTAAAAAATTACTTTAAGAAGCAGTAAGAAAGCCGTCCAAACGAAGTCTTAATTTATCATGGCTATACATTAATGTGTAATTAGTTGTGCTTTTTTTTTTCTTTCTAATTTTTTGCTAATTGATATTTTTGTTTGGTATTCTTAGTTTGGCTTGTAAATCGTTTCGGAGAGATATTTAAATAAAGCACATTAATCATTTACTTTAACGAGAAAATCTAAAAAAAAAAAGTAGACTGAATCGCTCAATATGGTGTGATTGGCTGTTTTTAATTAATAATAATAATATGTTATTTTGGTGAAGGATTCAAATTTAAACAATTGTATTTTGAATAACCTGATATTTAGGAGTGAGATTTAAATGTTTAAAATTTTTCATTATCATTAATTTTATTATCAAATATATTTTTTAATATAATATCATTCACAATATTGTTGTTGTTAAAATTAGATTTTTAACGTCAAAAGTAATTAACGTTCCATCGTTCTCCTTCCCATTTTTTTGTCCTGAGTTATATCATTAAATGTTTGCCAAACCTTAACTGAATTAATGTAAGCATTTATTGGTTCAATTAAATATTGATAAAGCTCTGTGAATGCATTAATCTTATTATTTTTTTATGAAATGTTATTGTTGCGTGGCGGAATAGCCGTGGCACTAGAGAGATAGAGAGTTTATCTTACTAGTATTGTAGTGGACTGGAACATTTGCAGGTTTAGAGAGAGAGGGATGTGAGAGTCATAAGAGATACTAAATTTTTTACGTGGAAAACTCTGAAAAGAAAAAAAATATTAGGGCTTGGCCCAATTAAAATGATTTCATTAGTGTTTGTAGTGGATTACAAATGGTTCCCTTCCAGTGGGGGGGGGGGATAGGCATTGGCTCAATGTATAATATAGAGCACATTACATAGTTGGGGTTGGAAGAATTCAACGATAAGGGAGCCATTCTCAAGATCACGTTGGCCTGTTCATTTGCTTGGAAGGGTTGTATTTGGGAAACAGAGATCAGAGGGATCATAGTTTGCAGGTGATGGAGGTTGGAGGGTCCGTAGTCGGCAGGTGACGAAGGTTGAAAGGATCATAGTTGGCGGGCAACGAAGGTCCAAGGGACATAGTCGGTTAGCGACGGAGGTCAGAGGGATCGTAGTCCGGTGGGCGACAAGGGTCAAAGGGATAATAGTCGGAGGGCAACAGAGTTCAAACGGGATGTAGTCGGGGGGCAACACTGGTTGGAGGGATCGTAGTCGATGGGTGACGGATCTCAGAGGGACCGTAGTTGACGGGCGAGGGAGGTCAAACGGACCATAGTCGGCTGGAATGGTCTCATCGAGCCACTCGATTGGACGGACCATAGTTAGAGGGAATATGGTTGCAAAATTTTTTCAAAGGGCTACATATTCTTGGTGGAATTGAGAGACCCTTAAAGATAAATTGTGATAATAAAACAGTTGAGCTATATTCCAAGAACAACAGGAGCTCATCAAAATCAAATCACATTGGCATTACGTTTCTTGTTGAGAAGAAAAGGGTTTAGAGTTCTTAAATTTCTACTGAACGTATTAATATAAATTTTATGATTGCAGACTCTCACTTACAAAAGGATTATCACCTAAAGTATTTTATGAGCATGTGAGTCATATGGATGTAATTTATTTTGATGATGTGCTAGTATGGTGGGAGTTTATTTGTATTGTTCAATTATTATAAACTTATTTTTTAATCAGACTAAAGTGTTGTTATTTTGGTAATTAAAAACTTTAAAATAAACTTACATAATTTCAGTTGCAATTTAATATAAAGTATTAAATCTTTGATGATAACTCTTTTTATTTATAATATTGGACTAGTTGAAAATAGTCCTGATTTGATATCACATTACATGAAATTTTTATACTACAGATCCATACTTAATCTATTTCATTAATAATATTAATATAGTAACCAATGATTAAATTTGTTACAGAGAACTATAACAATGTCGCTTTGATTCTATATGAATAAGATTAATGAACCATATTATTTAAAGATGTTATTTCATAAAAAACATCAAATATTGAGTTCTTATGGTTATTTAATATTGTATAATTATATGTATATATATATAACCCATATATATATAACCCAAATGAGAGTTTGTTGATAGATTTCTATATATGGGCTCATATATTTGTACATATAAATTAAGTTATACATTAGTTTATATCTAAAATTGAGCCAAAAAAAATTGTGATATACTTAAGAATTAAATTATTATTTGGCTTATGTGGCATTTCGTTTAATTTTGTATTGAATATAATATTGTGTAGAGATCAAGTGTTTTATTTAATTTTAATGATGAGCTAAAATAAAATAAATACATGTATAAAGTATAAAAGAGTAAGGTCCCTAGTTTAAATAGTTGAGTTCTTATTTTTCTCAATTCTCATCTTGAGTAAAAATAAGGGCTCTGTTGGAGAACACCACAAATGTGGAAGAGCGAAAATCTAAAAGTCTCAATTCTATTTTTTAAACTGATTCAGGTATGTACCAAAAATTTTCTTGATGATTTAACATGTAATTTGGGGGCGTTGAAATATAGTTTTTGTCTCCAATGTATCCTAACACTCATATCAAGCACGTGAACAATTCTTAAAAACTTTTGAACATTAATTAAAGCACCAAATTTTCTCTAATTTTGACATGCTTATAATCATATCGAATGAATTGAAGATATGAATGTTGATACATCGTCAAAAAATTATCTTGACCGGGCACGAATCTCGAGGCTAAATCAAGTTGGAAACTTCTGAAATTAAAATTAGGATCATCTAAACTCTGATTTCAACAAACTTACAGTCAAACAAAAATCTGTTAATAATTTTGCATTTTTAGGAGTTTTTTGAGTTAGTGGAGCGGGTCAGACTAATAGAGATTGATTTGGCATCACTAGCATCCAGATATGAGATGGAGTTTAAATATGAGGTCAGTATGAGGAGCAGAGAGAGAAAGTGACAAGAAAAATAGATTTAGTGATTTGAGGAGATCGATATTGTAGCATCGGTAGTACTTATAACGAGTGCATTCATTATGGCTGATGATGTTTTTTTAGTGTTATTATTTTGACTAGGTGATGTTTTTGCTGTGGACAACAGGGACATAAGGTTACATACTGGCTCAGAGGAGATTTAGAGGAAGAATTAATTATGGTGCAAGAAAGTCCAAAAATATTATAGGGCAGAGGAATAAGGTCAAGAGCATATATTAAAAGATCAACTAAGAGGGCGAATAATAAAGCTTTCAGTGGTAGTCAGAGGAGAATGTTGCACCATGACAAATTTAGTTTATATCATTTTGTGCTCGAATCCATGGAATATCGGGGATGATAGTTTTTAAAGTGAGTATAATAAGCTCAATTTTAATTTATTTGCTACAATGTATAAAATTAATGTGGTTATGTGATTGAGATTACTGTTATAATGTTATGATAGTAATGTGTGTAAACAAGAAGTAAATAATTGTTGACATGTTGGTTGGTGACTGATTGATCTTTACAGGATGATAGGCTGATGGGCTTTCCTTTAAATGATATGGTTTGTGTTATATTTACTTATTCACGTGATACTGATTGGGAGTTATAAGGAGATGAGTACTATGCTTATGGAAAAAAAGTTATGACTCTGTTTACTGAGCAAACAATTAATTGACACTGATACGATACTTAAAATCACTATGATAGTCAGAATTCTTACTTGTTTATTGTGCCTGCTAAAATAAATGTTATTGAGGTATTATTTATATTATTGTACTAATTTATTATTATTACTGTTATTTATTTATTGATATAAAAAATATGATATATACATGATATATTGAGCATGTGATTAAGATACTGATTTAATACTGATATAAAATAACTTGATAACTTGGGAATACTCCTATATGATTTTACTTTATTGATTTAATTTTCTGTCTTTATTGATGATCTGGTTTTACAGCTTTATATGATTTCTCTACTATTTGATAGTATCGATACAACGATTATGTTATAGATGTGTCACTCATACAAATTTATTGTCTTACGTACTGTACAAATTTATAATTTCTATATTGAGTCAATAATCATATGAATGCAATTGTTATGATTTGACTATGCATATTACTCATTTATTATGTGTTGAGTTCAATTGTAAATTTTGGTGACTTTTAGGACTATTTAACTCATTATATGTGATTAAATATTTTTAGGTCAAGGCAAAGGATTAGGTGTGAGATTGATCAAATAAGGATTCTACATGTTTTGTTTTGTTTTTTTTTTAATTTAACTCATTCGTTTGTACTAAAGACAAATTAGTTGTGAAATGATTAATATATCCTAAGTAGTGTAATTGATTTTTAGAAAATAAATATAGATGTATGTATAGTTTTATTTTTGCTGCTATTTAGTTTGATAAAAGAAATTAGATAACTCTAACTTTGTAGATTAAAAGTAAAAAAAAAAAATTCTTTCAAATTAGATTACGGGACATCACAAATGGTGTTAGTATTGAATGATCTTGATTTCATTAGATTTTTACAGTGCAGCAAAATATATGGCGGATAGAGTTGTAATTTCGATCTTACGTGCATGATATCTAGCTCACACAACAGAGAACACATAGATTTTTTACGTGAAAAATCTTGGAAAGGAAAAAAACCACGGGGCCTAGCCCAGTTGAAAAGATTTCATTAGAATTTGAGTTGATTACAATGGGCTGACTCGTTCCAGAGGACGATCATATTACAAATGTCAACAGTATGGTTGAAATCTAGTGTAAAATATGGCGGCACTTGGAATTTGGGGCGTTAGTTAGTAGGTGATAGTGACTTGACAGAATTCTAGCATCAGTTGATGGTTTGGCGGAGTATAGGGCCTCAAGTGTTGGTCTAGCAGAGTTCAGGCCCTTAGGCGAGGATCTAGGAAGGGCGAGAGCCTCAGGTGGTGGTCTGGCGAAGGCGAGGACCTCAGGCGGTGGTCCGGCGAAGGCGAGGACCTTAGGTGGTGGTCCGATGAAAGCGAGGGCCTCAGGCACTGGTTCGGCCAAGGCGAGGGCCTCAGACGGTGGTCCGGCAAACTTAGGCGGTCGTCCGACGAACTCGGGCGGTGGTCCGACAAACTCAAGCGGTGGTCGAGGAGGAGCTTCTTCCTTCTCTTCTTTCTCTTCTCTGCTTCTCTTCTTGCTTGGATCCTCTTTCAAGAGAAATGAGATGTCTATTTATAGATTTTTGGAGTGGATGACCCTTAAATAGGTGAGAGATCAAGGGTAAATGGGGAGTGGTTTGATGGACGGCCGATGTTGAATCCCTTGATCATGAACCATTTGATGGACATTTGAATGTCTTAGTGATGTCAGAATTCAATGATCGTGGGCTCGTTGGATTCGTCTCGTCGAGCCGCTCGATTTGATTATAAGCATGTTATGTTTGGAAACCATTTAGTAATCCAAATTGTTGTTTGAATCTTCTAACAGCGCTTCTAACCCTTGATTTGGACCCATTTGGGCTCGGATTGGGTTGAATTTGGTGTTGTTGGGTTTGTATTCTTGAGACGCTCT